>WAAE01019366.1:0-42635 GCA_013400495.1 Nicator chloris | reverse complement strand
AGAGACACACAACAGTCAATCTGAACGAGAACAAAGAGGTATAGTTACCAAAAAAGGTAGGGGTGACTCTTACTGCATAGATTTTTCACTAAATACTCCAAGAATCTTGTTGAGACACTGAATCTTGGGTTTATGGAAGCATCCCACCTGGAATTGCAGTTCAGTGAAACTCAGACTTCAGAAAATAGTCCCTGTGCTGAACAGCCTGCACTAATAAGCACCAAGTAACATTAAAGGATGCATGAATATTTAAAATTTACCTTGTTGATTTCAGCTTCAGTTCTTCCAACGAGTCTGGGTATCTTTCCATGCCCAAATGTACTACCTTGGGCAAATATTGGTACTCCATGAATTGATCTCTTGCAGTGCATTATAATGGAAAACTAAGGCAATAGATCACATTCATTTCACACCAGGCATTGATGAAAAGCTGATGGGTAGAAATATGCACTTCTGAAATACTATCCAAAGAACAAGAAGTTATGAATCTAGAAACTGTATGGAACTGTGAGTCATTCTGACCAATTACATATGTTAATACTCCACTTTTTTATATCCTTATTGTCTTTGATGCAGAGAACACCACAGCTTCTGTCAGCCCTAGAAGCAAAGGTTTCTGAAACTGAAGTGATGGAAAGTTCTGGACAGGGTGTTGAGAGCAAGCAAAGACCACCAAATCAGTTGCCATTGTATGCATGGATACAGATCCAGAGGCAAACATGGGCCAGAAACGTGCTGTCAGTTTTGACACCCTGCTAGTAACATCAGAGGAACACCAAGATCTGATGGGGGTCTGAGCAAGTATTTTGTATTAACTCTGCTGGAAACATGACTGAGTGCCTGGAATAAATCAGTTTGATGCTAACTGGGTCTGTGAGTCACTTGATATTGGATTACGCAACATCTGCAAAACACAAATATCCTTCCTCCTTGTGTGTGTAAGCAAGACCGAAACTCTTCACTGGAATAAAGCAGAACTAAAATTCTACTGCTTTCTTAGTTAAATGGTTGAAACTGCAAGCAAATACCCAGGGAATGGTTAAAAGGTTGTCAAAATTGAGTCCTTTGCAAATGTAGTGGAGATGCTGCTTCTAAGCATGTGTTCTTGACAACAAACTGGTATACTAAATATTCAAGTTAGAAAGTTAGAATGTGTTTGATGAAATTTAGTGGAATAATTAATTAAGATCCCATCTCTTACCTCAGTTTTCAGACAGAAAGAGGCTGTTCTTCCTCCACCTCATCCAGCAAAACCCCAGACTGACCACTGAGGAATTTCCATGTTTTTTCATACAATTCTTACCCTAAAATACAGGGTTTAGTGGCACCAACCAATATTTCAGCACTGGTTAACTTCTTACCACCAGGGAGCCATTAGGACATGTTTGCTGTGAGGCATTCTTTAAAATTCTATCCGTTCCTCCAGCTTTCACTTTAGGTTGTCTGCTGCCTTATAGTAATTATTGCATCTGTGCCCTTGTGTCAACAACAGAACTTACAAAATCTTGCTTCAGCTTCATAAGGATGGAAATTATGGGTACTGGGACAACCAGAACCTTCTTCCATCTCTTCATTATCATCACATGCCAGATGTCTCCATGCCATATTTTGGGGTCTGCACAGTTTTCCACTTTTTTGCTTTCTTTAGTTAAACCAAGAATGGCAACAGGTTCAGTAAGAGGCCTAAATTTTCCTGCAGGTGTTTTTCTCAGTTTTCAGCTGTAGACAGTACCTTTACAAGTTCCTTATTATCTGTTTTTAGGTTTTGGGATTCAGTCATGAGGAGATCTACTCATGTATTGAGATTTTCTTAAAAGCTTTCTTTCTTTCAAAAGTCAATAATATTTTCAAAACTTCCTTTTTGGATTTCAAAGCAGATTTATTCTAAATCTGGAATTTTTGGGGGGAGACAATACATTTTCATTTTCTTTTGTGCACAAAATAAGTTAGTCTCTAATACTGTGCAAATAATTCTTTTGTCATTATATTTTTAACTTTGTACACACTTTTATAGTTTTCTATCTACTATCCCACTTTATGGTCATTTTCCCAAAATTTTGGGGCCCATTCTATTCCCTCTCAGAATTATGCACTGTTATATTTTTGCAGCAGTTCATCCATGGCAATCCTGCTGACTACACTTTTTCTTTTCTGTTGCATTAGAGGATGAAATTTGGCAGAAAATAAACCCAGTTGCATTCCAGCTGGTACTCAGAGATCAGAGTGGCTGGGTATGGCTGGGCTTCCTTTCTGATTATGACCAATTTGGCACTGCAAGTCTGGTTTAATTCAGTAAGGAGTTGCACAATTGCTGATTCATGAGTAGTGTGGTTTACTGAAGCAAAAGATTATGCAGATTCAGAGCTTCTGTTGTTAAATTCACTTACTCTGTTAGCACTAAATGTACTGAGACCACTGACTAACTAAACTCTGTTCACTAAGCTTAACTTCACCCTTTATTAAGCTTAGTTTCGCGTGGGTGTGCTCTGATGCTGTCAGAGGCACAAATCATTGAAAAGAGTCATAAAAGAAAAGGTTCCAGCTAGTGCTATTCCATGATCAGGTGGAGTTTAAGTAACTTTGGTCACATCTGTGAAGCATGTGCAGGTTTTCCTTCATTAACATATGACAAGGTAGCAAATGCCACTGGGTTGGAAAAGCAAAGTGTATTTTTGAGTTAATAAAGCAAAGTTCATGTTTCAGGCACCAGTTGGGCTCTTCCTTTGGCTTAGTTCCCATTGAATTAAACAGTGCATGGCCACAACACCTCGGTGCTGCTCCATCCTTTGTTTCCTGGCTCTCTCAGGGAAGCACTCCGAGGTCCCTCAGTGTCCCTGCTCCCGTGTCCCTGCAGTTTGTTTCTGGCGAACAATTGCTCACATGGGCGTGTCTCCCTGCTGAGCTTTTTCTTTGAGTATTTCTGCACAGGAGCCCACCAGAGTTCCATGGTGAAAATTAAACAAGTTAGGAACAGCATAAGAGAAACCTTTTCCCAGTTTCACCAATTTTGCAAGCAAGGAACCATGTAAGATTTTCAAACACTCTTGAAATTTAACCCTCGCCGTTCCAGCTTAACTAGAACAGATAATAATTTCAGGAGTTCCTAGATCTGCCTGCATATGGATTTGTTATAAATGAAAAGGCCAATTAAATTGAAAGAGGAAAATTTATTAAAACAATTTTACAAAAACGAAAAAAATGAGAATAATCTCCGACATAAAAACCACAAATAAAAAAAACACAGTGTGATATCCAGATTTTGCCCACTGGGTGACACAGAGACCGCAAGGGTCGAATTGTGTGCACACCTCTGGCTTCCACCAAGTTTATTTTATACTGTTTTTCTGTCCACAGGGCATGGATTTGTATATCTAACCATATTTACATTGGATATCCTGTCTTTGGAGTTAGTGAGTAAAAGTTCCAATAAACGGTAATTTGGTCATTCCTTCTTTACGGGAATTTCAGGTACAGATATTCAGGTCCATGAAAAGATTTCCGAGAAATGGAGATTTTGGTCAGTCCTTACTGGAAAGGTGGTGTAGATATTTTATAAGCTTGAAACTGCTGGCTTCCTTATCTTTCGGTGCTTAATCACGGGATTTTCAGCCCAATTGTCTTTGCTGATAGTCCATTCTCTCCCTTGGACCCTTGGTCCTTTGAGTTGTAAATAAGCTGTGCCCGGTTCTCTGGGATTCCTGCACGTCTTAAATTTTCAGTTTTTCTAGCACGAATTAAAATATTAGGTATACATATAACAGATTGTACTTGGATAACTGGGTGGCTGACACTCTTTGCTTGCTAAGGGCAGGTTTTCCAAATTTGGCATAAGAAATAATTTCTGTACCACCACCTGTATCTCCACCACCAAGGTCTAGTTTGATCAATTAAAGAAATTTGTCAGCAGTAAACTGATTACAATGCCTTTGACACCTTTGAAGGAGGAGGAGGAAGGCAGCCAGATACTGAAATATGAAATTGGAAACTAGAGGATATTGATTATAGAGATTAGGAGACAGGTATTAAGAATAGGCCCCAGATGATGTGTATAGCTTAATACTTGCACTTTGTGCTGTAGCAGTTGCTTAAGGAGGGAGGAGACAAGAACAATAAGGAAGAATGCCAGGATGTCTGGCAAGAAGGAAGATGTTTACTAGGACAGGAGATAAGAATACAAAATCAGCAGGGGTACTGGAATAACGGGGCTTCTCAGGCGCCAGGACAAGGTAAGACTGGTCTCAGAGCTTAGGCTATGACCAGAGGATCAGTGAGCATGCGTAGGCAGTAGAGGTCAAAAGTTCACCTCAAGAGGAAGACTACTTTCTTCATCCCAAAGACCCCCAGACGACCACCGGACGACCACCAGAGACGACTGCACAGGCGCACAAGACTGAGAAGATGATTAGCATACGAAGCGGAGAGGGGGGGAGCCAGGGAATGAATATGCATGGCGGTATTGCGAAACTTGGTGCATATGTAACATTCTAGGGGATAAAAACAAACTGTGGATGAACGAGGGGTGCGCATGCCTTTGGGAGCTATCCCGCATTGCGCCCAGCGCTGAATAAATGCATACCTACTTTAAAACTCACTTTGTCTCTGAGTTTTAGAGTTTTTTCCGCGTATCAATACCATCAACAGCATTTGGACTTGATAATGCCAAATGTTAATCATGCTCCTGCTCTTCAGAGCATCAGGAATAGTCAGAAGACCCAAATATAAATTCTTTTCTTAGCTTACGTAGAATTGACTGGCTCATGACTAGTTTAGTACACCTAGAAATTATCTAGGACACAAACCAATATTTTTATGCAAGGCTGGTTTTCCTTGTCGGCAGCCTTAACTCCGTAAAGTACCCTGGTAGACAGACACTCATTAAGCTGCAGATACCTTTGTGACAAGATTGATACAGAGATAAACAGGTAGGGGGGAAGAGTTTGACTTTGGTGCTTCAGCATGGATTGCATGAGTTCCTGCTGTTCAAGGAAGATCACATATACAGTTTTTAGATTTTCTTTCTCTATACTAAAACATTTTCATTATAAAAAGATTTGTGTATGTGATCTAACACCTATTTATATCCTGCCTAGATAAACAGGCTAAATCTGTGCTCTCAGTCAACAAAACACTAGGCATGCAAAACAAGATTAGTCTAAGCTTTCTGTTACAAACTATTTACGGATCTTTTAGAACAGACCCCATAACTTGCCTTAAAACATGCTATTTTTGAAATAATCTCAATAACAGTCTTGCTTCAGAGTAAATACCCATTGCATTCCCAAATGGCTGCCTGCAAAAACAGATCCTTTTCTTCTTGAGGAAAGGCTGTAGATCTCCAAAAAAGCATCCAAGCTTCTTCTGGTTCCTGCATTAATGGGATGACCATCTCTAGACAACACATAATGTCTCATTGTCTCAGCCCATTGTTCAATAAACTGGCAGCTTTAGGCTATTTCTGTTACCTTATCTGTTTGAGATCAAAAACATCCACTACCAAGAACAGCAAGCTCCTCCTCTGCCCTTCATCCAACACCAGGGCAAGAACTGGGGAGACAAAAAGTAAAACTTGTGGTAGGAAAGAGAATGGTATTTCTATCTTTGCTTTCCCTCTTGCAATTGCAGCCAACTTTGCAATATGTGTACAGAAAAGTTTGACAAAATTTCCTTTGCTCCTCATTTATTTTCTCAGAACAATCTGAAAACTCTTTGTATGGTACAGTGTATGAAAGGCTTGAGAGAAAGAATATAACCATCTGAGGTGCTGTTCCAGCAGGAAGAGTGCACACGTGGCATCCTATAATCCATTGTGGGAGAGGGTGTGCATCTCCCCTCCATAAGGACTATCTTTTTCCAGGAATAAAGTTCTGAGTAGAAAGACTGGCAGGTCTGACTGCTGTTTCATTTTGGTTTTCTTTGAAAAAGAGCACTTCATTGTAATCAGAAGTTGTCTTTCATTCCATTGTTTGAACCTTTGCTCATTTCTGATTTCTTCTGTCTTTTTTTGCTGTTTGATCTAATCTTTTATGCTCTTTGAAAAAACAAGGTTAATGCGATGCCTTTCAGTTAATACTTCTTTTATGCTGCCACAGCTCAGTGCCTGTCTTCTGCAGAGTCAGTCAACCCTCAGGATGTAGGAGCCTCCTAAGGTTGCTTGGTACAAAGTATATCTATGCTGAGAACAACTCTTTTCTCCAATATTGATCCATAATGGATTATGTAATGTTCCACTTTTAGCTTCTAACAGGAGTCATCCTAGCTGAGCACAGAAATGTTAACTTTGCTGTTTTAAGAGGCTGCTGACTGCTTAAACAGAAACTCCTCTCAGTCGGCTTCTGTGCCATCACTAGGTGTCAAAAAGGGTCAGATGTGCTTGCCCTATATTGTTCCTATCTGCATTTATACATAAAATACCCTCAAGACTGAATGTACTACTAAAGTAAAAGAAGTTATGGGACAAAGAGCAGTGATATCCACCCGTAGCCTGTCTCCAGTATGTGTTTGCTATGACAGATTCTATGACTGAACACAAAAACCCTTCCCCAAGTTTGGCTCTTTCTCTTTTGCAACCTCTGTCTTTATGGCAATGCTCATAGATGGAGCATGTCTAAAGAACACTGAGAAAACAAACACATTACTGTAATAAGAGACATATATTTGTTAATCAAATCTGTAACAGTATGGTTTTATGCTATGTTAAAACTACACACACTGGAAAGCCCCCCCAGCAAATGCAATAACGAACATTTGCGGGTGAAAACCGCAAAACTGCAAAGGAAGATAATGTGAGGACATGCAACGAGCCTTCATTCCGACAACCACAACAGATCTTGCAAAAGGAGATAATGTGAGGACTGCAACGAGCCTTCATCCCGATAACCACACCACATCCGGAGCTAAAAGGGTATAAGAAAGGACTTCTACCAAAAGGGAAGTGGGGCCATTGGCAGAGTGGGACTCCCCGGTCACCCCAGTGCTGCATTTGCTTGCTCAACCTCTTGCTGAATTAATAAATCTTATTAAACTCAGATTGGCTCTTTGAGTTTAACCTCCCAACTTATAACAATTACTGTTGTGAAAGCTGCATACAAAATGCTTTCTTTTTAACTGAAAATATACCATGGAAATGGTTAGCATTCATCCTTTTCTGATTCCCTTAAGTGCAGTGTGGTCTAGCCTTGAAAATGTTCTTATCTACTGATAATTGCATGGGAGTATCTAGTCCTGTAATAAAAAACATCAGAAATTTGAATGTTAGGGATTCTTCTTGAAGGTTTGTTTTGGTTTGTTGATTTTTTTGTTGGTTGGGGGTTTTGTTGTTGTTTTTGGAGTTGTTTGTGTGATTGTTTGTTGTCGTTTCTTTGGGGTTTGGGTTTTTTTTTGTTTTTACACTACTTTGCTCCAATATTGCTATCTACTGTTTTACCCAGATTTGAATCATTACATAGTACAGCTCAGCGGGCACACATATTTAATTAACAGTGAAGCTTGCACTGTCAGATATGGGCTATGAAGTGTGAGAATGCTAATTTATTCCCTCTCCATGTATGGAAGTTATTCTGGTTTTAATCAAAAGATCATCTTTTTGTATAAATTCTTCCCTGTCAGCTTCTGTGCAATCACTAGATGATTTTCCAAAATTAGGAATAGAAGTAGTGTTACATAAAGACAAACACAGAGTCACTTTCATTTGCTGCAGAGGTCAGCACTACAAGTTACTATCAAACTGTGGGACAAATGGATCCAATGGGAAAGAACTGACAAATTTATATTGAGTTCTCTTTTTTGTGTTTGTTTGTTTGTTAGGTGTTTTTTGTGGGTTTGTTTATTTGTTTTGTGAACTGATGCATGTTGCCTCACATTTTGGCTCATAACCTTGATTGACCAAGAATCTATTTTTAATACTCTCCAGTTTTGACCCTGTTATGCCTCACCTCTAAAATGAAGACAAAATTTGAATGTGTTGAACAACTTGGAAGCTAAACACTTTAGTATATCATGAGACACAGACTACTCTGACACAGCATGACAAAGCAGTCTAAGGGAATCAAAAGTCTAAGGGAATCAAGACTATTTTCAGAAAGAGGTTATAAAAGATGTAAAAAATAAATTGCTTTTCATAAATTCCAAGTCCTCAAGCTCCTCATCCTAGTCCATGCCCTCCTGTGAAGAGAGACCTCCAGATGCAGCTTTGTGCTCACCACTCCATCAAGCAATTCCACAATTCCTTTTGAATGCCTGAGGAAAGTCTTTTCCATTGTGGCCTAGAGCCTTTCCGAGCATCTGTTTAGGTACTGAGGGAGACCCAGAACAGATTTATGAAGCTTTGCATTCCCTGTGGGGCAAGTTCAGAGGTTACCTGATTTCACCTCACATGACAACTCAGCGCCAACCCACTCACTCCCTCCATGCCACTGAGGGAGGGAGGGGAGGGAGAGAATTGGAAGAGTGAAAGCGAGAAAAATCACAGGCAGAGATAAAAACAGTTAAATAAGTGCAGCAAAAGCTGTGTACACAGGCAAAGCAAGGCCAGAGATTCATTCACCACTTTGTATGGACAGGCATATGTTCAGTCATCATCAGGAAAGTAGGGCTCTGGTAACAGGGAACTGGGAAGACAAACGCTGCCTCTCAGAATGCAAACCCCCTCCTTCTCCTCCCCACAGCTCTCCATGCTGAGCATGACGCCTTCTGGAATACCTCTTTGTTCAGCTGGGTTCAGCTTCTTGTCCACCCCCAGCCTCCTTGCTGAAGGGACAACATGAGAAACAGCTAAGGCCCTGGCATTGTGTAAACACTATTCGGCAATAACAAAAACATCTCTGTGTTTTCAACGTGGTGTTCAGCACAAATCCAAAACACAGCCTGTTATGAATAAAAAGGGCAGGAGAAACTTCTCCTTTAAATGCCTTTATTTAGTGATCAGCTCGAAGTGGCAGGCTCCATGACGCAGAAGAGGGGATGATGTTGCAACTCTGTCACTTCTGCAGGGCGGAGCTGGGTCTCCCTCCCCCTCGTGGCAGGCCCTGGGTAGACGCCCCTTTAATCCAGCAGCTCGGGTCTACCCCCCTGGGCTGTCTTTTTAGCTCATGGGGATGGGGTAAACGCTTCAAATTAGGGTCTGGAGATGCTTCTTCTTCAACTTGGGGTGCTGTTTATGTCTTTTGATTGTATGTTGGCTCTCTGTTTGAAAGGGTTTTTTTCTGAGAGTGGTCCAAGGTGTTCTTATTTGCATAAGCAAGCAATCACAGGAATGAAATGTATTGCTTAATCCTTTCACGTGTCCTGCCCCAGAGATTCATCTCTGTGTGCTCTTTAGCGTCTTCTCTCTGCTTTGGAGCATCCACTCGGGGTAGATGATCCACGGGGTATCAGGCAGGCTGGGGTCGGCCCCACGCTGGGCGCTCAGGGCTGGTGGGGTCTGGGAGCTACCTCAGGGGGGGCGGTGGTGGCAGTGGCAGGCTCGGGCCGGGGGAAGTGGGGTGTGCAGGACGCCAGGCTAGCTGAGGCCAGGCCGGGCTGGGGACTGGGGCCTGGGGAGCGCCGGGGAAGGCAGGGGCGGGTGCAGCCTTGTAATAAATGGACTCGGATGCGTTTCCAGGCCGAGGGCGTGCGGAGCCCCATGCCTGGAGCGCGCTGTCCCCCCGACTCCCGCGGTGCCTGCGCCCCGTTCTCTCGGCTCCCCCGTGGCCCTGGCGGGGTGGATGGCGCGCGCATAGCCCGGCGGCTGCGCGGGGGCCGCCGGGGCAAGAGGCGATGGTGGTCTGACCCCGGACCCTGCCCTGCGCTTCACCCATGGAGCCGAGCGCGGCGTTTCTGCCGGAGGTGCTGGCCGCCGGCCCCGGCTTTCCCCCCTGCAGCTCTCAGCCAGGGCTGAGGGCACGGCGGGGGCTGGGGCGCGCTGGGCCCGCAGGGCCCGGACTGTGCCGGCTGGTGTTGCAGCCCAGACCCGCACGGCTGGCACTGTGGAGCCGCCGGTGCAGGGCCGCGCCCCGCCCCATGCTGCCCCCGAAGCCGGGGCCGGCTGTGTCCATTCCCGCCGGTGAGGCGCGGCGCCTGGCCCGCTCCTGCCGGTGCCATGGCCCCAGAATTGTACAGCTGGCTGTGTGGAGTCGCAGCTGTGTTGCTGCAGCTCCCCTACCACCACCCCCAGTGCCGGCGCCAGCCGTGTGCTCAACAGCGCAAGCTGGTCCAGCTTCGGCGGCAGCCACGTCAGGCAGCCTGGCGCTGGTGCAGGAGTGGCCCGGCGGAGCCGGCCGGCGCAACCCGGCTGGACAGACGGGGACCGCAGTGGACGGCGCACCCCAGTGCAGGAACTGAGCAGGCAGATTCCATACCAAAGCAGTGTTGACTGGTGTGACATTGGCAGGATGGACGCGGACGTGTGGGGTGGCCCCTCCCCCTTCCCCGTCTCTGTGCAGCTGGATGGGCAAAGCCGCCCCGGGGGGAAGACAATGCATAGAACATGCCCGGGCTAGTAGAAGGAATTGATCCACCCCTGATGTAAATGAAGAGACCCGATGCATCATGGGGCAGTTTTTAGAAGGGAAGGACGGTGTTTTAACATGGATGGAACAATTTAAGTGGCTTAAATTACACATTATGGGCAGGGGGAAAGCAAACTTCATCAACCCCTAGCCCCGGTTTAAATACTCGCCATGACTGCTGGGGCAAGGAACCGAGCTTGGGGATAAGCCAGAATTACTAGAAAAAACAGATCGGTGGGGGGGTGAGTCTCTGCCTCACTGTACCACCAGTGGTCAGTGGAAGGTACTGCAGCTCATCCACCAGGCTCCTGGGAACAAGGGAGCTCCTGCACCAGAGACCTCCACCGAGATACTGGACCGCAGATTTCTTCGACGGAGAACGACTACCTCGGCGAGCTTCCCACGCTGCTTATTTTTAATAAAGAGCTGAATCTTTAATAAAGGCATTGAGCCATAATTTATTCGTAACAGCCTGAGTCTGCTTGTGCTGGGGTCTGGGTCTGAGGTGGGAGGGAGGGCCACCCTCCACCCCAGGAGCTGCTCCAGGAGCAGCGGCGGCCCATGCCTGCATTCCCCCAAGCCCACCTGGTAACCATTGCCGCCACACAAACGAGGCGGCGGGAGCAACTTCTCCTGTGGAGATACAAAAAAGGTATAAATGTGGGGACAATGGGGTATTTAACAATCAATAACTCTTACCTAGTAAACCTTATAACAGTAACAATATATATAAAATTTGAAAGAGCAACTTATTTACTACACAGCCCACACCAGACCCTGGGAAGAAAATGAATGTGATTCCACATAAAGCCAGTGCAGAGAACCTTCATCTCTAACAGCATGGATTCAGGGAACAGGAAGTAGTTGAAAGGGTGCAAATGCTGGGGGTAACTCCACTCCTATCCCTTCAACAGCAGGCTCAACCTGTTCCTGTTATGTTCTGTAAAGCAGTGAAAAGTAGCAGTGCGCTTCGGTAAAACCACTAGCTGCTCAAAACTAATTATCAGTATCTATCAATATACAAGACCTGGAGTGTGAGCTTCCTTCAGACACTTTTCAAAGCAAAAGTTGTATTCCTGATTTCTGTACAGGGATTAGTAGCATGGATTGTCCCTTACTCTGGCTCTAAAAGGAATGAAAGACCAAAGTCAGAGAGAAATGGACAGATTTGCTTTTTTTTTCAAATGAGAAACAAAAAATCCAATATTTTTACTGCTGAAATCTATAAGTAATGTTTATCATTACATTTATGGACATCTCCGTTCTTCATTAGGTCAGATACATGTCCATGAATACTCTGATTTGAAGTTCACAGTACCTTTGCAGAATTACACATTCTGATACTTTCAATTGGGCCATCACATTCTCAGAAGCCATTCAATGCCACAGAAATTTAGATTCCTGCTAGCATTCAGCAAAATACTAACTGCTTCTGGCAACTTACAGAATTTTCAGTCTTTACTAAAGGAATGGAACCTGCTTAATGTTCACATTGTCTGGCACATGCTGTGTTAATTCTAATACATAACATCAAAAACCTCTTATGTGTTCTTTGTTTAGATCTGCTTCCCTGTGTCTAAACAGTGCCACACATGTAGGATTTTGGTTGCGATGGCAGTATCTCAAAGCCGTCACATCATGTACATAATATTCATAAAGTTAAAATTTCATCCAAAGCATAATCAAAGTCCAGAATTCATACTGCAAGTAAGAAGACAGCAGAATTGCTCAAAACAATGGCTGGGAAAGGGAAGAGTCAGACCTTCAAAAGCACATAGCCTCCGACAACTACTGAATTATTTTCTGAAAACACCTAATCTTTAAATAGCTGCAATTTGCAAGAGCTGGGCTCAAACAATTCAGAAGGCTTTTGGAATGTTAGAGAAAATAATTGAAGTAAATCAAACACCATAGTTCACGAAGCACCAAAATACACTCCTCCAGAAATCAAGACTTGTGGTGAAAAATAAGACTTTTTTTGGAGGCAGCAAATAAAAAGAAAAAAAGAATATATATAACCCACCAAATGTTACAAGGTCCATTCAAATTAACCCTTCATTGAGTATTAAAAATATGCAACACATCCTTTATTCCGTATTTTCCTTTTTACAAGTGGCATGTTCTAAGTGACTCATGCCTGCATTTTCCAGAGCATTACTCAATCAAGCATATACCTGCAAATCTATAACTTCCTGCTCTCAGATCAAGAGCTAATGGCTTCAGTCTGATATACCCATATTCTGGATAGAGATATTCCCTTATATGGGCAGTCTTGGGGGCAAATGAATGAAACTGTCATGAATTCAGGTTTATAGAATATGTGTAGAGAAGATTTGGGAAGATTGCGGAAAACATGGGAAGAAACAACAGTTCATACATCATGCAGCCTTTGTAACAGTGAGGTGTGGACTCAGAATGTGTGAGTGGATGGATGCTCAGGATTTCTGACAACCCTGCTAAGGCTTCCAGAGCTCTCAGAGGGACTAGTCCCATTCTGTGGGGCTCTCACTATCCACTGTCCTCACTGGATTTTTAAGGAATCAGCCAGCAGGATTAGAGCTAATTATGGGACTTGGTGAATATAGTTTTGTATGCTGCATTTCTCATCAGCCTAGGCAATCTGGTTTTTTTCTGTAAGTACCTACTTATTATTAGACTTTAAATTCTAATGGCACAAAGAACTTCGCTCCTCTTGTTATAAGTAGGTGAGTACTGGAATAAAAAAAAAACACTGAAGAATGATGCTGTGTTTGTCAGCACATGTAATTTTGATCTGCTCCACTGGCCATGTGTTAATGGTGAATTAGGCACACAGAAGTCTGTGTCTCATTACATATTCTCTGCAAGTCCTTCATGGATTAGGTACACCTGATGCTTGAACTCCACAAGGTATCTAATGAAAACATTCTCAAGATGCTGGGTCAGGATAACAGCCCCTAGAAGTGATACAAAAAATGGTCCAGGGACCTTTGAGTTCCTCTTAGTGAGTACTGTTGTGCACAAATACCTTTCACCAATTAAACTAGATAAAGTAAACACCCTAGGAATAATCTCTACATCACTAGGACTTTGATTAGATTAGGATTATTTTATTTCAACCTCGATGCATTACTTTCTTATGTGACTGGCAGTTAATTTCTCTTCATAAAAAGGGTTAAATATACTCACCATATAGCCTAAAGTTAACTAACTGTAAGAAAAAATGGGGAAGTAAATATTAAAGTGCTATACTGTAGAAGAGGTGTTAGTGTGCAGGAGGACACCACTCCCTCACATCAGTTGATCCTGCTATAGCACATCCATCATGCTGGAAGGGGACTCAGCTTCCTGCTGGCATTGGTTAAGCATGGAGTCAGGTCTGCAAGTACAGTTTTCAAGGGAATTAGTGGAGTAAAACTGTACAAGAAGAAACTATTCTGAGCTTTGCCCTGTGACAGGAGAGGAAATACACTCTCATCCCACCTATTTCATTACACCTGAAATACTCCCTTTGCATTCAAGCTCAACGTATCCTCCTGAAACTGCTCCTAAAAAGAACACATAGCTACGGTGAGAGGTAAGGATGCCACTGTCTAAATACTTTGCTCTTTTCAGCCGAATGAAACTATATCTCACAAAAAAAGAAAAAATCCACTTGGCCACTCTGAAAACAATTGCAATAATACCCTTGCTACACCACAAACTTCCTAGGTTAAAATCCATGTCTTTCCCTTTTCCCAGCCATCTATGATTACTAGTGTTCTAGTACTCTTTACTGGTTTTGGTCTGAAAGTGGTGGTCTCTGAGAGAGGACAGAGGAGAAAGCTGAAGGAAAAGACTTCTTAATTTGCTGCCGCAAATCTGTGAGAAATCTTCTCTTAGAGTCCCTTAAGGCTTCAGTTTTGTGATGAGAACTGACCTGGTGAATCACATAACCTAAAAGAAAGGAATGCTTTTTCTCCCGTGGGAAGGTTTCACTTCCTGGTAATATTCAGAAACGTCTTATTTCAAATCCACCTCAGCAATAATATACCTACATGAACCTAGCGTTGGTCCCCCCACGGCAGGCAACCCTGTTGTACCTGATGTACTATTTCAGTCAGCTTTAACTCTTAATAAATATTTTAACACTTCAATTCTGAGGAGAGCAGCCAGGAACACACAAAACACCAGACCATGACAAATTCAGTGCTAAACTGCCATTCTGGCATATCTCTGACAGCAAGTCATCCTTTTCACATATGGTCAAGCCTGGCAATTACCTTAACAAGGATAGCACAGGAGAGTAGTGAGAAGCTGCATATCAGCAAGATCTAAGCCTATCAGGGACTAATTCAGTACAGCATACTAAGTAATTCCACTGACTAAACCTTGTGACCTCAGAGATGGACTTGGCTCATGGCAAAGAAAAGAGAAATGCAAAAAGAAGAAAAAATGGAGATATACTCAGAAATCACTAGGGTAATTCAGCATGTTATACAGGAATGTTTTCTCTGGCAAACAAAAATGATCTCACTATTTTGAAGTGCATCTAGACACATTGCATATGCCAATTTATAGGTCCTATGTAGGACAATATTTTCAAAAGCAAATATGAAACCAGCAACCAAGTTTAATTTGGGAAAAAGGACTGCATGAAATAGCAGCAAATAAGTCCACTAGAATTCTTTGCAATTATTCTCATGCCATGTCTCACTCCATTTCCTAGCTCATTAGAGGTATTTCCTACAAGATAGAGTTTTCACAGAAGTCTTCAGAAAATATCTGTTTGCCTCAAATGCCTTTTTCCTGTAGAAATCTGCAATGATTCATTGGTTAACTTGCTTTTTCTCACTTCTCTGAAGAGATACCATATGTAAGATTAAAGAATTGATGTTCTCCTTGAATTTTAATCAAATTTAGAGCTACCTTAAGCTGCTGGGACAGAGAAGATTCTTGGTACCCAGGTATCTGCAGGCAGAAAAAAGAGATACAGCAAAGGTAACAAAACTGGCAAGATTTCACTCTTTTCTGTGTACAGCAACAAGATTTAAAATTCTTTAACTGACAGCCATACAGCAAAGATGCTGAGATGTTACATTTTTATGTTTTGTCAGATACTCTCATCTTTCACATGGATGTACAGCAGCAATTACATTCTTTATTTCTAAGTCATTAACATTGTTCTATTTATGACAACACGTGTTGCTTATAGGCCAAATGCTTAGCAAATGCAAAGAAAAATTTTGGAGCTACATAATGTAAAATCTATTGCACTTTTATGACTAAAATATGGTAAAAATCATGCACTGTTGCACACCAATGTGCATGGCTTCAATTAATTGTGTGAAGACATTAATTGTCTTAAGTTACTTTAATATTTTTAATTCAAATTGGCTTGATTTTTTTTCAGAAATAAAAAACAGTAAACAAGAATTTTTGTTTTGGAATATTTTTAACAGAAGTAAAAGACCATAGTTATAAAACCAGAGAAAGATAGAGTAACCCTACAACACCGAACTTTAGGACTAATATAGAAAATAAAGAGATCAATTCCTTCAAGTTGCTACAAAAGCAAAGAACTTTCCTTGCATTATTTTTGCAGGCACCTAGAAGAGTAAGATTATAAACCTAACATACAGTGCTCTGCAAATAACTCGTTTCAGTTTCTCTTGCTGAAGTGTTACATACCTGCTAGACCTGAGACTGAAAAAATAACTCAGTAGCCAGCAGGACTCTTCCATGAAAATTGAAAAACTAGTTTGCAATTATACTTCTACTGTCTGTTAGACCTATCCTTCTGGAACAGCCTTGCCCTGAGATATTTGGAAAGTTTTGCTCCAGAGTTCTTCATATACCATTTAAGGCAGTCATTAATGATGTGTGACACCTTGGAACCAACTCTGCTGAATCAAGCAAAAGAGGATTTCTACCAAGACTCCCATGTCTCAGAGGAGCGTCTACATTTTATGCTGTGACACTTCTGCCTCTGCTTTAAAGGAGGTCACTTAAGCAGCTGTTTATTTAGATCAGTGATACAGTTACTGCTTATAACTGTACAGATGATTGCTTGCCCAAATCCCTTATAAACCATTCACCAGGATATTTCCCATGTCTTAGTTTCAATAAAATTAAGAATCAAGACATTTACTGGGAGGACTATTTCTGAGTATTCAGACCCTAATGCTATCTGATACTCATGTGATGTCAAATAAGTGAATGGGAAGTGCAAGATCAGCCTGAGGTACCCAGCTGGAGTCCTGGAGTATTCATAAATCTCAGAGGCACAGCCAAGTACCAGAGTCACAGTCTTAATAAAATATTCTGGACAATTAAATTTTCCTGGCTACATATTAAAAAAAAAAAACCAACAAAATTGGGATAGACAACTTATCAATACTGTGTATATCATGAATATAGACAAAATGTGACTTTCTTCAGCCTTAAAATAAGATTTTGGCTCTCTTTTCCTAAACACGTTCATTTCTATCAGTGAAGATTTGGCTATGTACAAATTTTCCAAACAGGTAACCTCCATTTACTATTATTTACTACAATTCAATAGCCATTTCAAGATATCAGCTGCAACTGGGGCTTGGTTAACACCTCTCCAGGTAAGAACAGCTGCTAAACTGAGAAATCAAAAACATGTGTTTCAGCAAGTAAGACAGAGCCCCAAGGGCAAAAAACCTCTCCAGTTCTCAGCCCTGTATCGAACCCACAGGCCACAGGTTTGTCTTATTAAAAGTTAAAATTGCTTGGCATTTTTCCAGTCCTTCTCTGACCAGAAGGCCATATAGCTGGCACCAGGGTGACATGCTGTGCATACAGCTGTTCTCTTCCCAGGTCACTGGAGAAAGACATACTGTCAAACCAGTGAGAACCTGCCCTTGGGTGAGGCAGAGAATAAACAGAGCCACGAAGAAACTCCTCACTGCCCTGGAGGAGTCACAAACATAGAGAATGCAGTAGGATGCATAGAGGCATCAGCAGATACCAGTATGGTGGGCACTAATTAAAAGGAAAGAGGCCACTCTTCCTCAAATATTTAGGTGGTCTACAATCCTCTTATATTCTTGACCCAGTCTGTGATGGAGACACTCAACCACATCGATGAAACAATGAAGAAAGGAGTAGTACACATGAAAAAAATGCTTCTCCTCTACTCATGAGCAAAATGGAGCCCACTGTCTCTGCATTTTAAAGGTTAAAACCAAATTAAGCTTACAGAATGAATGCAAGACAACAGTTGCAATCATGTACTCTTTCTCCAAGCCAAAGGTGCTAAAATATGGCCCATGCACCACATATTATGACAATGTTTTGTACACAAGACCCATATATGAGCACAGTGAGATTAGAGCGTGAAGAGCAGAAAGCGGCAAAGGCTCTCCAGAAGCACATTACATACATTACATTGCAGGAAAACCACAGAAGAAATTCATGTCCACAGTAGATTGAAATAACAATATCTTAATAATTGGGGGGAAAAAATAAGGAGATGGTGGTAATAATAATAATAACAATATATAATAACAATATATAATAACAACCACAATAATAATAAAAAATTTTAAAATTCAATTAAATAAATGTACTTATTTTGCATTGATTGACACTTAGTGAGCAGGGAAGAAACCACCCACAGAAATTATTTTTCTAAGAGGAGCTGCCAAGAGTCTCCAACGTGCCTGACAAAACCAATCAGGTTTTGAATATTACCAGTTTTGAAAAAACTTAACTAGTTTTGAATAAACTAGTTTTGACTATTGACACCTTGTTAAACCACTAGAAAGCTGAACATCCCTCTGTGAACACATATGTTAAAACGAACAAAGCCCGGGAAAACTCTCTTCTTCTTACAACCTGGGAACAGGTAACAGCCTGGNAGCCGGGGAACAGGTAACAGCCTGGCCTGGCCTCCTCTGGGGGGCCAGGCCAGGCCAGGCAGATCCTGCCGAGGGGCCGGGCCCCATACCGGGGAGTCCGCTGGCCCCGTCCCGGCCGGGCCAGGCTCCATTGTCTGCAAGGCAGGGGGAGGGGAGGGAGAGGGGAGGGGGAGGGGCCCCGTCCTGGCCGGGCTGGGCCCCAGTGGCTCTTAACATCTTGCGGAGTAGCTGGTTCCCTCTCCACTAGCACAGTCAAGCTGACCCACAGCTGGAATTAAACACAGTGAGGGGCTGAGACCAGCCATGAGGCCAGAGCAGCTGCTGCAGTTTCTGGCCAGGCCCCCTGAGATCCTGGCACAGTCCTCAATGCGGCCTGAATCTATCACCTGAATCTATCACCGTGACTGCTTCCACCATCATGAGCACTGCAGGCCCCAGGCTAGATATTAACTCCTTTATTGCATAGATGAAAGTTGCAGGACATTGATCCTCTCTCAAGTGAGAAAAAAGGACAGAGTAAAGACACATAGACAGACAAGACGAAGAGACCAAGGTCAGTGAAGGAGGAGTCAAGTCCCAGATGGGAGGAGAATGAGAAGATGCCTTAGTCTTAGGCTGAAATTCTTTTGCAAGGCCATGATGATGAACTGTGATATACTAGAATATGTATCTCTTTAATTCATGAAAACAGTATGGGAAATGGGAGTGTTCAAATTTCAGACATAAGCAAAGGCATTCGTGCTGAAGCAAGTAAATGTTGAAATAGCTGTGATCTCATGAGCAGCTTGAACAGAGAGAGAGAAATGAGAGTAATTAAGATTCTCTGCCCCAGGGAAAGAAGAAGAAGACCTCTATACCCAGAGATGAAGATGATCTCAGAGATAGATGAAGAGAACTGCTTTTGAACAGTTCATCCTTAAAATAGCACCCCTTGAGTCTGACATGGCCCAAGAACACAGCTGGGGGAAGGCTGCAGGAGGGAGGGACTTCACGAATACAGATTTCTGGGAGGCTGCTATTTGTGAGAATTGAAGCCACCAGAGAACTGTTTTCTTGCAGAGAAGTTTCCATGACATGGTAAAAGAGACTCCTTGCCCTAAGAGAACTGATGAAAGATTATTTTAGAGGTGATAAAACTGACCTAAGTCCCAGGTTTTGTCTCTATATATTGTCAGTGGGAAAGAAAAGAAGGTTGTGGGGGGAAGAAAAGTATTCTGAAAAGTTTTATTCTGATTTTCTTTACTTTTCATGTAGTTTTGTTAATAAAGTGTTCTTCATACCCTTTAAAGTTTGAGCCTGCTTTGCTCTTCTTCTAATCCTATCTTGCAGCAGAAAAGGAGTAAATATTTCTCGTGGGTGCATTGGTGTTCAGCCAGCGTTAGACCCACCACATTATTTGGTGCATTGGCCAGGAATCTCAAACTGACCAACTAAAACCACTACAATAAATAAATAAACAAATAAAAGGTGAGGAGAGAGGGAAAGAGAGAGGGAGATAAATAAAACCCAAGAAAAAAAAAGTGATGCACAATACAATTGCTCACCACCCACTAACCAATGCTCAGAATATCTTCGAGCAGTGATCAGCAGTTCCTGGCCAACTCCCTCCAGTTTGTACCCTGAACATGACATTCTGTGGTGTGCAATATCCCTATGGCCAGTTTAGCTCTCCTGGCCACGTTCCCTCCCAGCTTTTTGTCCACCTCTTCACTGGCAGGGCTGGGAAAATGAAAAGATTATGACTTAAGGTGAGCATTACTTAGCAACAACCAAAACATCAGTGTGTTAGCCACATCATTCTCATAGGAAACCCAACAGCAGCATTGTACTAGATACTAGTGAGAAAATTAACTCTATCCCAGACAGAACCATGACAGCATCTATTATGAATCACCATGGCACTGTTGATTAATCTGGTATTCATTGATGGTGGACTGGATTCAAAGAACAAATGCAAGAAAAGCTTCATTCAGGAAGGGAGATTCAAAATTCACCTGAGAAATCAATTATAATGAAGAAATAGAAAAGTGGAGAAAAAAATGAAGCACCCATTACACCAGCAATGTTGTCCACTGTTCCGAAAATACAAAATGGAGAAAGTCCAATTCCAGCTTTTGAAACAGGCACTAGTTTCTCTAAGAGAAAACCTAACACAGTGCTTATGAGAAAAGCGCTGGACTTGACCTATTGATTATTCAAACATCTGATAATGCAAGAAAGGAAGGGAGGAGGGAACAAGCGGCAAAGGAGGCAAGGAAGGAGGCAGGGAGGAAGAGGAGAAAGACATAGGAATAAAGGAAAGAAGGAATAAAGAGCGAGCATCAAGGTGAAGAGATAAGGGCCTTTGCAAATCAAAAGCACTTTGCAACAAAGACATTTCTCAAACCAAACCAGAGTATCTACACAAGGAAAGTTTGACTTTAACACGTGCAAAACTAACACTGTTTGTGGAGGTTGAAAACCAACCCTGTTCAAAGATATCACACATTTTCTCATGGTTTTACTTTCATGACCTGCAAGTTTGGTGGGTCTTGACCAGGAAAGCAGAAAAGGCTGTTTTTTCAGAATATACTTGAAAACTCTAAAAGAGGGAGGGCTTACCCATCTACACACAGTATGGGAAAATCTGTCTCACTAAGGATACCACTCTCAGTCCAAGAGGGGCAGAAGGGGGAGGAAACCTTGTGCAGGGACAGAATCTTAAGTAGAGCCCTGCTTCTGCACCAAAACCAGAGAAATAACCCCACAGGTTAAAAAACCCTGTAGCCTTCTCCCCTTCTCTCATTATGTAGATGGTAAAACATCTAACTGTCCATATAATGCTCAGATTCTTCAATAAAAAAGAAAGAATTAAGACAAAGAAGCTGTGACAGGAGAACTCTATTTCTTCTGCCTCAAGGAGTGTGCTTTGAAATGAGTCATAGTTCTCTTCCACTGAGTGTATAGACCAAGACAGCAATTTCACTGCCTGCATACAGAGGGAGAGACAGCAGCCTCATCTCTTCTATCCATTTCTACCCCAGCTCAGGGAGAGAGGATATAGACCTCTTTCCGGCACTACCAGCAACACCAGGAGAAGGATTAGCTGGGGTTGACACACTGAGTAGTTCAATGGACTCAGTCCCACATTTGGAATACAGTGGGGTGAGGAGCAAAGCAACCAGCACTGGCAGGGTGAGTCCCACAGGCACTCACTCCTTGGACACCTGCTCAGCTGGCACCTCTGTAGAGCCTGACATTTGGCAAACATCATGTACCCTTCCAGAGCACTCCTTTCCTCATCCTCCTTTGGCTTTCAAGGGCCATTATACAGCTTAAAGTGTTTTGTGAATGCAGCTTCCTTTCCATCTGCTGGTGTTGCAAAACATCAACACCACCACAAAATCCTCTCTCATGCAGATTGCAGCAGCAGGAGCCAGCAACTGTTTCACCCTGTCAGAGCAAGGAGCATTTTGAAGATGCAACACAACAATAGCAAAAGAAATCAGTTTGGGTGGGAGGAGAGTATAAGGGAATAAAAATAAGGACTTGATTGTCCCAAAGACAAAGATAAGCTACACTTACAGGAAAACAAACAGGTTGTTAGTAACAAAGGATTTTGAAATGCTAGTGGTTAAGTTCTCCGATAAAGTCACAGCTTAAATTTTTCCTTAATTATACCCTTAATTTACTTAATTATTTGTAAAAATATTTTGTGTATTCTTCCATCTACATCTGAGGTGACTAGTGCCTTGCAGACACTGAATGACATCTTGCAAGTCTCTTCTGGCAAATCTTCTGTTCCTCTCATTTGTGAACAGAGGAGAGTATTCATGAGAGATCTCTTTGATCGGTACAGAGAGAAAATTGACATCTTCAAACCTTAGTAAAAGAGGAAAAAGACATTATCTAAAAATGCCCTAGAAAAGAAGAATAAAAAGACATAGCAACAAATTCTGCAAGCTAAAGTTGTGCAAGTGAAAACTGTTGTGGCCTGGGGAAAAAAAAAACAACATGAAGGGGTCTTCTTGTGAAGATGAATGCTGGATAACTTTCTACTTCCAAGCAACAGAAACAGGATGGCACTGCAACCAGTTCTCTGAAAAATAAAAATTTCAACAGTTATTGCATTTTGCAGTTGTGTTAGCTGGACAACTTTATTCTTCTACACTTGATAGACAGAGCATACCAGATGTCTAATAAGACTTTTGAAAGGTCAAGAGCAAATGACAAATGGTTTGTGTTTCAATTCTTAACATCTGGAAACTATATCTCCAGAAACACGAATGTTAAAAGTCATTCTGCATACCTTTGAAAGGATTGCAGTTTAGTATAGGTATGTGAGAAACTTCATCGTTTACTCAGCATTATGTTCTGTTCATAACTTTCAAACAGTCTTCAATCTCCAGGTTGGTTCTGTAAAGTATATTTTCACCACCTCAATACTGCAGCAGAAATGAGACACTGGAGCCTTATTTTCCTGAATCCCAGTCATCCTGCTGCAGGCTTCAGCAAAGCAGAGGTGGGGCAGACTTCAGAGCTGTGACACCTGCTGGCAGAGGATGCTGCAGATCCAAGTGACGCTGGATGCCACACAGGCTCCTGAAGATGTCCTGTCACAAAGTGTTGACTCCACATTCAGCTGACCTATTGCCCCATGACACAGGAAGATATCTCAGCAGTTTTTAATCCTCTCCTGTTTTCACCATGAAAATCATTACTGATTTTAACCACTGGACCAAAAGTAACTTAATGATTACCTGGAGCAGAGTGGGGCTGCTTGATATGGAAGTCCTTGCAGCCAGTTAGGCTTTGGGGCATGAGTTTCTCAAGCAATACCAAGCTGAAGCTGCTCTGCAGATTCTCTGCAGAATTTCCTTGTCAGTGTCTTCGCCACTCCCTTCCCTTCCCAGCTACTCTGACACTGGCACTGAGTCTGCTGGAGACACCCCCCTGGAGCTCGGGGAGACCAGGAGAGCAGCTAGGAGCTGTTGCTCCTGCATAGAAGGACGTCTGTTGTCCAACAGCAGCAAAGGAATGAGAGAAGGGCCCCTGGAGTCATAACATCCAAAGATTTATTCTCTCTGGAGGAACATCATCCAAGGACAGGGACCAGAAGCGTACACTGGGTTTTTACTGGGGGGAGGACCCATGGGAGGGAACAAACTAATAGCCAATAGGGAAAACATGGGGGGAACGAAGGAAATAACAAGCAACTTTGGGAACGAATAAGGGAACTTTGAGGGAGGATTCACCGATGCCTAGCCAGTTACTCAAGGGATTCTGGGGAAGCTTCTGGAACTAGGGGAAGGTGATCTTGGAAATTGACAAGGCTTAGGGGATGCACTTAGGGGATTGACACTGAACTCTCAGGAAAGAAGGGAGGAGTTGAGGGAGAGTGACAGTTGGGAGGAGGGTACAAACATGAGGTGAAACCATTACAATGGGGGCCAACAGAACAAACCAAACAACTACAAAACAAACCACAACAAGTGTCATTATTCTTCATTATTTTGAAGGCAGATTAGACAAAATCCAGTTCTTGTGTTATCTCATCCTTTTGATGGTATGAGACTAATGGCTGTGATAATTGCCTACATTGCAAGTCAAAGTAAGGAATTTGGGGGAGTTCACTGTCTTCCATAAATCCACATATGGCTGGTTTTCGTACTGAACGCAAAGGTTGAACATAGCCAGGATGAAGTTATAGTGTCCTTGGCAACATATCCATTCCCCAGCTTTCAGCTGAGAAGGTGGAACCAGCTGGAGATCAGTAGGTGAGTACCAGGTGCCGCCCCAAAGCACTGGAGTATGGAGCTGTAAACCATTTGGCGAGGGAAGGACAGGGCTTGAGAAAGGTTTCATTTTCAGCTCTGACCAGACCACATGTCACAGGCTGGAGATCCAGGTGTGGTCCAGCATGCAAACCAACTGCATGTCTTCATCCTGCACAAACAAATCAGTAAGATTCAGGACAGTCATAGCACTTTGGTAACCAGTCAGAGTGAATTTTAATCCAGTTTTAAAGCACTGCTTTGTGGAATTATTCAGAAGCTCTCTCCAAGAGGAACTGATCAGGAGGTCTGATGCTTCCTCCTCATCTGTGGCCCTCCATGGAACACTCTGGCTTATATTATTGTTGAGACCTAGATAAAAAATTGTTACTTTAATCATTGTGCTCAAGAAACACATATGGCACTCATATATTGTGTTTCCACATAGTGCTTTGTTTGTTGTTCTTGTCTAAACGTGGCAAAGTTGTCAGAAATATGAGCTGTTACCTTAAAAGAAATTGAATTTGAATTATCACACCGTTTTGTCATGTCTGTTGACTACAGTAGGCAGCTTTAACAACTTAAACACGAAGAGTCTCAAATATCTAAGCACACTGCCTCTGACACCAAAACAACAGCAAAAGAAAGACAAATAGAAAATTATTTTGGATGATGGCTCTGACTAAATATAGTCCATCAAAATATAAACAAAGAAAACTCTATGAACAGTACACCAATTACAATGTCAGAATTAATAGCACCATCTAGCTAGAAGGTCCAAACTATTAAAGCTAATTCCTTTTTTGTTTTGTTTTGTTTTCTCTTCATTTTCAAATAGCAAAAGTAATATTATTCCTTTATTCTCAGCCCCTGACCTCAACCCTTTTACTGTGTTTTAAGAGGGTAAACCACGGCTAAACCATATTGCATACATAAAGTGGGCATGATTATTCCCAGCAGCAGTTCTAGCAAAGCCAGGTTACAAAGTGTTCAGTCTGGATTTATCCATTTATTCAATTAGACAGGTAAACAGACTATGAAAATTCTATTATACTTGCCTATTCGAGTGATTTGCTATATTAACTCTTTTGACATCTGCAATAACCAAATAGCAGTTTCTATTCATTAGAGGCCTGGGGAAGGCTCATTTATGATTATGATAGATTGTTTTTAAAGTTTTTTATGCCTCCTACACAGAAGGAAATAAATGTATTAAATTTGTACCCTTCAAGGCTGGTGGGCCCACTGGCTTACACGTGTGGTGAAACTCCTATCTATATGGACTGGTAGAACTAATCTTGCAAGATATATCTTTTGAAACTGGAAAAACAGAGGTGTTTTTTCTCTAAAAAAACCTCAGCAGATGTGAGGTGAAGGAAGGAACAGGAAGATAGAACAGGAAGGCAGGAACCTTGTCCATTATGAATCTTAATACCTGTTGATTTAAATGCATTTGCACACGTAAATTCAAGGTGTCACAGAAAGACTGTAGTTAGTCTCCTAATTAGTCCCTATGACATCTCATGGGTGTAATGAACATGTCAAGATGTGTTTGCACATTGGGTGGTTGATTGCTCGGGTCCTTGTGTCCCTGCCCTCTTTTGTCCCCTGGAATTCTTGTTAGATTTTTTTTGATTGCCGTATTTTGGAGTGGCCCCCCCGTCGCTCTGCCCTGCATGTGTGACTGGGGGCTGAGTGCGGTCCCGCAGTGCCGGCAGGATGGATGGTAGCCGCCCCGGCCAGCCTGGCAGTGCTTGTGGGTGCGGCCCTGATAGAGCAAGGAGGGCTGCACTGCCCAGCTGTCCTGCCGTGTGGCTCCAGCAGAGCTGGGGCTGGCCGTGCCACTCCACCGCGGGGGGAGGCGGTCCAGCAGTGGCTGCCCCTTGTCCCTTGCCCCGGCTCGCTACGGTGCCTGCTGGGGCTGGCTGTGCCCCCCACGACTCCCGCAATGCCTGTGCCCCACTTTCTCGGTGCCTTGCAGCAGGCGGCCATGCCCTGCTCCATGCCCATGGTGGAGCCCAGTGGGGCAGGTGCGCTGCCGCCCCCCCGGGACTAGTGGTGCGGCGCGGGGCGGGGGCAGGCAGTGTGGAGGGCGGGTCGGGACATGTTCCCTCGGGTGCATGGAGCCCTGTGGTGCCCAGGCTGCGTCTGCTGTGGGCTGCCGCTGTCCTCCCCAGCGCTGGCTGGGGGTGGCTCCCACAGCACTGCGTGGAGGGACGCTGGCGCTGCGCCCCGGTGGGCTGAGTGGCTGGCGCTAGTGTCCCGCCATGGCCCACCGTGTGGCCGCAGTCTCTATCACCCAGCCTGCTCTGTGCGGCGTGGCGGCGTGGGCCCGCTGCAGCTCGTTGGTTGCAGCTGGTGCCCACAGCCACTGTGGTCCCGTCTCCCGGCGCCAGGGCTGGTCGCTTGCCTGCTGCCTGCTGGGGCTTCCGGGGCCCGGCGTCCTCTTCCCCCCATGCTGCTGAGATGGTGCCTGGGAGGGGGAGGCCCGTCCCCCTGAGGTATGCAAATAAGAAAGACCCTACAGAGCATGGGACTATTTTAGAGAAGAAAATGCCGTATAGTCACAAAAGAACTTATTTGAGAGACTTAAAATCCATATCACAGAGTTGAGAAGGGGGGTGGCTCACCTCTAGTTCTAGTTTCCTAGTTTGAATTCTCACCGTGACTTAGAGAGAGAGCCGGCAGGGCAGGGGACCGCCCTCGGCAGGGAGACATTGAGCAATTGGAGGAGGTCAGAGGTTTCTGCCTCACTGTACCACCCATGGCCAGTGGAAGGTACTGCAGTGCCTCCAGGGCTTTCTGCACAGATGACTCCTACACAAGTGGCTCTTGCTGCGCCCTCCTGCACAGCACATCATGCCTGGCATCCTAGATGGCAAACTTCTTCAGCAGCTGATTTCTGAATAAAGAGCTGAATATTTAATAAAGGCTTTAGCCCATAATTTATAGGAAATTAGCTGCGAAGAAGAACCAGCTCAGCACCTCCTACAGAGCGACGGCGGCACAGCACCCTGCGAAGAACCAGCCCAGCACCTCCTACAAAGCGATGACGGCATGGCACCCTGCGAAGAACCAGCACAGCACCTCCTGCAGAGCAACGATGGCACGGCACCCTGCGAAGAACCAGCCCAGCACCTCCTGCCTAGCGACGATGGCGCGGCACCCTGTGAGAAACGAGCCCAGCACTTCCTGCACAGCGATGACACAGCACCCTGCGAGGAGCCAGCCCAGCACCTCCTGCCTAGTGACGACGGCACAGCAACCTGCAAGGACAGTGACCCCTACGTAGCGATGCCAGCACAGCACCCTGCGAGGAAGCAGCACAGCTCAGCACTCCCTGCTGGACATCCTGTACAGCAGATATCTTTAACAGAGAACTGAATTTTTAGACCACCTCGGCAAGCTTCTCACGCTGCTTATTTTAATAAAGAATAAAATGTTTAATACGGACATCGAGCCACAGTTTATTCATAACAATGGGGATTGTTAAAAAATCAGGCCTCAGGCTGGTTTCCTTATTTTACCCCAATTAAGTGCAGCATTCAATAGCCTACTGATTTCAGGGCACCTGAACTTCAGTCATAAATATGGGAAATATCAGTTACTACATTTTTCAGGCATGCCCCATATCTTCTTGCTTTCACATGGGTGCTTCACTCTACAGAATAAATGAAATTCAAATGAAACCATAAACCACTACCAAATTTGGTATCTCAAATTGATGTGACGCCGGAGACACCTGGCTAGCTCACTCACTCCGGTGCTCATGCCAAAAGAGCCGCTCCTGTGTTCGCCAGCTCAGGCTCGGGTAGCAGTGGAATGGCGCAGCCTATATCGCAGTGGCAGGGCTGTTCTCAACAGCTGGTTGAGCAGGGTTGTGCAGGGCTGTTCTCAACAGTTGGTTGTGCTGCGTCTGGGGTTGGAGCAAAGGATAGAGAGCCTTCTCACGTGTGTCTCAGGTTTATTGACCCCAAGGGATGGCATGGTGAAGACTGAAAAAGCCCACACTTACAGCATCTTTTAAACGGGGGAGGGAAGTGGGGAAGATACAATTCTTTAACTATACCGTGGGGGGGGGAAGTGAGGCAGGACCCCTGATCTGACACCCTATAGAAAACCAAGGGGCGTGGAAAGGGTCACATGCACCAACCAGACATCGAGTAAAAGGGAAAAACCCAGGCAGAGTTTAGGATGGACAGAGATCTCTCTGCAAAGGAGGTAAGGATTTCACTGAATTGACAACAGGTGGACAATAACAACAGGTGTGTCTGGGGTTAAGCGACAGTTTGGTGTGGGGAGGGGAACCTGAGGTAGAAACCAAACCTCTCAGGGGGGTAACAGAACATACCATTGGGAAGATAACTTAATAACTTAACAATAACTTATCAAAAACCCACCACCACATCAAATGTCACCAGAACTTGGGATTGTATTTGAAGTGATAGAGAACTAGGCATTACTTTATTCTGGCCAGGATGTGCCACAGAAAACATTTCATACACACATAAGTTTTACTAGATTTTTCCCAAATTTTATACCGTCCAAAGCCCCCATAGAAGTCAATTGGTTTAATGTTCATTGGTCCCAAGTTGAGTATTTCTTAGTATTTGGTTTCCTATTGGACCCGAATTTGCCTCTGATATTAATTAGGTCCACATTCCTTGATTTCCGTATCAGCCTTTTCCAGACCAGGTGTTTCCAACTGTGCCAGGGGGCAGTGTAGATGCGGTGGATATTCGTTGATGTTTTCTGATGGTCATTGATATTTTGTTGATGGTTGTTATCTTTTTGGGTATCTTGTGGGCTATTCCCAGTCTGTTGAGATTTTCAGGACATCTTCGTTGAGTGGTGCAACATCCCTTAAACAAGAAACTTTAAAATTCCTTTCACCAAGGCAAAGGCAAACCAAGCCTGACAAGAGAAATAGAATTTTAAAAATTTCAAAAGTTATATTATTTCCATAAAAAGGACAAGATTTTAGTCCTATAAGTAGGTTAGCTACAGCTGGATTACATCCTAGCAGAGGTCTGGATGCCAAGGCAGGAGCATCTGGGCTCCTGAGAGACCTTTATTTTTTCTGAAGGTCACTGCCAGGGCTGCAGTTCTTCCAGCTGTACCTGCTGGTGTCACTGACACATCTGCTTTGGGAGCTGATGACAGGACAGATCCATGCCAGGAAAACACCATTTGTGTTTGCGCTGCCTTTGGGGTTAAATACTGGGCTGGCAGCAGTGCCCTGTAATTCACTGCTGCAGTGCTCAGAATTACTGCGAGCAGAGCCACAGCTGCTGCTTGCACTTCAAGAGAGCAGAAGAAACACAATTAAATTGCAGGAATTCTTTAGCATCTTGCTAATATTGTCAGCAGACCCTTTATGCTCCTTCCAAGATATCTTTTCGGAAAGCCCGAGCTCTTTGTTTTTTTGTGGCTGATCAGTGGCTGCCTTGTCTAATAATCCCTGTCTCAACAGAATTTACTCATAACTTCTTAAACTCAGGTAGATCATGGATATATTTTAAGTTCTTTACAAACCACTAAAGGGACTGATTCCTTTCATTATTATAGTACAGATTTATGGCACCTGATCCCCCTTAAAGGATACCTAGCATAAAAAGAGGGATGTGAAATTGAGTTACTGATTTATGAGAATAACAAAATAACCAGATTAATTTCTGTGTATACCAAAGCAAGCACAGTACTGTACTCACGAGACCAACCTCCTTTTTCTCTCTGATACATGAGTCCATGGCCAGACCAGATCTTCATTTTCACTTATGGCTTTTCACCTCATACAATGCTTTCACAACAACAGTTTTAAAGAAGGATTTTCACTTTTAAATGCACTTTTCAAATTTTGCTGATTTAACCCTCTCATCCAATGTTAGCTGCAGTGTCCGTGTGTGTACACTGCTTTGCTTTCCCAATTATTATCAAGAATTTTGCTAATGCATATCCAGCACTTGCTGTAGGCAAGTTCAGCTGGGAGAAAAATCAGAAATCAGACCAAAAGAAGCAAAATATTTCATTTTATTAAAAGACCATTTTGAATTGAATTTTCTGTTATATTTCTTTTGCTGTCACAATCAGAAAGAATTTTATCTAATTTTCTTGCAGTTAGTTATTTGGATTTATATTTTCACTATTTTTTTTATTTTAGTTTTTCAAGGTAAAGTGTATCAGCTAAACACTGTTCTTTCTCTTCATCCAAAGTATATTTGGGGCAAATGAAGCTCTAACTGCTCAGTTTTTAGCTGATGCTTCTTTTTTTCAGTCACACTTAACTTAGTCAAACCCCTCCCACATACTTACTATTTAAATTACTTAGGAAACCTTTTATTAAAATTACCTTTTATTAAAATTGTCAAGAAAAGTGCTTGCTTTTCTTAAAAACATGAAGAGATTGATGAGATAGGGCAAACTTGTTTGTTTGTTAGCTAGTTTGTTTGTTTGACAATGAACCAGACAAACCACAGTTTTGACTAAAGCTTCATGACTTTGGAGTATTAAAAAAAAAGGAAAAACCCCAAACAAACAAAACAAACAGAAAAAAAACCCCAGAGGAAAATAGCTAAAAAGCTATCAAAGGGGGGAAAAAACATAAATGCTACTACAGACCATCTGTAGGTGAGCTACAGAAAAGAATGAGAGTTCACTACTATTTCATTTTTGCCTCTCCCTTCCCCCTCAAATACAGCTTTTAAAATCCCTGCACCTCTTCCACAATGTCCCTTGCAGTATTAATAGATGTATCTGCATGACCTTGCAAATAGAATAATTTATGAAAATATGTTTCTCTGCTGCTCAGCTACTCAGCAACCCACTTCCTCAGTCTGACTCTTAACAGCAAAGATTGGAATTAATAAATCCTGATCTTGAGCTCTATTTTACTTTCTAAGAGTCTGCTGTGTAGACACAGCTTTATCTGATTTTGTTGTAAACAGAGGGATTTGGTACTTTCAACCATGTAATTAGAGTTGCTTTAGCCTCACTGGGATTGAGAATAGTAACTCAGGAAGATAAGGAAGCACTCTGGGTCTTGGTACATCATAAAGCACAGAACACAAAAAACCAAATTCTTTTCTTGTGGAAGCCATAACTCTGGCAGCTGGAAGGTGTCAGTTCAGGGTTATGGACTGCAGGAGTGATTGCTGGGAATACACATCTTTAGCTAAAGTTGAAAACCTCTTATTATCCACCCAGACAATTCTGTTCTGAGCGCTTTGATGGATCAGTATCCTTCCTGCAGCCAGGCCATGCCACAGGCAGAACTTCTTGATTAATGAGAACCTGTAACACCCATGGCAGGGAGGAAAGCATCAGAGTGATCCACAAAATTACTATAAAATAACAAATCCATACAGTCCTGCTAACATATGCAAGCAGGCAGATGGTTGTGAAATAATTTTAAGAATTTTAGCTCCATTTTTCTTTGTTGAGAAAGGAGAAACATCTTTGCAGTACCACACCAATTGCTCCTTTTGTCCTAGAAAAAATTTATGATCTTAGGATTTCAAAAGGTCCAAAAATTTGTCTGTTAAAATAAAAGAAGCTGATTGGTATTATTAGTAGTAAATAAATTGAATTCTCTTTTTTTCCATGTAGGTCCCTATGCTAAGGTGACCATCCATATAATAATGTCCTTCCAAAATCTTCCATGATGACTTACACAAGTCTCTGAGTCTGCAGAAGATCTCTGGTTAGGAAAAAGTTGCAGAGGCCAGCAAGATCATTTCACTTTTTCTAGACATTACCACTTTCCTAGTTGTATTGCAGGTACTCCCCCAGAAAGGTGTACATTTGTCATCACAGCGTCATTTCGTGTTGTATAGGAAGGTGTAAAGACCCATGACCTCCTCCCTGCCTGAAAGTGCAGGAAAGGCTACTTAACTCCATGAAAGGAACATGACGCTAAACTCCTTCTTGTTAATTATTGGATGAAAAAATCACTACAAAATCTTATGCTATAAGCTTCCATTTTGTTCTGATCTAGTTTTGCATGAATTTTGATGTTTTCTTTGTATTGCTTTCTTTTTGCTTGTGGTACAGAACAAATAGAAATCCTTTGACTGTAAAGTAGATCAGTTCCCATCCCATTTTTCAGAAGACACAAATCCATCCCGGCAGAATGCAAGAATATAAAAAATGTGATGGATACAAACTGCTGTTTACAGTTACTGTACTGTACTGCACAAACTGCTACTACCTTTATTGTAAACATCAGCAAATTCCTAATGAAAAAGAAAATAATTGACTTTTAAAGCTACAGCTGTTGTGTTTATCTGTCTACATTTTCATTACATTTTTGCTTCTTCTGAACACCTCTAATATGTGTTTCTGGCTACCTGAATACCCACTTAATACAGGAAAATATTCCTTATATAACTGATACACTCTGTCTCCAGAATAGCTAGAGGATTTCTTGAAATGCAAATGTCCTTTCAGAAGGACAGAGGTTATAGATCTGTACACTCAGCTTCTAATTCCCTGATCCCAAGACTCCTGCAGGAGAGGATTACTATTTCTGAGTAGTCTATTCTCCCTCTCTCCTGAGGTATAATTTAGTAATTTTAGACTCTAAGTATCTACAAAATATTACTCTTATTTCTCCTTAAAGCATCCAGAAAAATATATTTCCTAACTTCCCTAGGTAGCTCCTTTTATTGATTACACATCCTTAGTGTAAAAAGTTTCACACAGCCTCTCACCTGACATTTTTTCCTTTTAAGCTGGAAGTTTCTTTTAACTTTCCCCAAGCAGAGGTCATGCAGAATGATTTACTGCTGTCCCTTATGTGAGTATTTGAGTTCTAAAAAAAAGCTACTCTTCATCTCCCTTCAGCCTTATATTGCTAAGGAGAACACAGCTAATTCATTCAATCCTCCCTTACAGGCCTGGTTCCATAAACCTGTCCTCACTCTTTGTGTTCCCTCCTCCAGTTTGCAAAAAACATCCCTGCACTCCTCTGCCTACACTATGACACACAGCCTGGCCCTGGCTGCACTGGGGCCCAGGCATTATTTCTGTCTCTATCCAACATTTGATCTTCCTTTGAAGAGATATTTTAACAAAAATGGCCTTCCCCTCATCCCTCCTCCCCAACAGCGCAGCCGATACAGACTCAGTCTGTGATCTTTGCATCTCTGTCACCCAACTTTTCTTTGTTCACTTTTTTTTGTTAAATTAAAATAGTACATTGCATTTGCTCTTACTGAATTTCATCTTGCTGATACCATGCACTTTCTGCAATTCATCAAAATCATATTTAATCTTAAACCCATTACCCATCATGCTTGCAGCCCTTCCCAGCCCCACACCATCTGGATAGGCACAACATTTCCATTTTATCATTTAAGTCTTTAAATAAGACATTATCTCCCTGCTACAATTGATTGTCATGACATCACTTGCAACTTCTTTCCAGAATAAGACAAAAAATAGGTTCACAGGCCTTAATTTTGCATTATGCTCCACTATCCAGTTTATGTGGATGCCCAACAGCACTGTGTCAGGAATCAATCACATTTTCTGTTTCTCTTGCACCCAGCAAACCGTGTACCCTGTCACAAAAAAGCCTTGGATTAGATCTGGTATTGTCATTTATGGGGAAATTTTAGGGCTTCAGCCACAGCCTGTGGAAGGCTACAAAGAGTTTTGGAGTGATCAAACTACCAGGTACTGCAGTTACTGGTTTGGTCTCTGGAGTGGTTTTGGTTTATTTGGTTCTTTGTGGTTCCTGTATGCTCAACTCCAATTTTTTTCTGCAGCTGAATTCAGAAAACTGAAACATTCTTTGCACCTGACACTCAAAAGGAAAGCTTAAGGCAGGTCCTCCAGGAATTTCAGTCCTTATGGGACATCTGCCTTCCTCTTCACTCTTCAAAATCTTACTGCTGCTGTCAATACCAACCTGTAGCTCATGTTGTTGCTATGTTGAGTTCAGCTCCACTTTTCTACCTTCTGTTCACACGTCCTTCCTACTGGATGGTAATGTAAACCTCAGCCACCTGTGTGTGAGTGTACACACAGTCACACAAGCAGATCCAGAGAGTGAAGACAAATTTTAGAGGGAGGAAATGATCAAAGATGTCACTAACCAGCCCAGCTTCCTGAGTTGTACCACCGAGAGTGAAAATTACCTTCCAGACATTGCATCTGAAACACTCTCAGGCTTCTAAATTCCCCTAGCTATTCTCCTAGGACCTGGACTGAAAAAGCCACAGCACCTGAGTAATGATGTCCTGATCTTCCACCACCAAAATCAGCAAGAAAAGTGTCAGGAGTACATTGTGTGGGTTGATACTGCCACTTTCAGAGACAGGTAGCCGAACACACAGCCTGCAGCCTCTCTATGTTGCACAAAGTGCAGGACAAAAAGGTAAATAAATGTCCAATCCAAAAACAAGCAGGAATCGGTGATCTTTTTACACAGTGAGTGCTCCTGTGCTGCAGAAGCAGAAAGACACTTGATCTCTATCCTGCACCTGCCTGAAAATTCTCTATTCATCCCTGTCTTCTCCTGGTCTTGGTCATTCGAGTGACTTTAACACCGACACCAGACTCAGCAGTATGTCACAAAATTGTGTATCTGTACTTCCCTGTGCCACATGTGACAGAAGTGCTATTAACTGCATTGTGTGCAGCAAGCACCCTTACTTTGTTGCAGCTCCTTTTTATGATGATCTAGGACAAGCTTTATCAACAGAACAACTAAATTCCTGTTCTGTGGCCTTTCTTCATGAGCTGAAAGAAAATTGGCACTTGATATGTCTAAAATAAGTTCCATAATGATAGCAAAACTGCCATTCACATTCCGTGTGCTGAAAATATCAGATAAATGGCAGGCTTGGCTCATGTTAACAAGTTTTGCTCTTTTTGTGTTCATTTCATCTATGACAAAATTCAGCATTTACAAACTATTAAGGCTGCATTGTGCAAGTCAGAAATGCAGACAAATATTCTGAGAGAATTTTAATCATGTAATCACTGTACAAGACATTCAGATATTATATGGTCAGATTTATTTATTTATTTATTTCTCCTCCTTAGAAAACATGAACACAGACAAAATAAAGAATTCTAAAAGACCAGTTTTATGGTAATCAAACAGCTGTTTTGACGGTGGCAGGATTGATGCTGCTGTCACAGACCACACCAAGCCAAAAGGTTATATCCTAAAGCAGAGGGGAAAAGATGTTACGATGTTTTCAAGCTCCAGAAATTTACAAATGGTGCCAGAGGCCTTTAGAGAAGCAGAAGCCTGCACAAGCTGTCACTGGATAAGTCACTCTTTAATTGATTTTATTCGGAATAAAACCTGCTTGACGTGAACATGGCCATGATTTCCTCTTGCTTTTATTGTTCCTGTTATCTGTTCAGTGTGGTGATAGCAAGTACCAGCACTTCCTTCTCATGGACCTGGGGAATGGGGCAGCAATTTAACATTTCAGGGCATTTCACAGAACAACAAAGCAGAAACTTCAAAACTGTTCACAGAGTCAAAATACAGGGAAAGCAACAGAGGGATCAGGAGGAGCTACACACAAGGTTGTGCTCAGCACATCTTAGCCTCCCAGCTGCCTGCCTCTCTGTGAACTCTTCAGTTTTTTAATACTGCTCCCAAAAAAAAAACATGGGAAAGGAGACAGGAATGCAAGGTGAGTAGAAAAATGCCTCGTCTCCTGCTGTCCTTCTTCAGTCCTATAAAATTTTACCTTTATAAAGAGCAAGGCTTCACCTCTGTTTTAATCTGTCACCATACAGAACACATAGAGGTGACATCTTCGGGTCCACAATGAAGGGATGAAAATTAAAGAAGAAAGGATCATGGCTGCATGTTGGCTTCACTTCTGCCACTTCAAGTTTTCTGTGGGTTTCTGGGCCTGCCAGTTCAAGACAGAGCTATTTCTGAAAATTTGATTTCTGAAAGACAGAAACAAGAGGAATATTTTTTTCGTGGTAGCCATATTTGAAATGCAAAGCAAACAGAAAGTATTTTTAGGCTTTGTGAAATGTAAGAGAAAAAGACAAAATCTTTCACGGTGTCTGAATTTTCATGCTTTGGAAACTGGAAAGACTAAACCGTCTCTGAAAATGCAGAATCAAAAAGTTCTCAAAATCCACAGCTAAAACTTCCTCTCAACAAGCAAAAAAAAAAAATTAAAAATAATAAAAAAGGCCAACACTAGAAAGCTCACAAATTAGGCTGGTTTTCATATCTTTTTCATTTCAATAAAAAGAATGTATGTAAGTGTCGCAGTTTGACATGGTATGCTAAACGTTCTCTACTAATTTCTCTTAGGTTAACTATTTTTTCTATCTGAGATTGTGACTAAAACAGAAACAAAGGCAAAACAATTCAACTATGACTTACAAAGATAGATTTATTCATACACACTCAGAAGAACAAGAAAGAAAAAAGAAAAAAAAACCATGAAAATGTTACAAAGCACTTTTCCCTCCTCCCCTTCACAACATTCTAAATACAATCTAAGCATCTACATCTAGTGGTCCACCTCCCTGCAGCCTGCCTTCAGGGTTTTCTCTCAGTCTTTGGGAATATTTCAAAATGCTCATTTAGCTTTCAGTGAAATTTTACTCAGTCTACACTGTTGCTAGACAAAGCAAACTCAAACTACTGAGGAAAAAAAATGTCTACTTTCTATGAAGTCTTCATTCTTTGTCTCATCATCTTCATCTTAGCAATCTCATTGGAGGAGGAGAAAAGGGTCTACAACTTATTTTCAGTTCACAGCTTCCCATGATGTCACATGCTGCAGGGGGTGAGGACGGGGGGCTCCCAGCCTCCCCTCACCCTGCTCTATCTTCCCTTCTCGCCTCCTCCAGAACTACCGGGGGGGGAGGGAGCTCTCTCTCGCTGCCGCCCTGTCAGGGGACTCTCTCTTCTCGCCCCCCCAAATCAATGGAGGGGAGGGAGCTCTCTCTCGCTGCCGTCCTGCCGCGGCCTCCTCCCTTCTCGCCCCCCTGAATCGAGGGGGAGGGAGCTCTCTCTCACTGCTGCNGGGAGCTCTCTCTCGCTGCTGCTGCCATTCCTGGCCTGGCACGGTGCGCAGCCGGCGCCCCCGGCGGTGGCCTCGCCACTGCTAGTTGCTGCTGCCACCTGACTTAGCTTGGCTCCGCCACCACCCCCACTCCCGGGGCGGACCCCATGGGGCCCTGTCGCTGCTGCCGCCACCAGCTCAAACGGAGCAGCTCCGCCACGGCTGCTTCCCCCTGCGGTGGTCTCCCACGTCCCAGCGGCTCCCACCGCTGGATCTGCTGCCGGCGCTGCCGCCGCTCCACTCGGAGCGGCCCCTGCCTCGCAGCCCGGCCCCCTGTGGGCGGCACAGGTCCCATTGTGGGCCCGAGCCACCCAGCCCCCTTCCCTTTTCCCCCTTCCCCACCCTCGCTAAACAGCGGGCTGGGGCGGGGAGGAAGGGAAAGGGGCCCCTCCTCCTGCTGGGCCCCCCGGGCCACCCATGGCCGAGGCCGCAGAGTGGCCCAGCTGTTACCTGCTGCCCCACAGGAAGACCAAAAGGGCTGAACTTCCTGCTAAAAATCTTTTTAAACTTTTTCTGGTTAGTGGGGAGTGTTCACCAGACGTAATATCCTGTTTTACAAACCATCACAGTATGCTTCAGAAAAATCTTGGTTTTCAGACCTCTCAATGTCCTGCCCCAAAGGAAGGAGCCCCGATACCAAAAAAATTCTCAGAGAATAGGTAACTCTTGCAGCTTTTGTTCAAAACAGTTAAAAGGCAAGCCACGGTATCTGTTTTGAGAGCAGAGCTTCTCAGAAAGACTTTCTAGCAAAGCTTTGACTGTTTGCTGCGCCAAAATACGTGGCTTTAACAACTTGGCAGCTGCAACAAAAGCAGGAGCCACTTTGTGTTATCAAAATGACATTTACGAGAAAAATTCCGGCTCGGAATCAGAGGGATAAAAAACCAGAACTAGACCCTGGTTCTGGCAGTGAATTTATTTGGTTTCAGGATTTTGAGTGCTTTTCATCCTGAGGTCTCAGTATTTATCAACCTTAACTGATCAATCATTACAACATCCTAATACAATGACAGGAAAATATTATGAGGCTCTGCAACATTACAAGTGAAGCAGAAGTGATGAGAAATTCCTTTTCTGCTATGATTTCAGAAGTTATCTCTGGTTTCTGGGTTGACATGAGCAGTTAGACAAAGAGACATATTCTCTCTGTTGTGGGAGTATATATTTTTTTATTCCTGTTGAAGCACTGCAGCATTTCTTAATAGGACTGCATTTAGCCAATGGCATGGGTTATAGCAGGTGTTAGTTTCACCATCATTTTCTTTAAACTGGATGATTTTTTACCATAAGGATTGCTAAGAAGTCTGTTCACATTATGACAAATGTCAGTGAACATCCATGAGTCACTGTTCATTTGCTCAGGCCAGTGGCCTCTGGCTGTCTCAGCTCCTGACATATTAGCCATATAAAAATGTATGTTCCCATTCCTAGTGCATTTCTAGAAACACATCTTTGTCTGACTCGTGGTTAACAATCCCACATCTCATTCAGGAGCTTCACAAAAATCACGGGAATTGCAGAAGGAAAGTTTTTCATGGGGAAGGTATATTTCAACAGTGCTACTCTGGTCTAGAAAAAAGCCCAAAGAAAGACAAATCTAGCCAAGATCTACAAAAAAATATATCTGAAATTAAGAGTATTACTTTTTTTGTGCCTATAGCCAAAGGAGTCAAGAAAAAGAAAATAAAGGCAGCAAATCTTTGTATTTACTTATAATTCATTCAAGAGACTGGGCGGTCTGAAACAAGGGAAACAAACTGCACCATGCTTTTTAGTTTTCATTCTGTCTGAAAATCCTGTCTTAAGAATCAGGTTGAAAGAATACAGGAAGTTCTAACTTGCATGGAAAGATACTGTAAATTCACAGTCCAGCTTTTCCACGTAAGTCAGGCACGTGCAGGGCATTTATTTAAACAGACTCTAAAAAATAAGATGCTTCTATTGTGTCTTTGTCTTAGCATGAAATCTGAATGAAGTGCACATCAGTGGTCAGAAGTTGGTGAACTTAACCAAAGCATCTGCCCTGAAAATCTTCCAGTAAATACTGTCAGAAAAGTTCCTAAACCACCATGACCTTAATTAACTTCACCAGAAGATCAGCTCAGTCCAGTCTTTGCTTTCCTTGATTCTTCAGAGTATTCAGTTTGGAGGTCATAAAGACATATGGTCACACTCTCTTCTTGGTTTCCTTCAAATAACACCAGTCTCTGTCTTGTGCCCAGTCTGGCATTTGACCTTTCACAACATGGAAAAGGTGACAAATAACTCTCACTGTTTTCTCTCTGAATGTCAACATTTAATGTTTTCTGTTTTAGTCTTTCATGTATTGCCATCACCCTTTGTTTCACCTGATCATGACTGAGTAGATACTGAGTTACTGTTTGTAGGCACATAGTTTGCAGTGATTGGGAATAGGGCTGCAGCCAAGCCTCATCCCTAATGGGCTACAACTGTGTAGGACAGGTGACCAGTATTGAAGGCAAAGGAACACGGAATGCTGAGGTGTACTGACCAATCACAGAAGGGTAGAGAGGGTACATAGGTGTAATGCATGTAAGATGGAGAGTATAAAAAGTTTTACTGGAGAACAAGAAAGTGCTGATGATTGAAACCTTCTTCCTTTTCAGTGGTACCTCGTCATTCAGCTGTTTTCCCATTTGACTTGTTATGAACACAGAAGAGCTTTCTTCAGTCCAAGTACATGTGATATATTAGGTATTAGAAAGGATTTTAAAGTGCCGGTTTTGATCCTTTTGTTTCCTTTAGTTGGCCTGCCAAGATCCACTGATCACGCAGGATTTGGGGAATCTCTAGCAGCAGTGAGAGCTTCCAGCATGCAGCCCTTCCTGCTGTTCTGTGCTGTATGGTAGGTGTGATTTGAACCACAAACTCTGAGAACCCCAGAGACTCGGAGAATTTTGGAGTCGCTGAGGTTGGAAAAGACCTTTCAGATCATTGAGTCCAACTGTGAATGCAGCAATGTCAAGCCCATCACTAAACCATGTCCCCAAAGGCCACATCCACCTGTCTTTTAAATCCCTCCAGGATATTTAAAGCCCTCCCCAGGACTTCATTCATTTTAGTGTTGCCTTCTTCAGGTGTCAACATCAGAGATGGGGTTTACGCAGTTCACTCTTCATTATTCTCACCTGCAGCCTCTTCCTACACTTGGCAGAGCACTAGGCTGCAGCACTAACAAGGACTCATCATGCCTTTCTCATCTCAAAAATCCTTCCTTGGTGTGCTTCAGAGAAAGTATCTTATGAGTGAGAATCATTCTATATACTTTTAAACCTTGTTAGCAAGCCCACTGCTTCCTAAAGGCTGAACAGACTCAAATGTTTGACATTAAAATGCTGCACTCAAAGACAGCATAGATTTTTCTTATATGTGCTAGTTTTTGTCTGCTTTGCAAATTAACATCATGGGCAATTGTGCCTAGGCAAGGATAGGAATATTTAGTAGCAATGTTACTGAGCTTCAAGTACCTGATATGGTTTAAATACTTTTGGCTGGCTATCGGCTGTCTTATCCAACCAGCAGCTCAGGAAAATTGTAGTGCATCATCACATAAGTCAATGCATTTAGATGCAATCTTGTTCTTTAATGTCCTTGCCTGTTTAACTAAAGACTAACTAAGGAATTTCAGTCTTTTGCTATAAAAAATGCATGGAATTGTCCCATCACATTCCAAGAAAGTCGTAATTATTATTAATTGCATGTCCATCTCCAAACTACTATGAGACCTTTCATAAATTGCTACAATTCACTAATCTTCATGCATCCTGAATACTCTGGCTTTTGGAAGCACAATCTGGATCCAGGCAGCACTGATTGATCATAGAGGACTCCTGCAGTCAGAGCTTTCAGCATGCAGCCTGCTGCCCGATGCCCACTTTTGGGAGGTAATGAGAGAAACCCTTCATCAGCCCAAAAAGCCACAGTGCTCTCAGGTAACATAGAGCAGGAAACCTGTGCCAGGGAAAAAGTACAGAAGTGGAGCATCTTCTAAAAAATAAACTCATGGTACCAGGCATTGCTGGAAGATTAGGAAGGTGGCAAACATAACCCATTGTGATAACTTACTGCTCATTTTTAATACAGAAACTGCTAATCTTAAAAGATGTTTTGTCCTCTGAAACAAGTCCCTCCTAATCTGAATATGTTATAGTAGCCATTACTACCATATTAGTAATACCTTCAAGCGCCTCTTCTTATCATTGTTTAAACATGTGGATCCTCTTGAATATCAAGCGAAGCACAAAATACCCAGCATCCTCCATGAAATATCCATGTAATGGGTTAGAAGAGACAAAAAAACCCAAAACAATTGCAGGGGAGAGATTACAAGCCTGTGTTTATAAGCACATTGTAACCAACTCAAGGAAAAATAAATGGGTCAATAGAGAAACAACAACAAAACCTCTCAAAGGAAAGAGGGGAATCCTTAAGTTCATGTAAACTGCAGCTTCATTAAAGTCAGTGTATCCAAGCCTGTGTACACCAGGAGAAAATATGGCTCTGGATCTCTGCTTCTTCTGGTGGGGACCATATGGCAAACCATCACATGACTGAGCTCTCTTCATAAATGAACGCCTGTGTTGAGCTGACTTTATACAGAAGTTTCCTGTTCGTGACTTGAGTAACAGCCATGAATAATTCATGATGGAAAATTAGATTTACAGTGCTTTTCCATCGTTTTACCACCAGGCTTGTTCTCAGCAGACTCAGGCTGTACCGCTTCTGGAGACTTTAGTAGGCAAGGCAGCATGCTTCTTGTGGAAAAAGTACTAGTTTTGGTAACACCTGATGCCTGCAATGCCTTTCTCACATAATTCCTTGAATAATGGCAACACATTAAAGGACAAAACACTGAGAATGAAGACAAGGATGCCAGACCGTTAAATCTATTGTGGGGGAAATTTGATGTACACACAGTTTTTAGAATGGGGAATGCAACAGGTCATCATCCTCTAAATTATCTGGGAGACATTTTTCACTTGCTGTCTCACATTCAAGATCACCTATGGCACAGGACAAACCTCAGCACTGCCCAGAAGGCTTCCCCTTTGCAACAGAACCACTTATTTCACTTAGTTAATCACAGCAGACAGAGCGATTGTCAGTACACAGGCTTTTAATAAAAAAGCATGAGTGCCCTCCCTGCCTCTCCAGTTGCAGAGCATGCCATTCCTCTAATACAAGGATCCTCAAACTACAGCCCGCGGGCAGGATACGGCTCCCCAGGGTCCTCAATCCGGCCCGCTGGTATTTACAGAACCCCCCCCGCACCCCCCCAGCGGGGCTTGGGGGAGGGAGCCGGGCAGCTGCAGATGACTTCCTGCCACGTAATCCATGTGCCGGCCTCCACAGCCCCCAAGCACCCGCCGGGACTGTGCTGGAACCAGCGCCTCGTCCTCAACCTGCCCCGCCCAGGGGGCGCGTCTTGGCTGCAAACCGTGCCACCGCTGCCCACTCATCCTCCTCCTC
>WAAE01019364.1:0-42293 GCA_013400495.1 Nicator chloris | reverse complement strand
AAGAAATAAAGGATATTGATTCATACATATATTTCAGGTTTTGCTGCATGAGTAGACTTTGTACTGAAAATGCTGATGCTATCAGAGGATCCTTGTAGAGCAAAGAAGCCTGTGCAACTGGGAGTGACGGACACTGCCAGCAGTTAGCATAGGGGAACTTTGAGTAACTTAGAAACACAGGTCTGGAGGGTGTCTGGCATCCCTAACACTTCAAAATATATATTTTTGCAGTGATATCCTTTAATCCTGATAGATTTCTTCAGAAATATGCATGTGCTCATGCATTCAAATGCCTTTATATGGGCAAATTTTAGTTACTCTGGTGTTTCTATGTTCTGGTTTCTGTCAGCTTATCAAGAGTAATTGTCATCACGGAAAGAAGAATCCAGTCAAGTAAACAAATAATGCAAACAATTTTAAGATTTTGGTTCATATAAGTTCTGAATATGCCTACATAGGATAGCAGCCTACACATAAGGATGCGTATATTACCTTCATATAACTTGTGCCTCTAAAGACCCGTGGTTGGATCTGATTGCTTCTAATTCTCTGCCTTTGATTTCTTCACAGTAGCAAATCTGAGAAGCAGTCATTCCTTGAATATCTATTTCTTCATGCTTTAGAAGGGTTAAAGAGAAGGTTCAGCAGAGGTAATCCTTCAGCAGGAGTTTTGGTATTTATCTTTTTGAACTCTGTGCAACCACAAATACATTTTAAGTCTCCATTGCTATTTGTCTATAATGAAGCTAGAGGTATGGACCAAAAAGAAGAGCTAAAAGCAGCAGCAATGCAAAGAGTAATTGGAAATATCTGATTAATGTCGCAAAGAACGTCACATAACAACAGAAGGAAAACAACTCAACTAAAAGCCAGTAAAAGTGTCGCAATTTCTAGACATTTGTAGGTATCCAATATACTTTTACATAAAAGTTTACAGTTGTATTAAACTCCAGCAGTGAATGAATTTAGCTACTTTATGTCACAGCAGCTGCATTTATCTGAAACCAATGAATGTACTCTAGAATAGAAGCTCACTTGGCTGAAGTTTTTCTTTTAATTTTATTGGTTACATTACAATCTTGTGTTTCATTTTCATTTATAGCCATAAGGTTCTGATTGTGCATTTTTCTTATATTTTTCTTTTTGTTTTCTTTTTCCACCCCAAAATATTCATGTATCAAAAGAAAAAAATAATTGGTTAGTGAAAAACTGCTCAGCCTAATTTGAAGTATCATCAAGATGTGTTTTTAACTGGTTATTGGTCATCAGAAACAGCTAATTACCTATTATAGTTAAATATTCAGTTTTGTTAAATACTCCCTATTAGTTCATATCATAAAAAGAAGGCCAAAAGGGCAGTTTTTATTGACAAGACTTTGAAGATAAAAATATTTACTAGCCATTCAATCCACAAAAGAAAGGGATCTAAATAAAATATAAACCACATATCGGTCTTCACTAATGAACATTAACAAATCCAAACGTCTTTATCTTTTTATGGAAATGGACTCTTTAATTCCAGCTGACCCAGCACGTGAGCAAAAATTGTTCTAGTAATGTTCATAACTTCTCTTGCAGCATTTATTGGGTTAATTAAAAAAACCCTAAAAACAAACCAACAGAAGCCAAAAACCTAGTTGCAATGAAAAACTTTAGGTCATAATTCCATCTGGTTTAAATGCGTGTTGTTAGTTACACAAAGAATCAAAAGGCTGCTAAAACTCCAGCTATGACCCCTATTACAATGTCTGCAGAATAAATCATCCAGGCTTATTTGAACAAAGAATATGCTTGTGCTTGCTCCTTTATTAATTCAGAAGCTGCCACAATATGCACCATGATGACAGATTTTCTGATTCTACCCTCCAATAACAATCTTTTAACTGATTGTGATGGCAGCAAATCTCATTTTACCAGCTAAGAATACCATTTGATAAATTGTGAACTATAGAGATGCCAAGAAGAAGGAACTCCCTAAGTATACCAGAATAAATTCTTGAAATAATCACTGCTGTAACACAATAGTAACTGAAACACTTCAAGATTTTCTGACAGGTGCAGATACAGATTAGATTCTTAATTAAATTAAACATTAAGACAAGATGAAAGAATTTTGATAAAGACAGGCATAAATGAACAACACTTAAGGAGCTGATGCAAGTGTTCACCCACCACTTTCCATCATTTACCAGCAGTCCTGGTTCACTGGGGAGGTCCCAGTTGATTGGAGCTTAGCAAAAGTGAGACCCATGTACAGGAAGGGTCAAAAGGAGGATCTGGTGAACTACAAGCCTATCAACCTGATCTTGGTGCCCAAAAAGTCATGGAGCATGCACAGGCAGGTGCATGACAACTAAGGGATCAGGCTCAGCCAACAGGGGTTTAGAGGAGGCAGGTTCTGTTTGACCAACCTGATCTCATATTATAACCAGATGACCTACTTAGTGAATGGGGCAGTACTTTTGGATGTTGTCTGCCAGGAATTTAGCAAAGAATTTGACATTCTCTCCCATAGCATTCTCCTGGAGAAACTGGTTGCTTGTGGCTTGGATAGGTGCAGTATTCACTGGCTTAAAACTGGCTGGATGGCTGAGCCCAGAGAGTTGTGGTGACTGGAATTATTTCCAGCTGGCAGCTGGTCACCAGTGTTCCCCAGGGCTCAGTACTGGGTCTAGCCCTGTTTCATATTTTTATTGATGATCTGGATGAGAGGATTGAGTGCACTCTCTGTCAGTTTGGAAACAACACCAAGTTGGACTGGAGTGCACCAAGTGAATCTGCTGGAGGGCAGAAAGGCTGTGCAGAGGGATCTGGACAGGCTGGATCAGTGGGTCGTGGGCAGTGGTACAAGGTTCAACAAGACCAAGTACCAGATTCTGCACTGGGGTCACAGCAACCCAATACAGTTCTACAGACTGGGGAAAGGGTGGCTGGGGAGCTTCCCAGTGGAAAAGGACCTGAGTGTGCTGGTCAACAATCACTGAACATGAGCCAGCATGTGCCCAGGTAGCCAAGAAGGCCAAAGATATTCTGATCTGTATCAGAAATAGTGTGGCAAACAGGACTATATCCATGATCATCCCCTTTTACTCAGCACTGGTGAGGCCACACATTGAATCCTGTGCTCAGTTTTGGGCCTCTCAGTACAAAAAGGACACCTCATTGCTCTCTACACCCACCTGAAAGGAGGTTTCAGTGAGGTGAGGTGTTCTGCCAAACAACAAGTGATAGGACAAGAGTAAATTGCCTCAAGTTGCACCAGAGAATATTTAGATTGGATATTATGAAAAATTTCTTCCCTGAGAAAATTTTCAAATGTTGAAACAGATTGCCTAGGTGGAGTCAGCATCCTTGGAGGCATTTAAATGATATTTAGATGTGACACCTGGGGACATGGTTTATTGGTAAACACGGCACTGCTGGGTTAATGCTTGGACTCAATAGTCTGAAAGGCCTTTCCCAACCCTACCAATGCTATGATTCTATGAACTGCAGGACATGCACTTTGCCTCAATTATATATATTAAGGTATAAAAAGATCCAAAATCCTGAGGGTAATCATAGCATGAAAATTATCTTGAAATATTGACGGTTGACTTCAATGAATATAAATGTTGGTCACTAAATGTTGTTTTGTGTTGAAGCTAAAATGCATATTTCATAATAAGGAGATTGACATCTAACAGTGATTTAACCTGTTAGTTCTACAGATTCTTACGAGAAGTAAAATAAAAATTCAGATTATCTCTGCTGACAAACTTAATCCCTTTTTTTTCTAGGAAAAAATCTGAGATATTTTGTAAATGCTAACACTAACCTCAAGGTATCAAATATTATATAATACTTATGTAAATCTGTCTCATGTCCAGTTAAAACAGAATAGCTGAGTTTTTGTTGCGTCTACCTAAAAGTGACTTAAACATGCTTGGGCTCAAAAGGCTGCATCTGAACAAAAATGAACTTTGTATAAATATCATCCATTTGGTAGTATTTAGTTATTTTTAATTAGTACAGTGTTTTTTCAAGGCTTTTTGTCCCCACCTTCTCTATGTCTATTAGCAGTAGCATATCTAATTAAATTATCCATTTTTTGTGTGTGTTTCAAAGCATTCCTTAGTATATCAATAAAAGGGATGGATTTCCTGTTCACCACAAGAAAAATCCCAAGCCTGTTTTAATATTTTCTGGAAGCTCCACATCCATATGCCATATTTTTAACACAAGTAATTTAATTCTCTCTGCTGTCTTATCTAAGTACATATCAAGAAAAATATTTTGCATTTTTGACTGCAGCTTCAGTAGACACTACATAGTGGCAGTGTCTGAGACCACAAAAATACCTACTGTGTTTTGTTTGTAGAATGAGGTCTCTGTCATCTTTCTGTCTAATGCAAAGCCTTCACTCAGAGCTCTGTATGACATCTAGAATCCATGTAAAATATGTGTAAATAACATTGAATGTCCCTTGGCTGACCCACTCCTTCCCTTGAACTCAATATTATTCCACAGATACCGTGCATGTACATTTTTTAATCAACAGAAAAACAGTTGGAAGATGGGAAGTACAGAGGGTTTTCACACAAAGGTACAAAGAGAAATGCTCTCTTCCATGTGTACTTTGCTAAGAAAAATTGGTGTTTCAAGTATACAACCAATAGGACCAATTGAAAATCTCAAAAACATTTACATTTCAATAGAAAATAGAAATTTTGCACAGAGCTTGCAAAAAAAAAACTTTAAACCCCCTCAAACTCAAACCTATAGCATCCTGCTGTGTCTATTTTAGATTTTAATTTAAAACTTACATTCTTGATAACAAAGGAAAATTCAGAGCAATGCAAAAAATAAAATTTAACCAGCTATAATAAATATGGGTATGTATCCATAAAAATTTCAAAACCAATAAGCTCTTGCACAATCTTTCATTAAATGGAATATAACATTAGGAAAGATTGTAAATGCACAAGCAACTGATTTTATATTTTCCAATCATGAGGCCCAAATATGACATGATATGAGCATTTACTACCAGGAAGATAGACAGTTGCAAGATCTGATATTTGCAGGTCACAGGCAGTATAATTCTTTATATAACTGTTGTTGCATGTTGTGAATAGCTTGATGAAGAAAGTGTAAACTTATGGATGACTGGATGGGAAAAGTTTTCTAATTAAATCTCTGATTTTCTGTTTCATAACAAGAAGATCTGGATATCAAGCATTACCAGAATTAAACCCAAACCCACGCATAAACCTATTTGAGGTGGGGGAGTTAGTTTATCGCTCTTCATCTTTTCTATTTTTATGTTTATCTTGAGGTGAGGAAGAAATCAGTACAGGAAGTTATATGAAGCCTGGTTTTATGTTACAATAATTATCACTGTGACCATTCTCTTCACTGTTGTCATGTGTTTCAGAGTAAAAAACCTGGTTTGATAATTTTTTATTTTTATATTCTTTAAAAAAACCTTTGACTTATTGGTGAAACATAAGTGCTGCAACAGAAATGAGCATAATTTCTTTGAAGCACTGACATTTGTGTTTAATATGAACATATCATTACAGCATTTTCTGACCACAGAGCTTAGTTCCTGTAGAGAATACATGTGGCAACACTTGGATTGGAAGACATTATTCAAGATTATTTGTGTGTGACTGATTTTTAATTGCAGAATTAGCTAGAGTATGAAGATAACTGCTGTGCAATAAAAGTATTTGCTAGTCAATGTATATTGTGTAGCACCACTGTTTCTCAAAGTTTTATATGAGTTTGCTTCAAAGTGAAATTAGCATGTAAAAAGAAGATTTACATTTCCATTAACACTATTTGTATCACACACTTATCCTTAAGAAGTACATAAACCATCTAAATGTGTCAGTTTAAATACTTTCATAGCTTTCACTAGGTTTTCCTGACCTGCTGCTTTCCTTACATTTGCCAGTGGTTTATTATGTAGTACTATACAACAGATTGCTGAATTCAAATGATACACAGCATATCAAAATGTTTACACCATTTTCTTTTTAAAGAGACACATGCTACTCAAGATCATGAAGATTCTTCATTTTTACCATTTTGGTACCCCAAATCTAAGAGCTCTTACATTATTTTTGTTTTCTTTATCAAGGAAAAAAGAAGTACAATACCCAATTTTTCTACTTGGCTACTTGTGACACCCAGAAATCATGAGACACACTGAGCTTATGAAATTCACCATAACCACGCATTTCAAATTGAAATTCTTCTTTAATGATCTAGATTTTTCACATCAACATCACTATCTATTCTCAAATAGAGACTGTGATAATTAATTAGGAAAAGATAAAAACTCATTAGAAATTTGCCAAAAACAGTTTAAGTGACAAGATAGAATTTTTGCACATATTATAGCTGAACTTTATTGCATGAGTAAAACCACTGAACCAGAGGAAGGAAGAATTAAATAAAGGTAATTTTTATTTACTGGCATTTGAGCAATCAGTGGAAATTAACAGGACTATAGTGAAATTTCTGGTGCCTCTAATAATGTAGTAAAATTGCTTCTTGACTAGGTTGTATTCATTTTATAAAAGGAGGCGGTTCAGTTAGTGGCAGAACTGTCAAGAAATAGAGACATGAGGAAAGTATTGGTGCTGACCTACAGTCACTAACAAGTACTTGATTGACTCAGCCCTCTTCATTGCTCCTGTTAGACAGCTCTCTCCAGCTGTCTGGCCTGTGAAATAGGAATGCTTGAAGACTAAGATTTAAAGGCATACAGCCTGAAGGAAACAGATTTTTTTTTCATTTTTGAGAGTGAGAAGACAATCTAGGTTCTTATACAAGACTGCAGGGAGATGTTTTTATTCCACACTACTCCTATCTGAGAAACTTTTTCCTGATGGTAGAAATTGATCTGAGTTTATAGTTTTATTGCTGAGAAGGATGTGAAGAGTTAAGGAATTGAATTGCCTTATAAGGTTCTTCTATAAATGGGTTATTATACTGTCACAGGTGCAAAGTTGTTCCTTCTCTGAAATATACTGCAATGTTTTGGAAGCATTATGCTTATTTGTCTGTGAAGTATTCTTGTAATAAAGACCTCCAAAATCCAACCTTTGACAAACTGCTGCTTTGTTAGGTAAACTTTGGCACCAAAGTACCATATCCAATAATCTCTTGAATGCTTCCAGGGATGGTGACTCCACCCCTTTCATGATAGACCTTTGCAATGATTCATAACCCTTTCAGTGGAGAAATTCTTCCTGATATCTAATCTGAACCTCCTCTGGCGCAGTTTGAAGTAATTTCCTCTTATCCTATCACTGGTTGCCTGTGAGAAGAGACTGACTCCCACCTTGCTACAATCTCCTTGCAGGTGGTTGTAGAGAGTGATAAGGTCACCCCTGACCCTTTTTTCCCCCCGGCTAAACACCCCCAGCTCCCTCAGCCGCTCCTCATCGGACTTGCGCTCCAGATCCTTCCCCAGTTCCATTGTCCTTTGGATTTGCTCCAGCACCTCAATGTCTTCTTGCAGTGAGTGGCCCAGAACTGCACACAAGATTTGAGCTGTGGCCTCGGCAGTGGCAAGTACAGGGGGACAATCCCTGTCCTGGTCCTGCTGGCCACACTATTGCTGATACAGGCCAGGATGCCATTGACCTACTTGGCCACCTGGACACGCTGATAGCTCGTGTTCAGCCACTGTTGCCAAGCATCTCCAGGTCCTTTTTTGGTGGCTCGCTTTCCAGCTCCTCTACCCCCAGCCTGCAGTGTTCCAGGGGGTTGTTGTAACACAAGTGCAGGACCTATTTTTTCTTTAATTCTGGCTTTGTTATTCAACACTGCTTTGATAATTGTAATTTAATATTGGTTATGATTTTTATATGGGTTGTACAAAAGACATGGATAGCCATGTTTTTTTGTTTTGCCAGAGTGCAGTATAGTTTATTATTGCTGGATAAAAGCCTATATGATCCTCAAGATTTCTATGCTGCTTTTTGCAATTCCCACAGAGCGTATTATCTGATATTAGTCTCATTTCATATAATCCTTATTATGGGACATTCTTTCATCGTGAAGATTATTTTATTCAGTCATAACAGAAGTGGCTCACATTTAGCTGAACAAAATTAAAGACTTCAATGAAAAAAATGGGTCTAATTAGGTAAGCCTAGAAGTCACAATTTTTTGAAAATCAAGCACTGTTCAACCAGACAATTCTATCCTCCCTTCTCAAAGAAAACTATAAGTGCCTTATCTTTCAATAATCAAGCTTGTTGAGAACAAAACTTGTATCTGGAAACGCAGAAGCAAGAAAAAAAAAAAAAAACAACAGAAAAAGCCCTTCAAGTGTTTAATTATACAAAGTTCTGTGGAGGAAAAGAGTGGAATGTGTAAGAAATAACTACAATTTGGAAGGATAACATCCAAAAGGGCAAAAGACTGAAAGCTTTATACCTAAACAATTTCTAATACAAAGCTATTTTCCAACCAGATAAATAAATAGAATGCTGGAAAGTATGTGCCTTTCTTTCTTTTTACAAAAAGAGATAATCTTGAGAATGGAAAGGTTTGTATACAAAAAATCCTGTTATTATGTTTCCTGGGTACATTTTTTTTGAAATAAGCTTTGTCTAGTTTGTATTTAATTTATGCGTGTTGGTTTCTGAATTGTATATTTGATTTATAATTTTTTTATCATGCTTTGATTTCCTTCTGATGAACAGAAATAGGCAGGGCAACAATAATGAAAAATGTTGTTGGGTGAATTGAGAAGGAATATGAAAATTTATAACTACAACTTAGGAAAAAGTGATACTTCACAGTTATCATTAATAAAATCAGAGGTGAGTAAAAGACATGTTGGTTTTGTAATAATAAAAGTAGGATTTTCAGTGTACAGAAAGTGGTGGTTTTGGTAACTATTTGGTGCAAGATTTCTACATATCTACAATTAATAACTATGAATTATGTAACTCATGCTGGAGATATAGCAACAGTATTTTCAATGAACATGTAAATTCTTTAGCAACATTTTTTACCCAGAGCTTAATTGATTATTACAGAATGCCTCCAGGGAGACATATTCCTAATTCACAAAGGACAGGAGGTAATTTGTTTCTTCTGAATCAACTCTTTTCTGTCCTCATACTGTTTCAACTGTGTCAATATAGAAGTGAAACAAAAGTTTATTTCCCATTTTTGGGAGGAACGAGGAAGAGGCAGGAACTCCTTCGGAAAGAACTGTGGTAGCAACAGGGACAACCTTTCCCACTGCAGAACGGTCTGATGCTAGTGGAGTGATGCCAGCTTGAAGATAAACTAGACAGCTCAAAAAAGTCTCCTCTTACATAATGTCTGAAGCCTATGTTTAATTCTACTCTGTAATGATTTTTGGACACTTTTGTTAGCTTGCAGGATATTTGTTTTCTCCTTGCAATTGCCCTGAGAGGAACCACTAGATCAATTAATTTTCATAATAAACTATTTCTTCAACTTCCTTTCAATTTTATTTTTTTATATAAGTACAGCCAATTAATGTTGTGAAATTATTTAAAAAGACATTTTTTGTCAACTGTTTTTATGTTTTAAGAATGATTTAGCATCTGTGCCTGTTTCAGTGGCAATTTCTAAACAGGGACAGATCATCAGTAAGAGATATCATCAGCTCCTGCTTTTGGATGGATGGCTAAAATGAGCACCTGAAAATATTTACTCTGGTGGCAAATGAATCCTCTAAAGTGTTTAAAAAGTAGATAAAATTCATATATCCAGAGCACTGAGACATAGAAAAAAGCTGAAGCAAAGAAACAAACAAAAGATAACAGTATACATTATAAACAAAATATTTTAACCACAATATCTTTAGCATTTTTCAAGGTGAAAAGGCTGTTAACCACTTCACCTGACTGCTTCCATGAGAGAAATAGGAATTCAGCAAAACATTCCTATTATCACCTGCATGAGTTTGCAGAAGCAGCAGTCAGCCTAAGTGGAGGTGCCCAGTCTTTAATTTAAAACTTCTGATGAGGGAGACTGCACTGTTTTTAATTTGCTCTTGTAGCTAATTATTAGGCCTGGATGAAGTTTTTTGATTAAAACGGATTTGACAGGCTCTTGGATTTTCCACTCAATTAAATACTTTGAGAAACATTTACTTCAGCCAAATCTCTCCCTACCTCCTTTCCCCAGTGTGGATTTAAAATTTTCCTACGGAACTGTCTAGAAAAAGTCATGCAACCTTCTTTATTTTGTTTCTAATCTAACATTTTTAGAGTCAGATTTCAATCTCCGGCTTCCTTGGTATGTTTTTCTATCATGAGGCCTCTCTAATGTATTTAAATTTTGTCTGCTCCTTTGATCTTTCTGTAAAACACCAGCATCCTTACAACTCAAAGCAGACAGGTCAATCTCAATGTGAGACAAGAATGCAGAGCCCAGATTCTGAAACAGAAATTATTCATAAAAAATTATGGATAACCACTAGATGTTAAAGAGGGAAACAGAGGCAGCTTTTACCTGAAATCAGAGAACATCAACTGAAAACACAGTTGGAGCAAGAAAGATTAAGGACAGCAGCAGGATTTTTAGGATTTAAAAGTGACAGGAGAGATTAAGAGGATGCAGGCAGCATTTTAGGAGGTAATAGTCAATGTGTGAAATGTCAACAAATGTGTGAAATGTCAACAAATCTGTGAAAAGTCGTAAGGAGGAGGACACAATGATAATGTAGTAAATAATAACAAATCAGGTTAAAATCACCTCTAAGAGTTAATAAAATGGTATTAAAATATTGTTTTCCCACATGCCAAGGCAATGATTACTGTTCCTGAGACCTTTAGCAGAGGATATTAGGGGCAGATATATTTTAGCGTAAGACTGAAAGTTAAATGTGATATCACATGGTTAATCAACTGGCCACTCACTGGAGTCACTATCCTGTTATCTTTATTGTCCCTTGGACAGAGGGAGAAATAAGTACTGGAATAATTACTCATGCTTTATTATGGAAAATAAGGATATTTTAAGACCGAAAGGAAAAAGGAGGCACTGGGAAGTGTATTCTGAAACCTATTTTGTACACAAAACTATTAATAATCTAAGATTTAGAAGGATTAGCAGGTTTAGCAAGACAGTGCTGTTTGGAGCCTGTGAATACTTTTGGAATGTGAATTTGCTTCCTCAAAAACCCCTTCCCCTCACAACTATCTCACTAGGAGAACCAGAGTCAGGGTTCATAAGTTGAGACAAGTGACCATGTAAAGACCCTTGACTTCTTCCTGCAAATAATCATAGGGCACATTTTCATGTGCAGGTGCAGATTGACCCAAGGTGTCTGGATGCCCTTCTGGTTTGTTGGCAATGTACCTGTTTTACTCCAATTTTATGACTAGATTATTTTGTCCAGATCATGTAAGACATATTTCCTTATGTTCCAGTGAACTGAACTACTGACTAAAATAATAAAAGTACTAGCTGTTTTTCTAGCTCATCTAAAACAGAAACAGGAAACAAACTTATTGAATAATAATACAGATCCGTTACAAAGTCAATAGAGAAGTGAAACAAAAACCCAAAAGACATATTAAAAAATGTCTATGGGTAATATATATGAAAATATGGATATAACTTATTTATGTTACTTTTATGTAATTAATCATGTAGGAGGCATTCATACATTACAATCTTTTTGCCATTTTAAATTCTAAGTGACCTACCCTTTGAAGGTTACACATTTCTATTTATTATTAATTTTAAATTGTTAAAGCCACTTGCATAATATGATTGGATAGCAGAATTTCTTTTTCATAAAGGTTAATAATGACACCTTACAATGGATGCATCTGTTGTTTGAGTGGAAGTTTCTGGATGTTTCCATTTAATTCAAACACTGAATTTAATCATAATAAACTCATACCAATATTTCTTTACTGTGAACATTATATTATTTTTCTACAGATGCAATAATTAGAACACAATTAATTAGCTTAAGTATGCCATTTTGTAAACATAACAGTTCAAACATGTTGTTGAAGAATGAAGTTTTGAAGCTTTTTCCTTCAACATTTTTTGAAGTAGGATGAATACAGTGGAATTTATCTTACTAAATGATTACATCTTCACAGTGGATGATGCATATTTGGTAGTTGCCTGATGCTGCTAGAGAGGATATCAAAAATTATAAACACTTGTAGAAAACACAATTCCCTCCAAGTAAATGTCTAGTATGTGTCAGGTGAGGTAGTGTATAAATAATATAAAATATATAGTAAAGTTGTAAACTATATGTACTCTGTGGGAATTCGGGTGTCAGATTTAGAAAACCAGATTTAATCTCATGAATTCACTGAACAAATGTGCAAGTGATATGTTAATTTGACCGTCAAATCTGATTACCCTTATCTGGCACTTAAGAAATATTATATTAGAAGCAAATTAAAAATAAACAAATAAATAAAATAATAACACTGCCAAATAAATAAAAAACCAGGGAATAAACTCTCAGTCCTGTTTTCACATCTCTGGAAGAAATAACCAAGAGAAAATGCAGAAGTAATGCCAAGGATTTTGAATAAAGAACCCTAGAAAACCTAGCTTAATTGAGCAAAATTAGTGAAGTGGTGAGTAGCTAGGAAACCATAAAGGAGGTTTACTATTGCTCCTTGCTTTACCATATTTACCCTCAGCAATCCTTTCCAAATATTTTGGTCCAACTTTAGTAAAATGAACTCAGAATGCATAATAACAATATATCCACCAATAATAAAGTCTCTTTTGTATTTTCATTTAAGTTATCCCAGTTTAAAAGATCAGCAGATAACAAAATGCCACTCACCATAAATTCAAATAAAGTCTTATATCTTAAAGTAAGCCCAGTCCTTAGGAATTTCCATTACAAATAATGATAATGTACAAATTAAGTAAGTAACAAGTCCAAGCCATTTTACAGAGAAATAAATCTTGGAAACTAGGAGCTGATAGTTATAAAAATGACTAAAAGCTAAAACTATGCAACTGCCCATCAAAGAAACAAAGAGCTTGATGTGAAAACTGAAAACACGCTGAATGTCACTTCTTTCAAGTGGATCTCCAAAGTAAAAATAGCTGTTTAGTCTAAATTTCAAATTTGATTTATTAATATAGCTGAAGTCAGGCAAAAATGACAGATATGGTCTAAACCCAGGCTTATTATAAATTGCCTTCCAGTAAAATCATCAGTTTTAATAGCTAAGCTTTCATAATTTCAGAGCAGAGTGGTATAGAAGACCACAGAGTATGGCATATTTGGTGAAATGCACAAAAGATAGTAATTTAGATCAGCGAACTTGGTAGAGAGACACCTGTATTTGTTCTGTACTCTGTCATTATCTTTGCATGTGGCCTTGTTAAACCACTGCCTCTCTCTCCTCCAGCTTTTATGTGTAAATAGGAAGAGTAATATCTCCTTGATACCTCATTCTGTCATCCCCTAAAATCCTACTTTTTAGCTATGCTGACAGAGTTAAAACAGCAAAATCTCTCCTATATGGATGGAGTTTACGGTTAAATGAGTGTTTTATGCAGTTATAATGTGCCTCTGATCAAGAAGGACAACACAGCGTACAGACGTAAAATACCTTCTTGCAAAGATAACTGCATACATCCCTCAACACGCATCAGGTGTTTATCAGTGGTATTTCACATTCTTTTGTCAAGTATGACTCCAAGGATGCTTAAAAGTCCAGCAAGCTGCCAGTGTTGCATGCCAACAAGTCATCCTCAGGGCTGGCTCTGGCTAATGATATGCCCAGAGATATATATAGTTCCTAGTAGTTCTCATAAAGCAAATCTGAATTTTATCATTAGATCTCACCTCCATTCTTTTTTTTTCTTTTTTTTTTTCCCTCCCCAAAGAACCATTGTTTTGTTTTAGGTATAAATTACAGAATAATTCTGGTTTTGGTTTTAGGATTTAGTATACTGTATATGGACAGAAATGAAGCATAATTCCCAGATCAAAATTTTAGACTAAATGCAACTGCTAAAATGAACAATACCTTTATATCCATAGCAATATGTTATATTTGACACCAAGATAATAAAAATAGAGAAAAGGAGAGCAACTAAATGAGTAGATTATACTAAGACTTCATCCAAGAATAATTATTCTAATAATTATCTTAATATTTTTCCTACAACATTGGCTTAGTCAGCCAGACATGATTTAAATTCTAAGTTGTCTTTTTTTTTTTTTCTTCTGCAAGTGTATGTGGAAATATATAAAAGCAGGAATATAAGAAGGGAAACACTGACAAGAATCATTTTACTGTTCAATACGATCATTACTAATGAGTAAATTTATAGTCTGTGTGAGAACTTGATGAGGGTTTTTTCAGCATTTACCTTTTTTTCTTTCTTTCTCCTTTTCATACACATCCATCAAATATCATTTATTTGTTTTTAAATACCTTTGGGATTCTTTCCAATACATTTTTAATGATTCTTACTTAGGGTTCAGGCTAAAATTGTATCATTAATATTTCCTCCCAGCATCCTTTCAGTAAGTCATGTCTGGTTTGACATAATATACGACACCATTTCTGGGTGCACTTAACAATGGCATTTTAGGTTTGAACAGGAAGGAGCATTTGACATGCAGCCAAAATGGAGCTACTATGAAGCAGACACCACTGAACTGCCTTTCCGTTCAGTCATGAGGCTTTCAGCACTATTTTGCTCTACAAAACCATTTTTGTTTTGCCATGCTACTTGCCAACATTTAAAATCTCTGTAATGCGAACCCCACATAAACACAATCCCTCTTCCGCATATAAGAATGATTGTAACATTCATTTGGGCTTTTTCTTCTGCTGACTACAGTCAGGTTTTGGCTAGGTCCTGAATGTCTTTCCTGCAAGAGGCCCCAGCTCTTTTACCTAGATTTGTCTGTTCAAAGGCAAGGGTCACCCCTATAGAAACGTTCTTCTCTTTGGGCTCTGTATTTCATCAGCCCTGTTTCCTTTCTCTTTGTTTCCTCTCCCTAGAAATGCCTAAAAGCCTTTATTCCTTATGGTCCGTCAGTCTGGATCTGGTGGCACTGCACCCCCTTCTCAGCTCTCAGACACCTCTTTCCACCCAACTCATGTCCCAGGTCTCTTCATGAATGTGCAACTTACTGCTCTTCAAAAAAGCCTCTGCTGGCATTCACAGGGAAAAAGTTACAAAAGAAAAGCAAATTGCAATCAAAACCAGAATGCAAATCAAACTCAGAACAAAGGTTATTTTAAAAAGTTAGGAGTACTTGACAGGGACATGAAGCCCTGAGCTTATTTACATATCCTTTTGCTACAATTCTCCAAGTATTATGTGTTAACATTCTACAGGAAAAATATTTTTCTAAGTGATTACAGCATTATATACAACTTTTTCTTCTCATATTCATTTTCTTACAGTGGGCGATACCTACAGACTTAACATGACTGTTTTATACATATTCCTAAGAAGTGCAGTATTTTTATACTTTAATTTCATGTAAGAACCTGCAAGTATTTTCACCAGATTATTTCGTGTATTGCCTTTGCAAAAATGTATAATTTCAACAGGCGCTATATGTTCAAAAGTTATTTGTTTATCATAACATTCAATTTTTTGATGAAGAATGAAAAGGTAAATTTAGATATTTCAGGGTCTTTCCCACGAATGAGGTAGCAATAAGTACTTGCAACCATGTCTCCAATACTAACCCATGCTGTTACAAGATTTACGCAGAATATCCCAAATATGACCTACTTTCCATGAGAATTCTCACTTAAATAACCTAGGCAGGATGATGGCTTCAGATATAGAGTGGCTTGTGTTGTAAGGGACCTTAAAGATCATCTAGGTGCAAACTCATCATCAACCAGAACAACTTTCTCCAGACCAAGTTGCTTAAAGTTCCATCCAACCTAGCCATGAACAGTTCCAGAGATGGGATATTCACAAATTCTTAACCTGTCCCAGTGCCTCACCACCCTCGCAGCAAAGAATTTCTCCCTAATATCTGTTCAAAATGTACTATCTTCCAATTTGAAGCCATTCTCCCTTGCCTTATCATTACATGCCCTTGTAAAAAGTCTTTCTACATCTTTCTTATAGGTTATTTTTAGATACTGGAATGCTGCAATTAGGTTACCCTGAAGCCTTCTCTTTCCCAGTCTGAATAGTCACACTTTTCTCTGACTTTCATCATAGAAGAGATATTCCATCCCTCTAATCATCTTGGTGCCTTTCCTCTGGACTTTCTCCAACATGTTGATGTCATTCCTGTGCTGGGACCCCAGAGCTGATGCAGCACTGCAGGTGAGATCTCACCAAAGCAGAGCAGAGGGACAGAATCTCCTCCCTCACCCTGCTGCCCACGCTGCTTTTGAAGCAGCCCAGGACAGTTGCTTTTCTAGTTTGCAAGCCCACATTATTGGGTCAAGTCCAGACTCCCACCCACCAGCACCCCCAAGTCCTTCTGGGCAGAGCTGCTCTTGATCTGTTCATCCCCCAGCTTGTGTTGATACCAGGGGTTGCCCCAAACCACGTGCAGCACCTTGCACTTGGTCTTGTTAATCCACACGAAATTCCCATGGATCTACTTCTCGGACCAGTTCAGGTCCCTCTGGATGGCATCCCGTCCTTCAGGTGTGTCATCTATGCCACTTACCTGCAAATTGTCTGAGGCTGCCCTTGATTCCTTGGTCTATGCTTTTAAGGAAGATATTAACTAACACTGGTTCATAACACTGATGTCCATTGGAACTTTTATCTATCTACTGTGAGCTATTATAAATCTAGCTATTATAAATCTATTATAAATCTAAGGCTGATGATTTTTTTCAGGTGTGCCATCTACAGATGAGAAGTATTCCATTAAAAATGTCTTGGGTTCAGTTTGATTTGGTTAGAAACAGGACAGAAATTCATAGAGATTCTTCCTGGGTTTCTCTTGTGGTTGTCCTCTTATAACATCAGGAAGCAGAGGAAGTGGCCCAGGAGGCTCAGTCATCCCCTGGATAACTGTGCAGTTCTGCAAGATGTGGAGTCCTCATGTCAGAGCTGCTTCTAGTCTCAGTGTTGACACCTCATCTCCAAGGCCACCTCTCTGTGACCAGTTTTAGACTCAACTCTCCTAAATTCCCCAATGCCATCTTAATCATGCATCAGCTTCATATCTATCTAATCACTGTGACTTTTCCATAGAAAGAAATCAGGTGTGCATGCTGGATAGAACCTGCAGCATAGCAGAAAATTCTGTAACCTGAGAATTTGGATTCTTGACCCAGTCACACTTGTGACTCTAGGTAGACAAAACATTTTCAAGGTGTTTTATGAAAACCTGGTAAGATTGACAGACACCAGTAAAAATTGAATAGCATATTCTTATACAGTAGAATGGAACAAACATTTTTAAGTGCTGCCCGTGCATGGTGCACAGGAAAACAGAGTGCCATTTTGTCATGGTTTATCTCCAGATGACAATAAGCACCACTCAACCTCTTGAACACTCTGCCCTCTGTGAAATGTGGGAGAAGATCAGAAGGGTAAAAGTGAGAAAACTCTTGATTTCATATAAAGTCATTTAAATTGGTAAGCAAAAGCCATAAATACAAGCTAAGCAAAACAAGGAATTCATTCAATAACTCCCATCAGGTGCTCAGCCATCTCCATGAAAACAGGGCATCATCATGCATTAGTGATGACTTCAGAAGAAAAATGCCATGAGTCCAAATGTCTCCTTTCCTTCTTCCCCTAGCTTTGTATGCTGACCATGATGCTACATGATATGGGATCATCAGTAGGGATCAGCTGTCCCAGCTGTGTCTCCTCCCCACTCCTTATGCACCTGCTCACTACAAGTTTGGGGTGAGAGGCAGAAAAGACCCGGACGCTGAGCTGCTCAGTAGTAGTGAAAACATCCGTGTTATGTACACTGTTTTCAGCACAAAACCAAAACACTTACTGATCCAAAACATAGCTTATGAAGCTATCCAGCTACTGTGAAGAAAGTTAACTTTATCCTAGATAAAAACAACGCTTTAATATGCTTAAATATTTGCCCTGATCATTACTCAATCATTTGGGTACAGAGCTGCAATAATAAAGAATTGACCAAAATTTAGATCACTTGTTCATTTCTCTCTTTGATGATGAAGCAAAGGAATATAATTATGTCAAACTTGTGTTAGTTACTGGTAGTATAATCACTGCACTAAACATTTACAGGTGAGAGAATCAGAAGATTGAAAAGCCTACCAGCAACAGTACTACAAGTTGAATTAATGAAAGATCAGCAAATATTTAAAATCAAGTCTTAACTACAAACTGAAAGGGTTGCAAATATCCAACTAACTCACATATTCAGCTACCAGTTATTAATGTCGTCAGTCTACTCTGTCTTGCAGTGGTGCAATTCGAGAAAGGCCAACACTTGGAAACCGCGGCATGAAACAGAGCTTTCGTGTATACAGACATTTTACAAAAATTGTTTGGACAACTACAATCATTTATTTTTACTAATTCTCTCAGTTATCAGGCATCATTCAGAAACACTACAACATTCTAAAATAAGTTTGCACATTAAGGCACCTTAATTTCTGTTACAAAGAGGCAAATTAAAAGAAGGACTAGAAAAATTACTGACCTCATATAGTTATTAGTTTAGCAATTCCATTCTTTGAGCAATTTTCTGATGAAAACTCTTTTTCTTGTAATCCTGAATATTATATAAAAATTCCAAAGAAAAAACTTTACATTGAGAACTAGTGTAGATCATACCAAAGTGCCTTAAGAGAGCTTTTACCACATGAGTAAGATGATCTTTCCCAGTACACAGGACCATTTTCCCTACCTTATTCAAATGGCATGCACAGGGAGAAATAAATTCATAACTTTGCATAATATTGTGGCAAAAATGTCCTGTAAATGCACCCGCAAGTACAACTCTGATTATGATTAAAGTTTATCTTATTATAGTCTGGCTAAGAGGATCATTATATTATATACTGTGCCATGATTAAACTGCTTTTTCTTAAAGTAACTTGAATTTATGTTCAGACAGCTTTTATATTCATAAGCTCACAATACAACTCCACACATCCCCAGAGAGCAACCCAGGAAAGAATATTCAAAGTACTAGCACATATTCTACTGTAATGAGCATTATTCTCAGTACTGTAGTAACTCTAAGTCAAATACACATAAACCCCTTTGTATAACATGCTCAGTTTCAGATATGATCTGGATTAACCTTTAAATAGAAAGAAAAGGTCTTCTGCAGATCTGTGTAAGGCTTTTGGCAATTTGAATCATGTACTGGTCTCAGTCCTGTCATCTGAATGCAACAGAGATTTTGGCTGATTCATGACTGTAACACTGTCCATAAGTAGTGACCAAAAGGGGGAAAAAAAAAAAAAGGTAGCTTTAGCCTTCGCTTTTCTCATTTTTTAATCAGAGGGATGGTCCTTTTTGTGTAAAGGACAGAATTATGTCTGTAGTCAGTGTCTCGGCTTCAGATATTCTGTTGGGTATTACAAATTGCAGGAAATAGACCTCTACTAGATATGGACTTGCATATATTCAAACAGTCAATATTTTTGACTAGCTGGAACGAATGAAACAGATTTTCAAAGCAAGCCCTTCATCCCAGCAATTTAAATAAATTGCTAACAGGAAAGGTGTTTTATGACATCAGGTAAAACCTTGAAAGGTTCAGTAGTAACTTGAGGCATGTTTAAACTCTGTAATGGAGACCTGACCTGAGCTGGTACTTCCTTGCTACTGGATGCAGAACTAATTTTCTTGAAAGGTAGTTGTTTGGTCCCAAAAGGAATATAGTTGCATAAGAATAGTTCCACCTCTGCACTAATAAACCTTGCCTCACAGATGTTTTCTTAACAGAGCTTTTAGAGATGTAGATATTATGCCACATATAATATCATGTCAGAGAAAGTACAAAGATTTTTTTTCTAGTACTAAAATGAATATAGCAACTCTTGCATATTTAGGTGAAGTTTGAAACATTCTAACAAAAGCAATCGTTATTTCAGCCTTGATTATTTCCTTTTTCTCCTTCAACCACTTTCTGCATTTCTAATGAGGCTTAATCTTTATGGTAGAAATTCCGGTGCTCAGCACATTTTGTAGGTAAACAAGACCTTTGGTATTTGACTATTTCTGTCCTTTGAACATAAACAGAAAAAAAAATTAGCATTCCAGATTGTCACTTCTGATACATTCACACTTCTTATTTGGGAAGCTTGTCCTATATGTTAACACACATTTATTGTTGATATAAAAAGTCTTGCCAGCATACTGTGAAAGTAAAACATACTGTGGCTATAAATGGACCCAGGAGAGGCATGTATTTCCCTCTTTCTTGGGACCTAATAGGGCTTCTGATATGTTAAATTTGGCAGGTCCATTTTTTTTTCCCCTTTGCAGTATTTATCAAACAGACCAAGTCTCTGAAACTTAAGGCAATCTCACCAGGTTTTGCAAAACACAAAAACTTTTAGGAAAGTGCTGAACTGTTTATTCCTATAAACTGTATGCTCCTATAGATTTACATGTGACATCCTACAGGGGTCGTTTTTACATTCGTCTCATTTCCCCTAGCATATGTTAATCAGATATCCTGATGCCATATCCTAATATTATTCATAAGCTGCTTATAATTTTTCTCTGTTCTATTTGTAACACTTCTTAACTTTCACTGTCTGTCAATCTAGGGTAGCAATGTAACCAGAAAAATCAAATCTCGCATTATTACTCCCATAAGTTATCAAGCAGTTTTCAGGGTTTTGATAAATCCAAAATCTGTTTTCTAAGTTCAAATAATAGCAGAGACAGCTTTCACTCTATCAAGATACTCAAAGCCCTATTCGGGCCTGGCCCTGACGTTTTTCAGTAATGGGGCATCCACAGCTTCTCTGGCTCACCTTCTCCAGTGTCTTGTCACTATTGTAAAAGATGTCCAATCCATATGTCCAACATAAATAGGCCCTCTTGCAGCTTAAAACCACAACCCCATGTTCTACCACTACGCCACCTGGAAAAAAACCAGTTCTTTTCTAGCCCCTCTTCAAGTATTGAAGTGCTAAATGTTGGTGAATGCAAACCTTAAGATGACCCAGCAATGAATGCTAAGAGCCCAGAAATCCAGTCAAATCTTGGGCTGCATCCAAGGCAGCATGACCAGCAGGGCAAGCAAAGTGATTCTGTCCCTCTACTCTGCTCTCATAAGACCCCACCTGGTGTGCAACATCCACTCTGGGCTCCCCATCGCAGGAAGGACATGGACATGCTGGAGTGAGTCTAGAGAAGGGTCACCAAGATCATTAGAGAGATGGAGCACATCTACTGTGGAGACATGCTGAGTTGGTTGTTCATCCTGGAAGACAAAAGGTTCCAGGGAGACCTTAAAGTAACTTTCAAGTTCCTAAGGGTGGGCCTACAAGAGAGCTGGAGAGAGAGTTTTAACAAAGGCCTGTAGTGAAAGGACAAGGAGGAAAGGCTTGCAACTAAATGAGGACAGATTAGACACTAAAAAGAAATTCTTTCCTGTGATGGTGGTGAGGCACTGGAACAGGCTGTCCAGAAAAATGGTGAATGCCTTGTCAGGAAGAGTTTAAAGCCAGGTTGGATGGAACTTTGAGCAACTTGATCCGATGACAGGTGTTCCTGACCATGAGAGCAGGTTTGAACTAGGTGATCTTCATGGTCCTTTCCAACCCAGGCCATTATGTGATTCTGTGATTCCATAGTTCTACCATTCCATGATATAATGAGGTCTCCCCAGAGCCTTCTCTTCTCCAGGCCAAACAACCTCAATTCTCTCATCCTGTGTTCAAAGGAGAGGTACTGCAACTCTCCAATCATTTCCATGGCCCTACCCTGGATTTGTCTTAACATGTTCATGTCCTTCTTCTGCAGACCCCTGAGCAGGTCATAGTACTCCAGGTGGGTTCTTAGAAGACCAGAGTAGAGGGGAAAGTTACTTTCCTCCACTTGCTGGCTATGCCACCTTTTATGCAGACCAGGATCTAGCTGGCTTTCTAGACTGCAACTGGCATTGCTGGCTTATGTCCAAATTTTCATCCACCAGTACCTCTAGCCCTTCTCCACCAAGCTGCTTTCAATCTGTTAAAAGCCCAGGGTTTTCTTTGCTCTGGGTCCCTCCTTGGAGACACCAGCTCAAGCTGTTGTTTTGTTATTTAGTTCTTGCACCAAAATGAAATTATTTTAAGAATTGAGATGTCTGAGACTACTAAGGGAAACCTGGGGTTGAGCCAGTAAGCAAACCCTCTCTGACTGCATGGAGAGGTAAGCGTAGCACTGGTCAGCTTCCAGGAGCTACTCTGCTGCAAAGTGCCTTGTCTCTCAGCTCAGGAGATGTGTTGTGACTGCCAAAGTGGCTTCTGCATGGTTGGACAGGAAAGTTTCCTTAGCATACAGGACCTTGCTGGTCTGGGACTGTCATTCCTGAAGAAGGTTCAGAAGTATGTATAAATACGTGATGGTAGAGAATGTGGACCCAGGCTCCTGTGAGTTGTGCCCACACAAAGCAAAAGAAGCAATCTATGGGCACAAACCGAAATACATGAAATTGCATTTATAAAGACAGCAGAAAATAAGACTTTATTTTTTTTAATAGCTGTGAAACACTATAAGAGGATACCCAAAGAGGGTGCGAAACCTCTGTCATTGAAGACATTTAAAGGATGACTGAAAATGATCCTAGGTAACCTGCTCTAGGTGTCCATGTTTGAACAAGGGGGTTGGACTAGGTATCCTCCAGAGATTCCTTGCAATATAAACTTATTTGTGGTTCTGTGATTAGTTTTACTCATCTTTGCTGTAACACATCTGCTCAATACATATACAGTCACATATATGCACACATATACACTCCATATATTTTGTTTGCTTCTAACAGTTTTTAGTAGTGTAAATAGGATTATTTCACTGCTGGCTTAGATTAGTTAAGTAAGCAAATAGTGATGGCACTATAAGCAAGTTGGTGGCAACATCTGATATGGAAATTTAACTTTTTTGAAAATGACAATATTTACTTTTTTGTTTTTTAGAAAAAACCCACCAGTTAGTTTTACTCAGTCTTGTGACTAAGTTTTGCAGTAGATTTCATTCCTGTTCTTGGCTTATGTGTTTCCATATATAAATGTTTAATGTGTTTTTGTTTACTTCGAAAAGTAATGGTTGTATAACCAAAGTTTTGAAAGGGAAATTAGGAGGTCTTCCAGCTTGTCTTGACCAAAAAAATAAGCCACAATAAATTCTTATATGAGATAATTGCTTTTGATAGTTCACTTCAGAAATTTTTTTTTTTGTTTGTTTCAGAAAACACACATGTAGTGAAAATTTTAGTGACTTACATGAAAAATGGATGTCTTTGGGAAGGAAACAAATGCTAAAAAATGCTGTATCTGTTTGCTTACACATCCCCCATGAGGCATATGTTGTCTACAAACAGTTGCAACTGATATCAGAGGCAGTTCTTTTACTTGGTATGAGGTTTTACTAACAGATGATTCCTATAGTCAGAGTTCCACTTTTGAGTATATAGCTAGTATAGCTTAAAAATACTAATTAAATTGCACATTCAATTATTTATTCATATGTGGAAGAAACAGTTCAGTGAAACTATAAATGTTACAGATAGAAAATACAAGATTAGTTGAAATTGTATTTCTTGCCTGGCTTTTCTAGTATGGACCAGTTTCCTCCTCTTTTAAAATGAGAAAGATATGAACAGCTGTCATAAGGCACAGCTACATTGCCACGTTTTTTGTCAAAAGGCTTAACTTCAGTAACGGTAACAGACACTTGTAATGAGTATGTTCAGAATTCTAGTATTTATAGAACTTCAGCATCAAAATTATGCCTGTAGTGGTTTGAAAAGCAGGAAGTTACGTCTGAGTGAAACAACTACTAAAAGGGAGTAATATTGAAGTGTGTGGGAAGTTCTGGGCCCTTTGGCCTTTTTGCAGGACAGCAGGTAACAGCCGGGCCACCCTGTGGCTGAGGCTGAGGGTGGCCCCGGGGCCCAGCAGGAGGAGGGGGCCCCTTTTCCCTTCCCCCCGCCACCAGCCTGCTGTTTAGCGGGGGTGGGGAGGGGAAAGAAAAAGGAAGGGGATTAAGTGGCTCAGGCCCGCGGCGGGCCGGGCCGCCCGCCGGNTCTGGAGGGGGCGAGAAGGGAAGGTAGAGCGGGGTGAGGGGAGGCTGGGAGCCCCAGTCCTCACCCCCGCATCATGTGACATCATGAGAAGCTGCGAACTGAAAGTAAGTTGTGGATCCTTTTCTCCTCCTCCAATGAGATTGCTGAGATGAAGAAAATGAGACAAAGAATGAAGACTTCATAGAAAAGTAGACACTTTTTTCCTTAGTAGTTTGGGTTTGCTTTATCTAGCAACAGTGTAGACTGAGTAAATTTTCACTGAAGGCTAGATGAGCATTTTAAAATATTCCCAAAGACTAAGAGAAAACCGTGTGGCATTTGAGCAAGCTGCAGGGTGGTAGAACACTAGACATAGATGTTTAGACTGCATTTAAAAGGTTGTTAAGAAGAAGAAAGAAAAGTGCTTTGTGACATTTTTCATAGTTTTTTTTTCTTTCCTTTCTTTTTCCTTTGTGTGTGTGAATAAATCTATCTTTGTAATTCATAGTTAGTTTTGCCTTTGTTTCTGTTTTAGTCATAATCTCAAATAAAAAAAAGAGTTAACCTAAGAGATACTATTAGAGAACGTTTAGCATACCATATCAAACTGCGACAATGCCATATGATTTTTGAACCTGAAAAGATACCAAAGACTCTTCCATGATGAACCTTCCATTCATCAAAGTATGGACAGTCTATGTCCCTGTGACAATTGTGATTAGAAGGAAATTAATTTACCTATTAAACCACAAAGAGAGTTATACATTTGAAGATAAAAAACCAGCAGATAAACTTCAGGTGTTGAATGTTTTGAATAGCTGAAGATAATCTTGGAATTGTAAGGAAATGGTACAAAGTCTCTCTTCAAGATATACGTGAAGCATTGATTTTTGCTGCAATGAATGATTTAATATTGCTGAAGAGCTACTATCAACCTTATCAACCAATTTCCAAAATGAGTGCTGCTAGGAGAGTTTCATATTGCATCCCAATCTAAAGGATTTTTTTGTGGAATATGCTTATTACACAGAATTAGATCTGAACTCGGCTTCCTCCCTGCAGCGCAGGTTAAAGATATGAAGACTTCCTACTCTCTTACATTCCTTGCATGGAGATCCATGCCACAGCAAAAATACAAGGGTTATTGTATCTTAGAATTGTCTGAGAATGGCCACATAGAAATTAGGGCTTTTCTCTCCAGAAAAGTGGTGGCATCTGTAGGCCAACTGAAACACATCTACACCAATGCACACAGCTGAGGCAAGAAACAGGAGGAGATGGAAGCCATTGTGCAGTAGGAAAACTATGACACAGTTACCATGGTGAAAATCTGGTGCAAAGGTGCACACAACTGGACCACAACAATAGATGGCTGTAAAATCCACAGAAGGGATAGGCAGGGAAGGAGAGGCAGTGGGGTAGAAGAGCAGTTTGACTATCTGGAGCTAACGTATGACTGTTGTGATAGGAGTATTTATGGTTAAGAATCAGGGGGAAGAGAACAATGCAGAAATCCTGGTGGGAGTCAGTTATAGACCTTGCAATCACGATGAAGAGGCAGACAAAAATAGTCTATAAGCAGCTGGAAGAAGTGTCATGATCACTGGCCCTTTTTCTCATGGGTGACTTCAACTCACCAGAAGTCTGCTGGAAGTACAATTCAGCAGAGAGCAAACAGTCTAGAAAGCTCCTGGAACATAAGGAACATGTACAACTGGTGAGTCAGCTAGGAATTAGATCCCACTGGACCTGTTGTTTGTGAACAGAGAAGGACTGGTGGATGATGTGGTGCTTGGAGGTTGTCTTAATCATAGCAATCACTAAATAATAGAATGTTCCATCTACAGAGAAGTAAGGAAGTGGGGTCAGCAAAACTGACACCTTGGACTTTGGAAGAGCAGACTTAGCCTGTTTAGGAGGCTGATTGACAGTGTCCCTTGAGAGGCAGTTCTGAAGGGCAAAGGAGTCCAGGAAGGCTGGGCATTCTTCAAGGAAATGTTAAATGCATGGGAACAGGTCATCCCCATGTGCCAATTGATGCACTGGCAGAGAAGAAGACCAGACTGTCTGAACAGAGAGCTTTGATTGGAAATCAGTTAGGAAAAAGAGAGTTTATAACCTTTGTAAGTAGTGGAAGGAAACTCAAGAGGACTACAGGGATGTGTGAGATTATGCAGGAAGTAAATTTGAAGGGTCAAAGCCAGCGTGGATCTTGGGCTGACTACTGGCAATCTGACTATTGCCATAGAAAACCATAAAAAAAGTTTCCATAAATACATCAGCAAAAAAAAAGAGGGCCAAGAAAAAGCTCCGTCTTTACTTGCATCCTGGGGTGACACAGCTACAAAGCCTTGGGGCCAGGTTTGTTCAATATCTTTATCAACATATGGGCCAAGGACACTTGTATGAGGTTCAAGAAGATGGAGTGCTGGGTTCCTACACTTCAGTCACAACAACTCCACACAGTGTTATGGGCTTGGGGAAGAGTGACTGGAAATCTGCCCAGAAAGAGTGTGGACAGAAGGACAAGAGCATATATTGATTCCCTGTAGCTGGCACAGTGAGGCTGCATCTTGAATTCTGGGTTCAGTTTTGGATCACTCACTGCAAGAAAGATATTGAGATGCTGGAGCAAGTCCAGAGGGGGACAACAAAGTTGGCACAGGGCCTGGAGCACAAATCTTACCACAACAGCTGATGGAACAGGAATTGTTGAGCCTGGAGAAAAGGAGGCTCAGGGGAGACCTTATCACTATCTACAACAACCTGGAAGGAGGTTTTATTCAGGTGAGTGTTGGTCTCTTCTCCCAAGTAACTAAATGAAATGCCCCCAAGTTTCATCAGGGGAGGTTTAGATTGGATATAAGAAAGACTTCTTCGTGGAAAGGTTTGTCCAACACTGTAATTGGGTACCCAGGGAAGTGGTTAAGTTACCACCCCTGAAGGTATTTTAAAAATGTGGGGATGTGGGACTTAGGCACATTATTTAGTGGTGACTTGACCAAAGGAGTTTAATGGTTGAACTAAGTACTCTTAGAGGTCTTTTTCAACCTAAATGATTCTATGATTATTCTATTATCATCTCAAAATATCTTTTTGTCTCTTCTACATCAATGCTTCAATTTTTTAAATATGTGCTAGACATATATTAAAAAATTAACTGAAGTCAGTTGAATCTGAGTCTCTTACCTAGGGATGTACAGGGGAGGAAAATTTCCTAGATAATAATTTACAACACATGCCTTCTACAGAATAATGAGAGTAAAATATGACTGCATGCACATACTTCACTTACCATCACATGGCAGATATAGCATTAGGTATATTCACAGTAAACTCAATATGAATTAACAGCTTTGTGACAACGGCACATATCTTCCTAGATTCAAAATCCTGTTTTCTCATAGGTCTCATGTCTGAAGTATTGGGTTTAAGTTATCATTAGACTGTGCTTGGACTATTAGTCATGTGTCAACAGCACTGCAAATATAGCTACAACATCTGATTCATTTTAAAGATGGATTATAAGTACCAAATACTATGTTCTCAGTTCTTTTGAAATCTAAAAATTACTGCCATTTATAACAGTGCCTGTTCTTTTAATGACAACATTCACATACCAGACCAAAAATATTGCAGTAGAACATAAAATTTGCCACCAGCTTGCTCCTGTATATGACAAGAAAAGAGAAATAGCAGATATCAATAGATACCAGTAATCTTAGTATCTTGAATTTATTAAGACTACTTTTCCTCGTTAGATAAATATATTCCCTCCAATTATTAGTAGACTTCTAGGATTCCAGGGTGAAGACTTTATTCCTCAAAACAGCATAAGTTACCATTACTAATTGGACTTCAACATGGCTATTATAAGACTATAGAGTCAATATGAATAATACCATTTTAGAAGATGAAATATAAAAATTTAAGATATTTAATAAGATTTACTTATTAATCTCTTCATAGAGACAAGGAAAATAAATCTAAAATTTCTGCAAACCTTAACTAGATACTGCATTTAATTGCTTCATGATTTCATATATGACAATTAAAAAAATCTATTAATAATAGAGTATCAATTTTCAAAGTGAAGCATAAGGATTTGACCATGCGAATTCTAGTAATGTCAAACTGAGTCACAAACATGCAAATCTGCATTTGGAAATGTAATGTTTTGCATTAGAAGAAAAATTCTATGTGAAATGCAAAATGATCTAGAAGTTAAAGTAAACACATTTAAAAGTAAAATTTTAACAGAATATTTTTACTGACACATACAATTTCATGAAAGTGGCCTGGAACAGTTGCTGAGAGTATATGGTATAAAAATGACTTTTAGATAGTTTCAAATGTTATTTTAGATTATTTGAAAGTATAAAATGTATTATGCATTCTGTTCTTCATTTCTTGAGTATTTTTTTTATATTTCTTGTCCAAATTAATAAGAAGGAAAGAGCAGCTATACTTTGCACAGTTTTTATTTTTGCAGATAGTATGTAATCTTTATTAAATAAAAATAGTAAACATTTAAATATTCTGGACTACAAATGTAATGCATTAATGAGGAAGTAATAGAATTTCATTCTCTGTGTCTGCTTATTAGTGATCAATATAGCCCCTATTGGTATCAGTGACTATTAAAATTTTAAACTCAGTAAAACATACATTAATAACTCTTCTTTTAACAATAAATTACTTTCTTAATCTAAGGTAGGCTAAGGGGCCACTGTTTATATCTGGATATATAAATGAAAAATGTTTATAAATTATAAATACCATTTAAATATGCTTCTTCTTTCCCATCTTTTATATTACAGATTACTTCAGAATAAAGTATAGAAGTTTGGATGCCATGAGGTAAAAACATCAGTGTCATGCTTTTGATTGTAGCTAGGATTTAAAAAATAAGTTTGTTAGACGATAATTAATTTTTTTTTGAAATTGTGCTGTATTCAAAACCACATGAAGCTGATCTTGCGATGAAAGTAGTAATAAAGTGGATAAGTAAAACGTGTTCTGTGTTTAAGTGATTCAAGCACTGCTAGGACAAAGGAATTTGAAATTATTTCAGAAGTGGAAAAAGAACCATACTGGATGTGTTCCTGTAGAAAATAAAAAATTGCATAGCTAACGTGGCACCCCAAAACAAACCATTCTCATAACTGGATTTGAAAGCTAAAGTTCCTCCTCCATAAATCCATATCCAGATGAAATTATCCTCTGATGACACACAACTAAATTCCAAGTAACTTTATATTTGCATTATTAAAGAGAAGATATCAATTTAGTGTCTATCTCAGTTAAATAATTATCAGCGTCTCTTCTGGGAGCCAAGTCTTAAGAAAGGAATAGGAAGCATAGGATAGGAAAGCAGCTATTTTTCCAGAGTCATGTGAGTGACGTTTCCAGTAGCAGGATTTGGCTTAAATAAAAATTGAGGCAATCCTGCTCTCTATTGCCAGACCTCAGTGATCATGACTAGACATGGTGAAAACTCAGCCAAAGCTGTAATGAGTCCAATACTAAAGGTGAGTAGAAGGAATCTGCACATTGCAACTAGCCTTATGTCTTTAGCATGTTCACATTCAGACCAATTCACAGATGCCCAACAAAGACCATCTTCAATGTGGTTTTTAAGCCTATAAATATCAAGGCATTTATAGACTGGTCTGCTTTGTTTTCTACCTTCAGACAAGTTTGTAATTAAAAATGCAACTTATGGGTCTACTGAATCTTTACCTTAAATTTTCAGTTCCCAATGATATTAATAGAAACTACATATGCACACACTGAAGTATGATTTGAGCTTCAGCAAGGAAATGAATGAAACTCTTGGCTATGACTAAAAAAATTACTATTCTAGTGGCTGCTCTGCAAAGTCTTATTTCCATTATTTTTTTCAAATAGAACTTGGGAAGCCATTCTTCACATGAATGAGCAGGAGCTCATCCCTCTTCCATTTACTGAAAAATACACCAAGTGTCTTCTGTAGCAGAAACCCAAGAAACCTTTTCCTGATGCGTTTAACCATGCCACAGGCAATGTGTATAACTACAGACAAAATAAGGACAACCACTGTTATGATCCGATTATAAGAGATGCCTCTGCCTGACTTAAAGTGCAAATGAGACCATATGTAGAAGTCAATACCACAGATTTTATTTAACAGTAAAAGTGATGCAGAGAGAAAGAAACAGGAGGAGAGGCAGGGAAGGGAAAAGAGAAAGACAGTGAGTGAAAAAGAGAGATTAAGAAAAGATGCCATACCACATGGATGCCTGTGGCATCCCATTATTCCTTCTTCACCCTGATCTTCTTAGTGGTGGGGGTCCCAGAGTCCTTCTGGACTTCTTTTTTTCTTATTCTTTGAGGCAAAGAATACTAATGGTGTTCAGGGCTGCAATAGGAGGATTATTGCCAGCAGGGACTGAAGCATCTCTTCTATGAGGAAAGACTGAGAGCTGTGACTTTTCAATTTGGAGAAGACAAGGCTGAGGGGAGGTCTTATAAACACATAAATACCTGAAGGGGGGGTGCATGAAGGTTGCAGTCACAGTCAGGTTCTTTTCAGTGATACCAAATAACAGAGGGAATGGGCACAAAGTGAAACACAGAAGGCTTCATCTGAACATCGGGAAACACTTTTTTATTGTGAGGGTGATGGAGCAGTGGTACAGATTGCCCAGATTGCCCAGAGAGGTTGTGGAATGTCCATCCTTGGAGATGTTCAAAAGATGCTGGGACATGGCCCTGGACAACTGATTCTAGGTGGCCCTCCCTGAGCAGGAGGTTGGACCAGATGACCTCCAGGGGTTCCTTTCTTACAACAACCATTCTGTGATACTGTGAAATGCCACCTGTTGACAATTGTGTCTAAAACTACACTAGTAAATATTCTGCAAAAGTCATTTCTAAGAGAAGTGGATAGGCCCTTTGAAAGTATTTCAGATATTTTTGTCATTGCAAATATATTTTCATGTAAACAAATATTTTTGGAATAAGGAAGAGTTAGTTTGTTCCTTTATCGTAAAAGTCGATATAAATTTTCTTTGTTTATGTATACATATTTTTTATACTGTATGCTGAAAAAACTACTAGTACCACGAGCATACTGTAAGGAACAAAATTGCTAAAAATTGAAAAGAGAAAAAAAATCTGAATTGTAAAATAATCACTCTGGTAAACTCTCAGTCTTTTATCATAGAAAGAAAAATAGAAAATAGTCTGATATGTTCTTTCTGTGATAGACAAGGTTATAAAATACACAGAAAAACAATGAACAAAATCCATAGTATATGATAAATAGATTACAAAATACACTGAAATAATGTAATACATTGAAATAAATACAATCTCTGGAAAGACACCCAAACACCATATTTTATTCAGACAAAAAGGAAAAATATGTCAGGACTTTCAATTTTTTTACTCACTTTAATGGAAGCTGTGCCTTCATAATGGCCCTTAAAAAGGTATTCAGTACCATACAAACATTGGACCTTATTCATAATTTGGGTGCATTTTACCCTGAATTCAGCTTCCTTACATGGTTCAAGTAACTTCATCCCACATAATCTAGGTTTTGGGTTTATTTTTTTTAGCACTTCCAATAAAGTATTTCACTCTTTATTAAGAGTGAAATTTTGGTATTGTTTGTTAGGAAAGGTTAGTTGGGAATTTGGCCATTAATTTCAGTGGAGCTGGGTTTTTTTACTGTTCATTGTCAGATGTTTAATATAAAAACTACTACCTTTACACTGATATTTTGTACTGCTTTTCTTTTGTAGTTCTTTGTAGAAAAAAGCAAACAAAAACCCAATCAACCAACGAAACAAACAAAACCAACAAAACAAAACAAAACAAAACAAACCCTTCCTGTTTCTAGTAAGGTATTCTGTTCATATTTCTTTAAGGATAATACTGCCTAGGTCTTCTTGAAATTAGAATCCTGAATAAAGTTTTGAATTTTACTCAAGGTCAAACATTGTTTCTTGAAGTTCATCTGACTTTCATCTCCAGAAAACTTGAGATTTTTTTATATTTGTGCTGGTTTTGCATTAATTGACATTTGGTGAAGAGGGAAGAAGCCAGCCATGGCAGTGATTTTCTAAGAGAAGTTGCTAGCAGCTTCCTCCGTGCCAGGCAAAACCAATCGCTGGCTGGTTCAGAGAATTGGCACATTGTTAAACCACTAAGAAAGCTAGATCCGCCTCTGTGAGATTCACATTTTAAAATGAACAAGCCTGGGAAAAGCTCTCTTGCTTTCTGGCTTTTGAAGAGAGAAATTCTCTCCCCCTCCCAGTGCGGTGGCCGGGCAGAGGAGGGGAGGCCACGGGGCTCTGGCTAAGGCTAGGCCAGGCCGGGCCATGGCTGCTAACATCTTGCCGACACTAAACCCTACCCCACCGCTGGCCCGGGATGAATCAGGGTCCACCGGGTGCCAGGAGCAGCTCCAAGTGGGGCTGGGCAACAGCACAGGCTGCTGAGATTCTGCCTGGCTGTTTCCTGTCACCACTGGGTCCCCACACAGTTCCCCTCAGCGTGGCCACTGGAATCATGCTGCTGAAAGAATCATCCAGTGCCATGGGAAATTATGCAGCCAAAATCAATGCCACAAGTCTCCAAGGCCACTGACTGGCAGGAATCACATGAACAACAACAAGAGGCCAGTCCATGATGCAAGGCCTGGGTAAGATTAACTCTTTTACTGCACAGATGAGACTTGCAGACCTTCAATCCTCTCTCAAGCGAGAGAAAAGGACAGAGTGAAGACACATAGAAGACAATCTGAAGACACTAAGGTCAGTAAAGAAGGAGTCAAATCTCAGATGGGAGAAGAATGAGGAAATGCCTTGGTCCTGGGCTGAAATTATTTTGTGAGGCCATGGTGTTGGACTATGATACACTGGAATATCTCTGTAATTAATGAAAAGCACGGGGGGATGGAGTGTTCAAACATGAGCAAAGGCACCCATGCTGAAGTGAGTAGATGTCGAAGTAGCTGTGACCCAAATGAGAAGCTTGAACAGAGAGAGACAATGGTGATGAAGACCCTTTGCTCCCAGGGAAGAAGAAGAAAACCTCTGTTCCCAGAGATGATCTCAGAGATAGATGAAGAGAACCTTTGCTTTTGAAGATCTCATCCTTAAAAGTGTACCACATTAGCTAAAGATTGAGTTATTGAAAACAGTTGTGGAAAAATCTGCCGAGACACCTCCCCTGTAAGTCATAGGGAAGGACTTTTTACGTAGCAATCAGATTTCCATTTTCCCAGACAGCTGATTCACTGTGACACTGATGCCATGAAAAAACTGTTTCTTGTGGAGAAGTCTCCATGGCATAGCAAGCAAGACTCCTTTCCCTAAGTGCACTGATGAAAGACTATTCTAGAGATGATAAACTGACTAAAAGTCCCAAGTTTTGTTTCTTTGCATTGTCAGTGAGAAAGAAAAAGGGAGTGTGGGGGAAGGAAGAATATTCTGAAGGTTTATTCTGATTTCTTATTATTTTCTTTTTAATTCTGTTAATAAAGTTTTCTTTATACCCTTTCACATTTGAGCCTGCTTTGCTCTCCTTCTAAATCTTATCTTGCAGCAGAAAAATAAGTAAATAATTTTAGTAAGGGCACTGGCATTTGGCCAGCACTCAATGCACCACATGATTTGGTGAATTGGCTGGTGAACTCAGATTGAAAAACCAAAACCACAACAGTGTAAAAAAAAGAAAAAAATTAAAAAATATATTTACTTTTATCTGAAATCTTAAAGGAGCAGAGGGAGTTGTGTACAGTTTCATAAACTTTATTTCTTATATCCTATTCTATTTCCTCATATTCAACATAAGCATAAAATATATGAAAGCATTTTTTTCCTTCTTGTTTTGAAGAAAATAGTCAAAGGTGCATTGAACCATTTATTAAATCTAAATAATTTATAAGAGAAAATTGTTACAGTCTATCTAAATGTAGGAAAAGAGTTTCTGAAGAGTACAGACTACTTGTAAGATTTTTTCCTGTTTACATTCAGGAGAAGAAGCTGTTATTTTGTAGAGTGTTTCATCTGTTCAGTGTAGCATTAAATAAATGTCTCACTGCAGGTTATCACTATGCCAGCAGGGAGCTTAGATGCATGTGTGCACAAGTGTTCTCAGCATATAAAAAAACCAAGAAAACTATATGTTTGAATGTAGAGTTAAACAGGTAATGCAAAAAAGTATTGGAGAAACTTACTTCTGCTGTATGTAGTACACTTCTGTATGGCATACACTTTACACCCCAAACTATGTGGTAGACTGAGATTTATATTCATATAAAATCTGGTTAAAGACACAGAGAAAGCACTCATGCTGGGGTGTCTTAGCATGTCATGTTTCCATCAAAACCAGTCAACACATGAATCTGGTGTGTCTGAAGAATCTGTTTTAATTCCAAGTTATATTTATTTGTCAGTCACAACTTCTTTTAATTTAAGAACATTCCTTTCTAGGATTTCCATAAGAATAATTGATTTTTTAGTACCACATAAATAAATAAAGTGAGAAACTTTGTATAGAACATTATCTTGTAACTCTTTCCTGTGTGAATTAGGAATTTATGGCTCTTGTGTTTCCTCAATGAACTCTTCTAGTGTCCACATTTGGGGTGAGGAAGCAAGGCAATGTTTAAATAATTGGAGATATGCAGAAGATTTGAGGTTAAGCAGAGGACAAAGATACATATGCATAACTTGAAATGTTTATAAGAAAAAATCTTAAAAAGTAGGTTGGGAAAAGATTCTTATTAACAGTGTAATCCAGGGTTTTGCCTCTAAACTTCCCATTTCAGCCTGTTTCCAGTAGAAGCAGAGTTTTGATGCATCTAAAATAATGCAAGGCTAGATCCAAATCAAGAACTTACGTTAAATGTGTCTGTGTTGACCTATGTGGCTTGAAAACCTCACTGCTTATGGTTTAGTTCCTTAAAGATCCTGAGTTTTCCCCATCAAGTTTCTTCAAAGCCTTCAGCCCTGTAAATGTAAATGGCAGCATCACAGAGAGGTCAGTGTTTCCATATCCATGTCATAGCTACAATTGTCTTTAAATCTAGTAACACTGGAAAAAAAAAAAGTCCAAATCTGAAATCACAGGAGGAAACTGATCCCTTGTGCATCTACTGAGAACACTTAACTTAGAAGAAATCATAACAGACACTACATCCAATTAAAATGTGATGAAGAAGGAAACACAGCCATTTATAATTTAATTGCTTTGTGAGATAAAGTGATAATTTATATTTCTGTGTTTCAAAAGGAATTTCAGGCTCGGGTATTCCATAAGGATATTTCACAATCAGTTGTGCCTCCTTTTCCAGCTTTTAAGAATGCAAGAGAACTGAGGCTCTTAGTATTATGATGGATAAATTCCATATTGGGATCCATGCACATTTTCACCATATTATTCTTTTTAGATTAATTCTTTCCATAAAAGAAAAGCTTAATATACTGCAATTTGTAATATTTACTTCTATTATGTAAAGATAAGGTCTAGAACCTGTTTTAGAGGATAAATATTTTGTAAATAACTTCATATGTCTACAGACACTAATAAATCATTTTAATTAAAAAGGGGAAGAAGGAACAGATCTAAAGCTGGAAGAAAATACCAAAGAATAAAAAAACTAGCTGTATGAAATACATTTCAAATAATAACATCTGCAATGAGGAGAAAAGAATGCTAGATTCTGAAAGAAGAGGACAAGATAAAAGAGAGTGGCTGAGTAGTTCTGTAGATTTTTTTTCTTTCAAGAAAATTTCATTAAAAGAATGGACTTAAATGGACCTAATAATGACAGAGAAAAAGCTATTGCTGTGCTCACATAATTAATCTTTTATAAAGCACATTTTATCAACCTGCAGTAAAAGCTATTCAATACAAATAACTAGAGAGGCAGTTATACAGCATATTATATTTTTACTTTTTGTATCAAATTTACAGCAGATATTTTGAGTTTGGTTCAGTAGGATTAGGGCTCTTAAGAACCCATATTTTCAGGTTGGAGGGGATCAGTGGGTGTTGGTATATCCTCAGCTCTGGAAGTGTTTGGTAGCATGTATTCAGCTACAAGAGGCCTTTGAAACTATTCAGTCCTGAACTGAGAATGTTCCTCCCCAACGGAGCCAAAGAAGCCTTCTTAGCTGCTGAAATGTTGTACAACTCAAATAATCAGTTATCCATAAAATTTCTATCATCTATATTTTCTGCTGATATATGTAAATTAAATGGGTTAGGCTTATTAAGTTTTTGACTGAAAGGCATTTTTCTTTCCTCTTTGGGATAATTCATGTTAAATTTTGGGTTTGTTTTTCTTTTTTATTCATATAGGCCTTTTCAATAGCCATTTTAAAGTATGCTTACAATAATGACTTCCATATCCTTATATCTAATTCAGCAGTATTTCCTTATTCTTCTTACTTATACAACAAAAGATAAAAATAAGCCTTTTTATCACAAGTTTATCATGGGAGCTCAGGTTGTTTTTTCTGCTCTGGATAGCTCTCAAAATTTATTTTTTTTTCCAGACACTGTTGCTCATTCCTTAAAAACATAACTTATGCATTTAGCTGTGTTAAAGCTGTTTTTTTGAATGGGTCAGAGATATTAAGCACTTTCAATAACTCTGTGTGATTGCTATATCTTGCTCATCAATTTACCATGCTGCCAATATTTGTGTCATCAGAAAATTTTATCAAGGGTGGTTTTTTTCAAATTTACTTCCAGAGAGCTGAAGAGAATTGTGGCTATCATTGGTTGGTGCCAATCCTTAGGGAATCCTACTAGAAATAACAATGATGCTGTTTGGGATGCTTTATTTTTTTCATTCATAATGGATGGGAAAGCACCTTATCATTCTTCTGAGATAAAAATATATCAGCCTGCTTATTTCTAAACACAATTTTATTGAACATTGCAGCCATTTTGCTGCAGGTGTGACTTAAGCATAATGCTTAACTTACTTCCTTAAATGCTGCCATGCTTTCAATTTTCCTGTTGCAGTATCATCAGTGGGAGTGTTGTAGTTTCTTTCTGATTCCTTGACTTTACATATTCGATGTAGGATGCTGGAGACACAATGCTCTGCAGCAGGAAGGAAATGTATGTCCCTTCCTGACTCTAATGTCACAGGTTGTTCTCTCAAGCGGGCTAACCCCTACTCCCTGGGGAAAAGGACTAAATTCTTTCTTTCATCATGACGTTCATTACATTTCTTTCATGTGGCTGAATTTATATACGCATATGTAGTCCCTCTCCAACTCTCATCAGCCCCCTTTAGGTACTGGAAAGTTGCTGGAAAGTCTCCCCTGAGCCTTTCCTTTTCCAGGCTGAACAATCTCAACTCTCTCAGCCTCTCCACAGCAGAGGCACTCCAGCCCTCTGATCATCTTCCTGGCCCTCCTCTGGACTCACTCCAACAGGTTCATACCCTGCTTATGTTGGGGACCCTGAAGCTGAATGCTATACTCCTGGTGGAGTCTCACAGAGCAGAGCTCAGGTTGGGAGAATCACTCCTTTTGATTTCCTGGACCCACTTCTGCAACCTAGTGTATGTTTGGCTTTCTGGGCTGCAAGCACACAGTGCTGGGTCATGTTGAACTTCTTGTCCACCAACACCCCAAGTCCTTCTCCCCAACCCTGCTCTCAATCCATTCTCCACTCAGCCTGTATCTGTGGTTGGGATCACCCTGACCCACATGTCAGGCCTTGCACTTGGCCTTGTTAAAACTCAAGTGGTTCACAGAGGCCCACCTCCCAAGCCTGTCAAGGTCTCTAGATGGTGTCCTTTCCCTCCAGTGTGTCCCTTCAGAGAGCACCACACAGCTTTCAGTCTTCAGCAAACTTGCTGAGGCTGCACTTTTTCCCACTGTCCATGCCACCAACAAAGATGTTAAACAGGGCCAGGAACAGTGTTTTCCACTACAATCAGTGCAACTACTCTCGTGCTTTTAAAGACTGAATTATGAAAATAAGATCAGGTCTTCAGATTATAAATCATCATGGGTATATAAACTGTAAAAAGATGTGCATTTAAATTAACTAATCATTTAACACAAATAAGATATGAGCACATTAATGTGTAGTCATGATTCCGTAACTGCTAGTCTATCCATGAAAACATACTAATGGATAATATGAAGGGATATTCAACGGCATTCAAGAAATAGTTCTTGATCAAGTTTTACCCTCAGGACTGGGATTTTTCTTTGTATGTATTATGACCAGTTTTTCAAAATGTTATCACCTGCAGCATGAAAACTTTCCTTCTGTTTTTCTTTTTGTGCCATGAATCAAACCCTGCTCTTTCCTCCAGAAACAAACAAACAAAAAAATAAAAGGAGGATTCAATTTCTTCTATACATTCTTCATATCCCAGTTGTCTTCAAACTTTTTATAAGATACCATGAGTATAGCTCTGTTGCTATTGGTTGGTAAGCTGTTCTTATGACAGGTTGCTAGTATATTTTCTACATTATGCTACATCAATGAGTTGGTAAGTGATTAAAAAACCAAAAGATTTGGTTTCTTCCCAAGGGTTTTCTCAAGAAATTACTTCCTGAATCATCACTTGAATTCAATATCAACAAATAAGTCACAATATAGGTATTTAATCAATACCAATATCAATGTATCAAATTGGAATAATTTTATTAATTATTAAAAGTGAAATTAATTAAACTTTTTTAGGATAAAGATTTAAACATGACAGAAAGTAAAGAAAGATCTACTCATATTTCTAGAGGAAGGAAATGGGGAGAGGTAGAGATCAGAATGGGAAAACGAAACTATAGGCAAACAAGAGTGACTCTATATTTTTGAATTCTGGTGAGATTCCATGACACATGAAGTCCCTTGTCAGCTAAAGAGAGTTCCTATTTTCTTTTTCTGCTTGTTTCATCCTCCAACCAATATAAAATATTTGAACAGTAGAAACGCTTTCAGAAAGATATTTCTGTTTTAATAAGGATGATAGATGACAACTGAATCTTTAAAAAATATAAGCACTTGGAAGAGTGAAAATTTGAATATAGTACCCATGAAAAATGAAAGTATATTTAATGAAAGAGAAAAAAAAGAAGAAAAAAAAGACATTAAGACAGCTATGTTGATTTTGAAAAGTTCTTGCACTGACCTAAAGCTGACACTTTCCAGACAGTTTATTATAGCCTAAAGTGTGTTGAAGGTGAAGTGATTGTGCCTGTACACAAAGGGGTTTTTTCATAACTAAATGAAGAGGGAGAATTTTTTCTTAGAAAATATGCCTTGTTCTAGCTAAAATTTTTTGCACTAATTAACATTTATCATAGTATATTCATCTTGTATTTTTCAGATATTCTCTATTTGAATAATAAGGACTAAAATTATTTGAAGTGGTACTGAATATCCTATGGCAAAAGAAAAAAATTGTTGTATAGATTTGATTTTTTTTTCATTTAATAACTGTATAAATATGGAACATTGTGCCATTTCTCCTGTGCTAATTTTGTTTCGAGTCTCTGTTGTCAGTAGAACTAAGAGAGAGATACATAAAATACAAATCTTGTTTTTTGGAAATAGAAGTCTTGAAGTTCACTGAGACATCATAAAGAAGCACACTGGAAACAGAGAAGAAAGGAAGTTGAAGAAGGGGTTGCTTCCAAAGCTGATGATGTGAAATAAGACAGTTAAGAATGCTAAGACTGTATTTCAGAAGAAAGGAAGAATATAATACCTGGGAGAGTGAATGGATATCATTTGACATAGATTAGGAGAGACTACTCTTTTATATTTTTGTTTTTTTAATAATGAGAAATTGAAAAAGTAAGCTGACCCCCTGAAACTTATGAAAAAAACAAGAAACAGAAGTCTCTAATTTTCCTGTTACAATTACTTTTTCTTTTCCCTGTTCCTTTAATAAAAAATTTTCTATGGAAAGATACTGAAATAATTTCAAAAAAAGTGACCTAAGGGAAAACATAAAAAAGGAAAAACACACTAAAAAAGTTGAGGAAAAAGTATTACATTTGCAAATTAGATTCTGGCAGTGGTTGCCTCTTATCCAATAGTGAAGAACACATCAAATCCAGTGATATCTTAGTAAACATCCTTTAATGTTTAATATCATCCACAACACATTAAGGTTGGATTCTATGTATCAGACTCTATTCTGATCTAAAATTGTATGGATAAACTTCACAAAAGAAGAAGAATTATTTTCTCTGTTGGTTGTTGATTGTTGGTAGTCTCTGTCTCTATATAAATAATTAAGCAAATTAATACTGGGACACAAATATCACATCACCTTTCTTCAGCCACAGATTGCAAATTCTTTTGTTTTGTCTGCTTTAGTTAATAGCTGAATGAGTATATTTTTAAAAAGTTGTTCCAAGAACAAAAAAAAAAAGAATGTCAGCCAGAACACACTAGAAGTTGGTAGCCAAAGTGTTATTTACTAAAATGTCAAATATTAATCAGAAGAGACTTCTTAGTCACAGGGAAAAAAACCACAAAAATATTCCTAAATAATTGTATTCTAAAATCTAAAGCAAATCCACAGTCTTTCTAAATCTAGGCTTTCATATGCTTTGGTTTAGTTTCTCTCTAAGAATGACACAAAATAATTTGTTTGATTTTTAGCTAAGGAAAATATTTATCTTTTTTAATGCAGGCACTAAATTAAAAAAAAAAAAATGTATAGTTCAGGCAGAAGTATTTAAAAATATGTTTTGTTCATTAGCCAAACCAGTGACTCACCCAGTATGGTCTTAACAGGAAGCAACTAGAAACAAACAGTTTAACAGAGATATATTTTATTGAATATCACTAAAGTCAAACAGAGAAACTGTCACTGTGCTCAATTAGAAAATTCCAAAACTCTCAGAAATCTCAAGTTTAGATTGTGGTCAAATTCATATATCTGTGAGTGGTCAAACCAGATTCAGGACTTGACTTGAAACAAATTCTTTGTTCTTGCTCAATTGTTAAGATGTGTCTGGTTGGCTCAGCTGTCTTCACTGATGCTTTTCTGACCAGGGAGAACCAACTCTCAGTTCTGCAGAGTGAGTTCTGTTGCTGAAGGTCTGCTGTGGTAACAAGCACAATGAGAAAAGGACACAGGGAATAAGGGTTTTTCTAACTGTTTTCAAAGCCAATGAAAGTTCAAGTTCCTCGTGTCACTTGACTTTTCCCCACAATTGCTTCCAACTGAGATGGCTTTTCATTTTTCCTTTTGTTGCAGGACCTGGTTTGTCCCAGGGAAAGCAGAATTACATCTGAAGCTCTCTTTCTTTGATGTATACCCTTTATTCAAATCAAAGTTTATGTTTGACACCCTCCAGTGTAAAGATGAAAACCTCTTTATTTGTATGTTTTTCATTTTAAGATTGTGTTTTTCCTATCTTGCTTGGTTCCACCTCTGGCCCACTGGCACCTCCTTATAATCCACATTTTTTGTGGTTCTTATTTCTTTGAAAATAATGAACTAAACACATACGTGTATATTTAATCTGATTTTCACTTCTATAATATTGCAGAAGAAAAGAAAAAAGAAAAAAAAGCAAACAACACTATCTTTGTGTTTACAATTATTTGTATTGTTGAAGTGACCTTAATTTCCCAGAGCAAACTAGAAAATTGAACTCACTTTTTAGATGTTGATGTAAAAACAATTAAACAGTGGAATGTGATACATCTATATTTTAGTATTTCTTTCCCCTTAGTTTTATTCCTGTTCTCTTCCTATACTTATTCTTAATGACATTTCTTTAACAGTTGATAAGGTCTGGATCTTGTAGACACTCTAAATACTTATGAAACTAAATACAATTAATTGAGACCTTAAAGAAGAAACAAATATAAAGTGATTCTGAAACCAAAGTCATAATAAGAGGAGGCTGAAAGTAAATGTCTGCTTTAGCGCTAAAAATTTCTGAGAATTATGTTTTTTGATATGAATAAAAGAAAACATGAACTTTATTTCCAATAACTTAGAGAATCTTTAGAAATTTTTAGAATTTATAGAATTTATAGAAAACATTAATAGGAACTATGTAGTAATTGTCTTTCTAACTGGGACTTTCAACCCCAGTAGAATTATAGAATTTTGGGGTTGGAAGGGACC
>WAAE01019363.1:0-66047 GCA_013400495.1 Nicator chloris | reverse complement strand
GCAAGCTGAGTTCTTTAAATTCTAGCGTATCACTGTCTGAAAATCTTCTGTAAGATTTATTAACCATACTCTCCCCCTTCCTGTTTTTCAGGTCAGAGATAGCAAATTGCCTACTTACAAGGACTGCAATAAAAACCCTCCATTCCCTACATTTTTTGCCGATGGAGATGAAGAACTGCCAGAAGACCTTTTTGATGAGGAGATTTTCCAGTTCACAGATCCATCTGTCACATTCGCATAATGTTCCTCCCATCTTTGAAAACACAGTTTTGTTATTTTCATGTACATTGCAATACTGTATAAAAGTAAGCCTCTGAATTGCAGTCTGGCCAACTGACAACATCTTAGGTATTCCATTTTGGTCAGGTAATCAGATTTCTCGCTGTCAGTCTCAAACGTGTACTTAAAGCAACAGGTGAGTCTGAGGGACAGGTTGTAAAGCACACCAAACTGTGTGTCTTCAGTGACCTTCTGTCCTCTGCCTCAGGCTGTGAAAACCTACACAGTCCTGAAAAACTGTTGTTTTGAAGATGGTTCCAGTTCATTTTCTAGATGTGAACAAATTCTGTTTCTCTTTTATGTAAAGTGTGCTGGGCAACTCTGATTAATCAGAAAAAGGTTCCAAATCTGCCTTGGCATCTGAGGTGGGGGGGATCCATGAGTAGTAATCTAAAATAAAACAAGGAAATTCGTAAGCACTGTTTTGCAGAATGAGCTTGTTTTGCTTCCTTCTTTCATCCAGAGCTCTTTCTCTCCTTTTGCCTTTGTGTTGTTTAATGTAGCAGGTACCCAACAGATTTTCTAGAGGGAGGGTGGTGGTGGCCATGAGTAGGGTGAGGGAATGTTCAAGTGGGAAACATTCAGTAACAAAGCAGCACTAGGCCTGCAGGGGCCACCTGTTTGTTCCCTTTGCTAACAGCTTGTTCTGAACTTCACAGAGGGTCTCTTGAATGCTCTCCGGAGAAGTCTCTGTGCATCTACCATGGTCTTTGTATTGGATTCTTAAGCTGTTACAGGAGAGCTATTTCAAAGAAAAGACGCCAGATGTGAGGGGTTTGTCTTTATGATAGTGCTCATTTTTCTCTTCTAGCCCACCTTTCAATAGTAGCTGGGATCATGCCCCTTCTGCTTTTCATTTTGCATAATTTACTATTTATCAGTTTCATATTTTGGATTCTGTAAATCCTCTCATGTACAGAAGTACCATCATAACTGTCAGTGCCAGCTGAGCACTTTACTCTCAAGCCCTGCAGTAGTTCCAGAATTTGCCTACACTGTTACCATTAATACCCTGGGAGTGCTGTCTGCTCATCTTTGCAGCTTCATCACAAGCTATGAGCTCAAAGGAAGCCACAGGTTTATGGAAGTACATGAAGGTGAACTCTGTATCAGATAATATTTCAGTGTGAGGAAAATCAACAAAGTACTTCAATTCCTGGTTTTTTGGTAAGAGAACTTTTCCCTTTCTGGCATAAAAAGTGAAATTCCAATGATCTGATCATGTTGCTCCAGGGAATGACTGCAGCCATTCAGGGAATGCTGTAGTTAATGTTGCCTTCCATTTGTTCAGTTTTAAAGTTTCTGCTGAAGCAAATATTCTCAGTTACCTCTGCAGTTTTGATTTTGAAATATATGCTGGGTGTGAGCTGTATGATTTTTTGAGGTGCTGCTTATTCAAGTCCCATTTGTACTGAGATGTGCAGATGAAACCTTTTCCATCTTTATCAGGAGTGCTTGAACATCAAAAGGATGTGAGCTCAGAGTAGTGCAACTCAGATTGGAGCATAAACATCCATTAGACCCATTCTTCCATCAGGCATTGGAAGGCTTATGGTATTTTCATTTTCCTGACTGTTCCATATCTGCTTTCTGCTCTTCTGAGTAAAGAGGGGACTTAGAGCAGGAGAAAGCCAGGCTGAATTTATCTCAAGGAGCAAAATTGTTCATAAGTGTAATGACACCAAATGCTTTAACCCACCTACAAGTTTGTTCTTAGAAAAGGCTGAAGGTGTTTAATGAACTATCTTTAGACATTATCAAAGGTATTGGAGCTGAATATTTATTCTTCAATATGGCCAAAGATTGTGGCTAATCGAGATGTGCTTTTAAGCTTCAAATAAAAGACAAAATTAGGCAAATATCAAGTCCTCGTGTCTCAGATGAGCCAACAGTTTCTCATGCAAAAGGATGTGTTAATTTTTGTGAAAAGGCAGACCGAGGGCCCTCTTGAAAGTAGATGTATCTGTGTGTTTTGTTGCTGTGTCTGAGTAATGATAGTTTAGAGCCATCAGGCAACATTTGCTCAGGCAAGCAACAACAGCGACAAAAATAAGTTCTTATTCCATATTACCTGTAGTTATTAAAGAAGAAGGAACTGAATATGTTACCAGGAGTCTGAATCCTGTAGGACAACATCCTGCCCAATGTTGGGAGCTGTTATGCTGCCCAAGGAAGTAATCGCTGGCAAGCTCTGCTACCAGTGCAGTAACTTGTGAAGGTTGCTGCAAGGTCTCCCCCAAGCCTTCTCCTCTCCAGGCTGAACAACCCCAGCTCTCTCAGCCTGTCTTCATAGGAGAGATGCTCCAGCATCTGATCACCTTTGTGGCCTTTTTCTGTAGTCACTTGAGGAGTTAATTCAGTGCCCTGGTGCTGTGGTTGAGGCAGTGATCTGGAGTTTGCATGTCCAGGAGCTCGTTAGCCCTCTCCATGTGCTGTTGTGTTTGTTTGGGTTAGTGGGGTGTTTTTAATAGCAGGAACATGCTGCTCTGGAGGAGGATGTAGGGTTAAGCTTTAACTGTATCTGTGGCTTCATGGTGTGACTGCTTTGAAAAATAAATAGTCTTCAATAATAACCCCTCTCAGTGGTTCTGTAATAGTACGTGAGTAAACAGTGTCAAGCTTACAATGTAAGTTGAAGGTAAGAAGACAGCAGGAAGAGGAAATCAAAACACTCATGTATCACTTGACAACATAATTGCAGCCATTGATGATAAACAAGGAGAGTTTATTTCTCTTGAAATACCATACTTTCAAATACCATTGCTCTGTCATTATGTGAGACCGATAAACATTTTCATTTGCTATTTTCACTTCATGTGGAAAAATGTGGTTTGCTCTGTTAGTGTTTAACAAATGTTATTCTAGTAAACTGAAGGGATGACAAGAGCTTTTGTGTAAAATTCCACCCTCCTTGCTGAATTCTAGAAGTCCTGGAGGACTTCAGTGATCCTAGAGGCCTTTGCCAACTTTGAAGACTCTGTGATTGAAAGAAAAGAAAACTGATTAGGATGTAAACTGTGAGGGGGCTTATGTGCATAACCCAGACCCCAATCAGATGCTTCCCATTGGCAGCCTGGTGCCAAGCCCATGATTGTGAGCTCCAGCACACAGGCTCCCCTGGAATGCCAAGGTGAATACTATTCAAAGGAAGTTACTGGCCCTGAACTAGGGTGCTTCATAACATCTGACTAATAGGGGGTCCAGTAACCACGGTGAGGACAGTGGTGGGGTTCATTAATTTTAGGATTGCTGTGTCTGTAGCTATGGCTTGGCTTGGGTTTTTCTGATTTATGTCATTCCCCCCAGCCCCTTGAGGTTTTACGTGGGAATGCCTTGGTTTCATAACTGTAAACATTATTTGTATATGGTGTCTTGCAGTAATTAGCTCCTCTGCCCTTCAGTGCCCAGGTAGTGCTTATTAATTGCATTTAATGAGCATCTCTCACCTGCAGCAAATTGCCCCGCTCTGTTGCACACCTTAGCATGCAGCATAGCTTAGTATGATTTATTTATATAGCACACTTGAAGGCACTTAACAGCTGTAAGAACATGCAGGAATGCTGACCTTGGCCTTTGGTGTTTACTGGTTTTGGAGACAGCATGCAGTTTCTGGGGGAGGAATTTAACGTGGTTACATGTCACCTTAATGTTACCACACTAGAAAAAGAATTCATTTCAATGGGTGCAGCTCTGCTGTGTCTGAAGTGTGGCAGCAAAACAGGCAGATGGCAGTTCTTCCTGAGGAATGTGCAGAGCCAAGTTGTGGTGTCAGGTAGGAAGGGGGTACCTTGGACTGGTAGTCTCCAAATTAATGCAGCCTGCTGACTTCTACCTCATGAAGTGCTCCAAAAACGTGGGATGTGAACTGTAGAAGACTATCACACTGCTCCAGTCCTCTGCCCTTGTGTCAGTGCATCTTCCTTGCATCTCCCCTCATTTCACAGAAGTGTGTGTGTGCTAAGTGGGAATGTGGTGCTGGAGTGGGCATCAGGAAAGATTTCCAGCAGCGTCAATGTCCATAATAATGTCCTAGTTCTCCTTCATTCCATTAAGGTACTACATATGGGGTCCCACCTTTCTGCATGGTTGATACGGCCTGGAATCATTTCTGTTGGAATACCAAAGACCTGAGCTGTGCTCAGCTTCCTTTTTCATCCAAGTGGCACCCCCTGCCTATGAACTGAAGGTCACTACTTGGGAATAATTCCATTTGGGGGTTAAATTAGTATTCACTGTCATGGCAGTAACTTTGAACACTACAACAGAACCCAGAAGAGAAAGGGTTGAGAAAATGAGTGTTGTTTTTAGTGTGAACACAGAAAGTGGCTTGAATTATTTACTGTAATGTAATGAGGATATGCTGGAGATGGGACCCTCTGTGCTGTGGTGCTTCCTGCTGCTTCTCAAATTCCTGTGTGTAAAATCTGGCATAAGATGTACATACTGAAGTCAAATTATGCATAAATCCAGATTTGGGGTTTTGGAAGAGGCAGGATTGCAAGGGGGGGTTAACAAAAACTTAAACCAATTTTATATCAATCAAGTTGTGCTATATAATTTGCTTCACATTTCCCTGGGTGACACAGTCTTCCAGTCAGCTAAGTCAAGTTTTCATATGTCTGTTTTCATCTCCTTCCTCACTTCCTTTCTCAGTAGTAGAAAACCTTTAAAAATATGTGTTTTTTCAGGCACTCAAAACCTTGAAGCAGGTCCCTTGGCAACCTGATGCTCTATTGAAAAGCAGAATGACTCATCATTCATAGGCAAGAGTCATTTTATAAAAGTTCCTTTTTTATTTCTAAAAGATCAAGAGGAAAGATCAAGATTGCTGAATCAGAGTCTTTTCTGCATGTGGCCTCTCTTGAAGTGATGTTTCACAAATTCCCACCATATCCCACCTGAAATCTTTTGTTGCTCCATGCAGTAGTGATTCCAGCACAAGTTGCAGTTTTGGTGCCTCAGTCCTGCTTAATATCTGCCCAGCACCACACAAAATATGCATGAAAATTTGGCGGTGGGCAATCAGAGATTTACTATACGGTACATATTTCAAAGTCACGGTTCCTTTCCCTGCAGCAAGCAAGAAAGGCATTTTTGTCCACTGGTTTGTTCTCAAATTGCACCACCTCTTTCCAAAGGGAGATTTTTTTCTCTGGAGTTACCATGTTCTTCCTTAGGCTAGCTTGAAATTTTCTATATTGAATATTTCCTTTATTTTAGAGCTGCATATGAGGACTAGCTTGACAGAAAAGAAACATTTTATTTCGTTTCCCTCATCTTTCATTTCCCTTGATCACAATTTGAGAGAGAAATGCTTTCCCTGTATGGCACTTAAAGAGAAAATCAATTGTTTTCTGTGAAATTGGCAGTTGGTTTCTAACCTGCTACATCACCCCCTCAGAACAAGGTGCCGTGAAATGTCCTTCAGCTCTTTGTCACACAAGCTTGGATCCATGCAGCTGTGGCTGTGAGCCCAAAGGCTATCACCCTGCAGGCACAGCCAGCACCCGAGACTGAATGTTTCAAGCCTTGTTATTTGAAGCTGTTGGACCCTTTAATGGCGTGGCTGCTGAATCCTGCCTGTTCTGGGCTGTGCTGAGGGCACTCACCACCCCCATGGTACACACACCTCAAAAGGAGTTTCAGGGGGGCTTTGTCTTCTCATACTGCTGAAAAGCCAAGGAGTGCTTTTGGAAGCACAGTTTGCTGAGTGCCCTGCACAGTGGCTGTTAAAACACTGAACTATTACCTGAGTTAGCAGCTGAATAACCCAAGCACCAAAGTGTATAAACTGTGTACGTGCCTGTCCTCCAGTGCTGGCTGTATGTTATTTCTGATCAGGAGTCTCAGTGACAGCCTTTCAAGCTTCACCTGTTTACAGTTCCGTGCAACTGCTCCAGTTGGCAAAACAGTCTGTTCTCTGTACTCTTTGAAAAAAACTCAAATGGAGTCCTGAAACTTCAGTGTAGACACATAACAAAAGTGTTGGTCTGCTCCCCTATTTTGCATCCCCCCAGTCAGATCTACCATGTTTGCTGAAGTCCAAAATATATGCTTTGTTGTGAACACAAAGCTTGCTCTTGACCGAAACGCAGACTGTATCGGAAATACCAGGTGGTGTCATCTGAAGCCAGTGCTTTAACTGGTCATCTTCTACTAATCACTTAATGAGCTGTATTGTGGATGATTAAAAGTAATTGCATGTTTTCAAATACAGAGAGATTTTGACAAAACAATTTCATAGTTATTAATCATCAGGTGAAAATAATTGCTGTTTTAAAAATGTGAAACTATCTCATCTCTTAATTCACATGTAAGAAACCTAATGCATTACTAGTGCCCAGTTCTTTACTTACAAAGTATTTTTCAAACCAGACTCTTACCTTTCCAAATGCTATTTATGTGTGTTTAAATTTAGTAGATAGTGACTTCAAGAGTGCACAAGTTTGAGATGTGAGATGTGAGTATATCACAAGATTCATCCCACAGACTTTGGACTTTAAGTGGAACTTGACTCAGGACAAGTGTGTGTGAGATCCTGGAGAAGCAGGGACTGCTCTGAAAGAAGTTGTTGCTTTGAAGGAGGAGAGAGAGAACACCTGACAGCTGAGGACTGGGCACATTGTTAGAGCTGTGCTGCACTGGGGTCAACACCTAAAAACTGATGGAGAGAGAGGAATGAGGAGGACGTGAGGAGGAAGATGTGTGTAAGGAGTGTGAGCAGCCCAGCACTGCAGGCACTGGGGGCATGGTCTGGAGATGGGCAACTGAGGAAGGAGGCACTGAGGAATTTGCAGAGAAGCAGTTCTGACAGGAGAGACATGGCTTCGTGCTGCAGGTTGGTGGGAACAAGGGAACAGGCTGCAAAACCAGGATGGATGTGGGTAGCAAACCTAGGAAGTGTTTGTAGCTAAGGACTGCATTGAAAGGATTCAGCTTGGGCACCGCCTGGGAGAGCAACCTGACAAAATCAGATAGATAAACTCTCAGGAGAGCAAGGTTAGAGGGAGGTGGGGGAGATAAAGATGCCCCACACACTTGGTGAGCCTGCTGTAACCCAGCTGAAAAGATAAGCAACCCTCTTGAAACATGAAATTCAGGCACATAATCTTAAGAAGAGGAATCCAGGCACCGAATTATTTCCTGAGGAAAGTGCCTGCCGGTTGCCTGCAGCTAGGCTTTCATTCCCTGATTAAGGGCAGGATTTAAATTTAAGTCCCATCCTTAGCTGGCTTAAGTAATCCCTTGCTTGCTGTGCCTGCTGCTGTGCACACTTGGTACCAAGAATATTTTGTAAGGGGCCAGCAGGATGTAGATACCTCACATTTCGAAATGCAAGCACGATCTACGCTGAGGAGTCCAGCAACCTCTGCCTCTCTGTTCTCCTTTCATCTGTCTCCGTTTGCCTCCCTGTGGCAGTGGCTGCCAGTCATTTAATAACAAACTTAATTACTGCCAGTGACTTGTTGGGTGTGTTGTGGCCGGTGAACTTAGTGCGACAGCCGGCAAGAAGCAGAGAAATTGGGTGCAACACATTAGATTGCTGGAGGAAAAGAAAGTTTTGCGGAAGGAGTTGCACACAGAAAAGACTTCATCCTGCATCTGGTATGTACCCAAAAGTAGCTACAATGCAATACTGGAAGCTCACTTGGAATTTAACGTGTGCTTGGCAGGATCTGTGACTGATCACATCTGTGCCTTCCTGGCAGTTCTTATCCAGCACAGGTTGTGTTAACATCTCCAAAAAGCTGTTGACAGACAAAATCCTAAAAGGTGATAATATCTTGAAAACAGCTCAGCTTTCTTCTCTCTTCTTTTTTTTTCTTATTTTTTCTCCTCCCTTGTTTTAATAATCTTTCCTTTTTTCATTCTTTTTCCTTTCTTTTAATTTTTTTTTTCTACAGTACCTCATTCTAACTGCCAGCCAGGTCAGTACTCCCTGATCAGCTGTTTGCAGGTTTGGTGTGACAGCAGTGGTGTTTAGGCTCTGTTCTGCACATGGAATTCTAGCTTTTTTTCTCCTGTGAGAAGAAGATGCTTAGCTACTTCATTGCAGAACTGGAAGATAGATTTTATTTCAAGTTAATGTAATCTGCTTGTCCTCAGCTGCCTTTTTGCCACTCTACTTTGACCAGTTTTACTTTGTGTTTAAAATAGGAAACAGCGGGACGGCATCTGACCATTTGTGCACCTTGAGGGTTCAAGTATTCAAAAGCCAAACTTAAACTGATCATCCTTGGAGGATTTTCCAGGCTAGAGATTGGATCTCATAAAATCTAACTCCAGGTTCACGGACTAAGTAAACATAGTCAAAGTTAACTAAAATTTACCTTTTAGATGTAATTTCTAATTTCTTATAGTATCAGTGCAAAGACATGCTTTTTTAAAAGAACCCTGAATATAGAAATGTACATTTGCATGTTTTTCTGCATAGTGAGACCAAGCGAACCTGCATGAAAGGATTGAATGTGGATGTATCATCTCCACAGCAACAGTAATGGAAAGGAAAGTGGAGAGCAGGCTTTTCCAAGGCAGCTCTTCACCTGAGGGACTGGAATAAGTGGGGGTGACTGGGAAAGCAGTGACTGTAAGACAACGGCTTTTACAGGAGGACTGCAGAACAACATGCTCTTCCAGCTCCAGAGAATGTGTGCTCCTCTCCAGCCAAACACTTTCCTGTCACCAGGAGGTGACAGCAGGGTTGTGCTTTCAACCCCGAAAGTGATCCCAGTGCAACCTGGGGTGAGCCCTCCGGACACAAATGTCTCACATCCTGCAAGGGCCTCCCTGCTGTGGCACAGAGAAGCCTTTGGAGCTAAATTACATCAGACTGGCACCTGTCACTGGTGGGCTTCCACAGGGCTCCATCCTTGGCCCTCTGCTTTTCTACATCATCATAAATAACTTGGATGCAGGACTGGAAGGGATAGTAAGTTGGGAGATGGTGCCAAATTGGGATGAGGTGTCAATTGCCTTGAAGCCCTGCAGAGAGACCTTGACAAATTAGAGAGATGGGCAATCACCAACTGTATGAAGCTTAACAGGGGCAAGTGCCAAACTCTGCACCTGGCTTGGGGCAACCCTGGGTATACAGACAGACTGGGGAATGAGAGGCTGGAGAGCAGCACTGTGGAAAGGGACCTGGGAGTTCTGGTTGATGGCAATTTGAATGTGAGTCAGCAGTGCCGTGGCAGCCAGGAGGGCCAAAGCGTGTCCTGGGGGGCATCAGGCACATCATCGCCAGCCAGGCAAGGGTGGGGATTGTCCTGCTCTGCTCTGCACTGGGGCAGCCTCACTTTAAGTGCTGGGGGCAGGTTTGGGGTGCCAGAATATAAAAAAGGCATCAAACTACTAGGGAATGTCCAGAAGAGGGCAACAAGGATGGTGAAGGGTCTGTAAGGAAAGCCTGGTGAGGAGTGGCTGAGGTCACTTGGTTTGTTCAGCCTGGAGGAGACTGAGGGAAGACCTCAGTGCAGTCTGCAGTTTCCTCCTGAGGGGAAGAGGAGGGGCAGGCACTGATCTCTTCTCTCTGTTGACCAGTGACAGGACCCAAGGGAATGGCCTGAAGTTGTGTCAGGGGAAGTTTAGGTTGAATATTAAAAAAATGTTTTTCACCCAGATAGTAGTTGGGCACTGGAACAGGCTCTGTGTTAAAGTGGTCACAGCACCAGCCTGACAAAGTTCAAGAGGCAATTGGACAATGCTCTCAGGCACATGGTGTGACTCTTGGGGATGGTCCTGTGCAGAGCTAGAAGATGGACTCAACGATCCTTGTGGGTCCCTTCCAACTTGGCTTATTCTGTGATTCTGTAAAACAGTCAGACTTTAATGAGGAAAGGAAAGGAAAGGAAAGGAAAGGAAAGGAAAGGAAAGGAAAGGAAAGGAAAGGAAAGGAAAGGAAAGGAAAGGAAAGGAAAGGAAAGGAAGAGTTTTGCTGATAATACATTAGTAACAAAAGCATGAGACCTCATGTATGTACTTTGCAGGGACAGATGCAGTTCAGCTCTCCTTTGTACGCTAAGGCAATGTAGTTTTCAAATGAGTTGCAGTGGTACAGACTGCAAAGCAACAAAGCCAAGACAGTCCTAAGGGACTTAGAATTACTATTCAGAAAGTCAGAGCAGGCTATTCTTCAGTGCCAAAAAATTTCAGGTCATCTAATTATGGGGTGTGCACCACCGGCAGTGACAGTAGGAAAACAAGTTCTTGTTGGAAAATTTTCCTCACCTCTGTTTTAACCTTCAAGACGAGTTGTATCTTACCCAATGCTTCAGCATGTGATGAATCAGGTGGGATGTGCAGGAGTTGGTATGAGCTCTGCTGCCCCAGCAGTGAAGCTCCTGCCTGTTATTGACTTTATGGGGAGTGCTGACAGCTCTTTCCTGAGCTCAGAGCTGTTTCCTGTTCCTCACAGCCCACAAATGGCCCCCACTGCCCTGTGAGTTGTCTCAAGGATTGCTGGCACCATCCTATTCACCGGCTCCATTAAACAAACAGGTGTGTGGCAACCAAGCCATTTAGGCTGTTCCAAGACATTTCTGTGCTGCAGGTCCAGGCCAGACTGGAGGCTGGTGCTCCCTGGGAATGGAACAGCTCATCCTGCACTGCCTGTGTTTAGGAGGGTTTGTGCTGTCTGTATTCATGCCCTGGATCCAAATTCCTTCAGCAGAGCAGGGAGTGATGCAGTCTCTTGGTACAAGGAAAATCTAATCGATTTCTGCTGATGCCATAACAGAACCACATCACTAGAGCTACAATAGACTTAGATGAGGGAATATACTTGAGTCTTTGAAAGAACTAGAAGGCAAAACTTTTTGTTTTTAAAGTAATCTGTTAGCAGCTTCTCACCATCTTTCCCTTTAATTAATCTCATGTTTGCACAAACACTGTGAGATCCAAACAGCATATGAAGTACCTTGTTAAATGCAACTGGTATCCAATCCTAGTCCCACAGTCCCATAAGTGTCCCAGGCAAGAAAATGAGAGAGTGGGAGACAAGCTGTATTTGCAAGCATCATTACCTGGAGCATTCCCAAGATGTATGATTCTTTACTAGATGCCATGAGATATGTCCCTGGAAAAGTTACTGATAACTTATCCTTTCCTGTGACAGTCCCTGATAAGCTGTCACCTTTGAGCTGCCAGGTCTTGAGCTGTGTTCAGACTGAAATTTTTGTTCCTGCACTTCACCAGCTTCTTCCCCCAGCAAGAGCAGCTGGTTTTTCCCCATGGGAATAGGACCTGACAGCCCTCATGAACAGTCCTGCTGCACTGCACAGAGTGAGGCTGGATGACAAAGCCTGGGCCACTGGGAATTGTTGGGATGCACCCTTAGCTGACCAGCATTGTCCTAGCTCCGGTAACATCTCCAAGTGCGCATCCTGTGATAGGGCTCCCATCCCAGACATTCAACTCTGGCTCTTCAGTGTAGTGTCAGCACACTGGCCCATCTTGTCTACTTTCCCTCCTCACTCCCTATGCTTACTTCTTCCTCTCCTGGTAAACCACTTCAGCTTAACATACAGAGGCTGGAGATTCCTTCCCTCTGATTTTCACCCATAACTGGCTGTGAACTATACATAGCATCAGTTGAAGTCCATTTTTCCCCCCTTTTATACTCATGACTTAAGCAGAGTTCAAATGCATGTCTGCATGAGAGGTGTGGGAGGCTTTAGAAAGATGAAAATAACAGGAAGGCAGCTGCTGCTTGTTGGCTCCGTTGGTGCAGCTCAGCACTCCCCTGTCTGTTGGTGGATGGATCAACTCACATTAATCAAAATACAGTTAATATTAAAAAAAAGCAGATAAACTCTTCTGCCTGGGTGCTAAATTTCCATTCATTCTGCAGTTTAGCTTCCTTCACAGGCTCATCAGAAAACGGAAATCACCATTGTGCTGATGATTGCTGGGATTCTTCTTAGAGGAGCAGAAGAGGGAGAATGCAATGTAATTTAGGCTTTACAATCTGGAGGTGCAGAGAGAGAAGCCTCAATTGTTGCTGTGCCTATTATTACCAAAGCCATTTTCAAAGTCTCTGTTAAAATCTGCCTTGCCAGATGGGGGCTGGGGGAGTAGCAGAGATGCCTGTCCCCACAGCTTGTCTGCAGAGTCCAAAGGAACAGTTCAGGTGTGGGTACGGTTTTTGGGCTTATGGAGCAGACTCGGGCAGCCCTGGAGGATGCTGTGGGAAAGATCCTGCAGGCTGAGTGCCACAGTGCAACCACTGCCCTGAAACACAGCAAAATATCATGCCCTGGTGAGGGGGTACTGGTTGCCCCTTAGAAAATCTCAGCCAGCTTCAGCAGACAGTTTGTGTACTCCCACTAAAGCCATAAACACTTGGGGTGGGTGTGTTTTCATCCTTGGTTGTTTGCAAAAGCCCTCTGCAGTTTGGCTGCTCTGTAAATAGCAATTACTTTGAGTTCCTGATGAGCAATGTACATGGTACGAAGTCCTACAGGAAAATGCACTTCCTGCCAAGTCCAGATGGAGAGTTTGGAAGGGAGTTGCAGCTCCCCATGTGTTACACGGGTCCTAAACGAAGCTCTGAGGGAACACGAAGGATTTTTGCCAAGTGGGATGGACACTTCAGGTGAAGGTGTCAGGCAGACACGTGGTGTGGCTCTGGGGAATGAAGCCTCTCCCTGGCTCTGCACTGCTGACCCCTCCATCCATCATCACTCCCCAGCAGTCTGATTGGACTGAGAGGTCAGCTTGGTCACTGGAGGCAGCCACCCACCCCGGATCTTCTTGGTGGATGTGTTGGCCCTCGGGAAGAGTGGCCAAAGCCTGGGGAATGTTCTGCTCTTATAGGCTTGTCCCTGAACCTCAGGCATGCAGTACAACCTCACGATGCTCAGCCATGCAGAATTATCAGTTGGGATCAAGGTAGAGTAGAGAGGAAAGTCTGGCCGTGCCTAAGGAGACATCCTGTGAGGCCACCCCGGGCTGGTGCTCTGATGTGTCCCTGTGCCATGGCTGGTGTGTGTCCTGGGTGCCATTTTAGTCCAGACACTGCGTGGGTGACATCATGGAGCTGATGGCACCTGCTCCTCCTCCGCCCCCACAGATATATTCTTGATTTGCTGTGTCTATACTGCTGCCAGGCCTTTTATTAGCACTAGATGAGAGGAGAACATGTGATTAAATGGTCTAACTTTGCATAGCACAGAAATATTGATGAGCAAGAAGCTGATCAACACGTAATAAAAACACAGATGATTATGCCTCCTCACGGACCTGGTGTGGAAAAAAAGTGACTTCTCTATGTAATGTGCAACCTTAGATACAACAACAGGTAATAAATTGCTAGTGAGCTATGGCTGTATTCAAAGCTTGATCTTAAAAACATTTTTGCTTCATGGATTAGTTGGAAATTGTGCTGCAAAGAACTTTCTGAAGAGACATCTTTAATTTTCTCTGTTGCTTTAGTCATTGCTGGTAAGTGCCCTGCTTAATTATGAATGTTTCATGTTCTCCCAAGGATTTCATCCTTTCCTCTTCTCCCATCAGGAGCAGCCTTCTTCTGTGAATGTCTCAAGATGCCTTAAAGGAAGAAAAGCTCTGTGGGATCTCTGCAAGGTTTTTGCCAGGCTCCTTTAGGAGAGAGTGGGGTTTCACACATCTGTCCCCAAACAGGAAATTGCCATCCTTGTGCGCTGCAAATGCCTAAAGAACTATCCATTGTCAGTGGAGGGCTTCGGATGCAGAGGTACCTAGGGAAGTTGGCTGTGGGGTGTCTGTTGCAATGGATGATGTTCCCTTCCCATATTTAACTGGGAGCTGCTTGGTTTGGGAACTGATTTTACCACATCCTTCGATGGCAATTCAGTCTAGCTTGTGATGAGAGCTGAAATTGGAGCCATGTTGTGACATTTTAAAAGTGAAAGTGAAAATCTTGTGAAAGTGAAAACTCTTTAAATGGTACTGGGTCACTGAGAAAGGACAGAGCTGATGCAGGCACAGCACTTTAAGGAGCTCAGGTGTTTCTAGATGGGCTTCTGCCCTCTTTTTTCCCCTTTTACGAATGGCATTTGATCCTGCTGATGTGGAGACAGCTGGGAAAACACAGTTGAAGGAGAGCTATAAAGGTGTCTTTCCCAGAGCCCTGTTGTGGGAACACACCACAGGGTGTGGTGTGTCCAGCTTCTTTCAGGACAGAAGTTCAGAGAAACTCACTTTGCTGAAGAGGCTCATCTAGATGGGCATGAAGGCAGGCCAATGCCCACTGGGCTGAAGGGTTGTCTCTAAGAGAGTTCTGTTGTCTGGGGCTGTGATTCAAGGACCATATTAACCCACACAACAGCTCTGAAGACAGTAGGGTTAGTGTTTCCATCTTGTTCTTATGCATTTCATAGATTTTTTTTTTTTGTGAGGATGTAGATTTGGAGGCTGTTGTGTGTCATGTCCCCCATGCACCCCCCACCCTCTGCAAAAAGCATAGAGGATACTATTTTTCCTTAAGGGTAACAACATTTTTTTTCCACTGGACTTGAGATAATTGTTTATTTCTGCTATCAGCTCTCTCTGGCTAGTTGTTTTCATGCATCAGTTGTTATGGTTGTATTCAAAAATCATTGAGAATCATGTCTACCTCATGATCTTGTTTTTTATTCATGTCACTAATAATGGTACAGGTTCTGATCACAGTGGCTCAGCATTTAGAGTCAGCCATGTCAGATAATGTGCACATTTTCTTCCTTTAAAAAAACCACTTTTCTTTGTCTAAATTAATTGAATCAAATGAAAAAAAAAAATCTTACAGCCATCAGTGCCTCTGCCTTCCTCTCATTAGAGTCAGTAAACACTTCCCTCTGATTCCTGGAGCCCTTTGCATTAGGTCATTATAGAAAACAGAGCTTCTTGAAATAAAAGGTATTTTTTCATTCTCATAACCTACAGTCACAAACTTTTTGGATTTGATCATCAGTTGTTTCGAAACCAGTTCCAAGAAGAGCAGTTCCCAGACTCACACAATTGTTTGGTTTGGTTTGTTCTTTTTTAATTTCATGGTGATGTATTTATCAAGGCAAAGTTTGTTTTCACTCTGGAGTACAGTCACACTCCCAACTTGAAGGCGGCCAGGATCAGCAGTGATCCTTGTAGAAGTGCCCTAACAGCACAGACAGCCCACAGAACAGGTTAAAGAGGCTTCAGGAATAAAGACGTGTCAGAGAAGGATGTATTCATCATCTGACTGGGGTCACCAACTGCATTGGCTCACAGTATGTGAAAGGGTGATTTGCACCAGCTGATGTTAACCATGGTGAAACAAAGCCCTCTTATTTACCTTGTTCTCCCTGGCATCCTTATGCTCCCCAGGTCTTTGTGCCTTCATTTGACCTAGGTTATTCACAAAGTGAGATGAGTCTGAGATTCATTGTCCTCAAGGATCTGTCATGTTCTGGCTTGATAAAGAAGCATGATTAATTCAGAAGGTGCAAGGATGTTTCCCAGCAGTGTGGCTCTCAAAGACCAGAAACGTGGGACAAATGAAGGCAGGGTGGGGCAGAAATATCCAGTGAGATGCTCTTCCTGGGCTGTAGGCCAGAGCAGCTCCTTTGGCAGCTCTAAGCCACAGCCAGGCTTGGCTCACACAGGACCAGAGGGACTCATCCAGTTCCCTCTCCACTGCCCTTGGCCACCCCTTGTGGTCAGCAGGCACACACGAGCCCCGAGCCTGCAGGAAATGACAGAGGACTGGCACCGCTCACCAGCCCGGGCCAGCATGTTAACAAACCCAGGCACGTTAAAGGAAGGCTCAACATATTCCTGGGGAGCACTGAAATTTAAACAATTGCTTTTAGCTAGTCCTTTTCAGAGAGCTCAGATGGGAAGACCACCTGCCTTCCCTGGCCATTGTGATAAGATGGCAAACTATCTTGGAGCGCCTCCCTGCCGCGGGTGGCTGCTCAGCTGGGTCCTCCACAAGGCTTTTGATGTGTTGGGGAATCAAAGGGAGAGACACAAAGAATAGGCAGAAGTCATACATATGAATGTGCACATACATAGACAGTAACCTTTCCTCCTCTGATTACCCTGGCAATAAAGGCTTGTGACATCAATACTTTATGATTACGAACCCGCGCTGTTAGCAAGCGCTGCTTTGGAATTGCAGGTGGGGGGAGAGGAATTAATCACCTCAGTGTAAGATAGCTTAAGTGACAGCTCAACTTCTATGAAGTTACAGAAGTTGGGGTGAACAAACAGCACACAGAGGAGGCATTAGTTCTGAAGGAAGTTTCACATAATACATGATTTTTTAATGGGGCTGCTATTGGCTGGACGTTCTGCTTCATGCAAAATAGCACCGCAAAGCACTTATGTATGTTGATGTGTTCATGTGTGTGTATGCATGTGTGCATACGTGTGTGCACACATTTGTATGTCATACACATGATTCATACGCATTTTACATGCATGGATATAAAAATATATAAAACATGCACCATTTTATATATATATATTTATATGCCCACGTACAGAACGCAAAAGTGCTAGGTTGAGGTGCTAGGGTGGTTTAACACTCACAGCTATTTTTAGCTGAGTAAATAAGAACAGGAAACATTTCTAACGTCTGAGTTCTTGCCAGCTGTTAAGATCTAGCCGAGAGCAAGAGGCGTGTGCAAGTTTTGAAAATAGATTAATTAACGTCATATTTTTACTCCTGAATTACGGCTGATTTGTTTAATTTTTCCACTCTTCTACATTTTATGCCTTAGAGGAAGATTCGTCTTCCAAAGCCTGGCATGTTTTCTGCAGCTCTGATTGTGGCGTTGAAGATGCAGTTCAGTGGATGCAGGTGCAGATGGGGCCACAAGGACAAACAGAGGGATAGAGACATTGCTCTCAATGAGAAGAAGAGCCCTTTTGGGATAGATATGCTTGTTCTCTAGCACTTAATGCCAGAAGGTGAGCCAATAATTACCAGGAAAGAAACACGGGTTTAAGATGGCCAGGAATAACTTTTAGCCTGGAAAAAGTGTAAAGGAGTAGACAAAAGTATTAATTAGTTTTAACACATTGCTTTTTTAAGTTATGAAGCCAAACTGGCCATGTGCAACACCTACCAGGGCTATGCATCGCTTCCCAAACTGCATTCACAGCTAACCAATACAGTACAAATGACAGGGATTTAGCATATCAAAAGGTTAAAAAGCTTAGAGGGAGATGGCTTCATGTAGAGAACATGATGAAATCAAAACACAGAGCTTGGGACTCTTCAGCCTCTCCTAGGAAGGGAAAATATCATCAGCTCCTGAGACCATTTTATGTTTGACTGGCTGCCCAGATGCAGAACTGTACAATGATTTGGTTTGAAATGGACCTTAAAGATCATCTAGTTCCAACCCCTCCATCATGTACAGGAACATCTTCCACCAGACCAGGTTGCTCAGGGTCCCATCCTAAGTAGCATTGAACACTTTCAGGGATGGAGCATCCACAACTTCTCTGGGAAGAGGGTACTTTCTTTACACTGCCAAAGAAGATGTTGTCTTTTAAAACAGTGTGGTACGTCATTTCTCTGAAGCTGGAGAATCTCTGCAAGGGAGGATATTATGTTTTAAAATAGGGCATTTGATCAGTTTGAAAAGAATAAAGACTGAATATCAGACGACCATTATAAAATCTAAAAGTCCTTAGAAGGCAGAGTAACTGAAGGCTTTCTCATTGAGCATGAAACATCCCTGGCCTTCATTACAGCAGATCCCAGGCCAATTATGCTCTGCCATTACTTTGAACTAGAGGGGCTCTAAAAATCTTCCCCTGGGTCAGCTGCTGGGAGAGCACAGGATCCTTCCCTCACAGCCATGCCTCTGCTTATACAGGCTCCTCAGTTTGGGGCAGTGGTCTCTAAAGTTGGTCCCAGTCCCACATGTGGTCAGCAGAGAAGTCCCTGAAGTCCCTGAGCCATGGGAAGCCAGTGGCTCAGACAGGCAGGATCTGCCAGCGGTGCCATCACAGGCAGCAGCTACAGAGCTGCCCCGAGCACCAGGCACGCTGAGGAGGCATTCACTACAGGCCCAGACTATCCAGAGAAGAACATCCCACTGAGGAGGGATTCACTACAGGCCCAGACTATCCAGAGAAGAAAAACATCCCACTGAGGAGGGATTCACTATAGGCCCAGACTATCCAGAGAAGAACATCCCACTGAGGAGGGATTTACTACAGGCCCAGGCTATCCAGAAAAGAAGAACATCCCACTGAGGGGAAGGAGGCCCTCTGGCACCTGGGCTGTTTTGCCAAACAGTGCAACACTGCATCTAGTGAAGCTGAGAGCACAGCCAAAGGGTTTGGAGGAGGGGGGAGCTCTGCCATTGTTGTTAGATATTGCATGAAACTATAAATACCACCTTTAAATTAAACATCATCATCATCTGCAATAAGGAAGCAATTGGGAGAGTCACTGAGTTATGTTTAGAAAAAAACCCCAACCTTTACAAATATTCATTAATAACATGATTTGTTCCAATATTTATGTAAAACAGTTAACAGAATAGTTTTTGAGTAATGTGCTGTAAAGAAGCAGATACAGAGGGAGATTTGGAGCAGCAAAGACACAAGACACATCGTATTGTGCAGTATTACATTTAAATTATCTTAACCCTGGGAGAGGAAAGAGAGCAAGAACTCAAAGCAATAGCAATAAAATATTAAAGATTTGAGACACAATGTTTTAGGCAGTATTCATTGCTATCAAAAGAGAGACAGTGAGCTCTGTAAAAAAAGAAAAAATCTGTTTGGCTGTGATGAAACGCCGGGTAATTGTCTGTCAGTTTTAGCTGAGGAAATTAGCAAATGACTCACTGGCGGTGGGGAGCAGGGAGAGCCTCATCCATCATCTCCAGAGCAGCCTTCACTTTCATACACTCTGCTGTTGTTTAACTGAAGGACCGTGTGAAGGGAAATGCAAAAGGTCATAAATAAACTGTTTCAGGAAGGTAGAGGTTTAACCCAAGCACTTGCAACCAAGTGTGATGCTAATGGTTTGAGGGATTTTTGTTTGTGGCTGACTTCAGAAAGGATTTCCTGAAAGCCTGGTCCCTGCCACAGGGCTGGAGAGGTTTGGCAGGGTGGGACTTGCAGCCAGCCAAGCAGAAGGAGCCAGTGCAGGCAAGCATCAAACAGGACTGAGCTCCAGGGAGCTCAGGGGAGCTCTCTGCTTCCAGAGCAATGAGAATTAGGTACATAAATAATGGACATGGCACTATAATCTCAGCTGGGGATTTCCTTGCATTTTAGGTGAAAAACTAAGGCCTGAACAGCCCAGCCAAATGCTTCTTACTAAGAAAGTATGTGGCAGGGTGGGATGTGTCGGCTGGATTTTGGAAAAGAAGTGACCCATTGTTTTGTTAAGATGCAAACCTCCACTCTTACCCAGGCTAGTATGGGGAATATCCTGGACTGGAGGAGGGTAGGAAGGGATGAATAATACCCCAAATGAAAGAATTTTATTAGCTTGAGGGAGTGGAAAAATATGTTAGTACTAGACTACAGCAAGCCTGATTCTCCCTTTATAAAACCAGTGCTGTTCTGTTGCAGCTCCACTGACAAAACAGAGTGTAGGTGGACTGGTGAATCAAACCTTGTGTTTATTTGTAAAAACAAACAAGTGATAAAATATTTTCCCTGGCAAAGTAACTAATACAGTTTCAATCTCTGTGACCATCTCCATGTATAGGAAATAGAGCAGGTAGGTGAAGCTAGGAGCTTTTTGAACCCTCACACCCTGTAAATGCAGAACAGAAGCAGTCAAAAGAACCCTTATTCACTTTCTCATAAAATAACAAGTTGATATGAAATTAATGGTATCATTTGCTGCCAAAGAATTTTCCAAGTATAAATATACAGGTAGTCAGGTAAATGCAGTCTCAGACAACATGGCAGCAACTCCTATATTGGATGGTATAGTAGTTTAACAATGTTGAAAACTGCAGTTGAAAACTGCAGTTGAAAAGAACTGTTTTTCAACTAAACCCCCTCAAGAAAAACAGCCCAAAATATGCTTCAAATTATCACCTTTTCTGACAAACCAGCAGCAATTATTCTGTTTCACACCAAGGCTGATACAGCTGTAGAGGGGATAAAAAAACCTCACCAAACCTCTGTGAAAAAAAGTGCCGGAGACAACTGCTTTGATAGAAGGCTGTTTTGCTTTTTTTCTGCTGCAAAGGATGTAAATGTTATGTTGTCTTCTGAAGTGACTGCTAAATTAACAGGAAAATGTCTGGATGCCTGTGCATCAGCTTTCCAAAGAACCTACCTCCATCTTTTTTATATTTTGTCTCTTGTGTTTCTTATTTGTGCTCTTCAACTACGGTCAGACCTCTGAGTAAGAAGTTTATAGATCTCTGGTAGGGAAAGAAAAGTGGTTATGGGAAAAACCAGTGCTTCCCAGTTCTCATAGATGATACCCTTTTTGCCCTTTTCACAGAAAAGAGTTTTTACAGTAGATCACATTAAAGTCCCCCAAATCAGAGGTAAAGATGAAAGCACATTAGCAGGAGAGCTAATGGTGGAAGCTCAAATGTTGCATGAATCCTATTGATCCAGAATATCTATAATGTGCTTTCTCAGTTCTCTGCCCAGAGCACAATCCAGAGTTATTTCACAAAACCTCATTGATTTTCCTCTGTTCTCAGCACTCTTCAAAGACAGGGGAGAAAGCCAAGCACAGAGTGGACGGTGGAAGGCCAGGGTCAGCCTGCTGCAGAGGGAGCTGCTGAGAGTGCATTGCCTTCTGCCACCCTAAAGATGTCCTCCCTTGTTGGAAGAGGGAGACTTTCAGACAGGCAGTGTTTAATCCCCAGGTGAGAAGCTTGGGATCCATTTGACCTGGAGGACAGCAGGAGGTCAGTTCATGGTACAAGGCTGGTTAAGTCAGTCCTGGGAGGCCAGGCTTAGCACCCTTGCTGGAACTACACACCAGCTGGCAAGGCTGGGCTGGGCTCCCCCGTCTTCTGGAACAAACACATTGGCCAGCTGCTGTCTCCTCTCACCTGTTGTGGTGGCTGAATCAGGTAAAAACAGGACAAATAGTAAGTGGCAGCAAGATGTGGGAGCGGTCAGTCATGCCAGTTTGGACACCACTCAGCAGCTTTCAGAGACCTCTTGTGTCCTGTATCCTCAGCCTGCAACCAACCAGTGCCACATCACTGAACTGTAGAATCATTTAATTTTGAGAAGACTTCTAAGATCAGCAAGTCCAACTATTAACCCAACACTGCCAAGTCCACCACTCAAGTGTGTCCCTAAGCACCACATCCACAGGTCTGTTAAACAGTCCCAGGGGTGATGGCTCAACATGGACATGACCTCCCTTCCCTGTACGCCAAGGCTGCATCATTTCCTTCCAGCCCAAGCACCAGTCTGACTTGCCACAGCCCTCACAGCTGTCATTCCCTTTGGCCACCTGCAATAACCTCATCTCATGCCCCTTGCAGTGCTTCCTCAGATGTTGCCCAGAGATAAACAACGGGGGAAAAAGCCACAGAAAAATGTAGGTCAAAAAGGTGAGGCATGGTAGAAGGTGGGAGAACAGCTCTCTTCAGAGAGGCTGGAAACACCTTCTTTGGTGGACATAATGCTGACAGCCTGATTTAAGGAACCTGAGCAACACCTTTTCCAAGGCCGGGCTGGCTCTGAGATAGCTGCAAGCCCCAAGACATACATTGCTTAGCCAAACTCAACTCCCATTCCTGGCCAGACAACACTTCCTTAGAGCTATCAACAGCTCACAGCACCAGGACAGAGCACACATGGATGTGTCCAGTGAGTTGCACTATCCTGGGATGGGCATCATTTCTTGCCACCTGCAGGTGCTCACCTGGTGATTTTTCAAAGGCAGAACATGGATGTTATTTGGTAAACGGAGGCAGAGCACTGCCAGCTGGAAGGAGGTGCTTGGAAATTACTGTAGACACAAAGTGATGAACAAGTATGAAAAACGCTTAGGAGACTCTGGGAGAAGTAAGAAATTCCCACCTGACCCCGTGGTGGGGGTGAATGAGTAGTTCCAGAACAGTGGGGCATGAGTCAGGTGGCAGAAGATCTGTTGGGCTCTTTCTTTCCAGACTTCTGACTCAGGATCAGCCTGCTGCTGCCCCGGGACCATCCTTTAAAGGCATTGCCTTTGGGCATCACTCTTCTCTGAGTGAAACAAGTCACAGTGTTTCTCTAACACTGCCTGAATTTCAAAGCAGATACTGTAAGTCAACAAAATGCTAATTCCCCAAAGGTTAATTAAACTGAGCAGGACTCATAGATGAAATGCCACAGCTGACTGCTGCAATTAACTCTGGCATCATGGTTAGCATTAGGTGGCATTCCAGTGAAGGGGAGCTCCTCAGATGAGTTATTTTGGCACTTACTCCCTTGAGGAGGGGGGGCTCCTGTATATATCAGTCATTTTGCTCTTGCCTGCCTTTAGGAGATAGAAAGTAGTGACACCCAATTCAGTCAACTGAGGAAAGAAAATGTGTTGCTTCTCTTCAATCTCTCAGAACAGGCACTCATAAACACTGAGTTATAAATTATGAGACACCATTTAAAGTCAGTTTTCTAACCTAAACAGGTAAATCCTGTGTTTCAGTGCCTGACCTTCCAGGTGAAGCTGGAGAGAGCAGACTGTTTTGGGGGCTTGGGGAGGCTTTGCAAAAGAGTGCTTTGCACACAGCAACAGGGAACATAGAGGAGGGAGAGGGTTTTACCCTATAGATATTGATGTTTGGTTCCAACACCAGCATTCCATGTTGTCTTCCACAGCAAAGAGCTGGAGGATGTAACTTCCTGAGCTCTGAGCTGCCCTTTGGGGGCCAGTTGAGACCAGATGAATAGCTATTTTCCCCAGGAGGTACCTGCCACATAATAACATCCAAAGAAATCTTCCACTTACTGCTTTTTTAACACAAATTTGAAATATAGAAATAAAATATGTTATAGAAATATGTGGAGCAATTACACAACAGCTGCATGCAATTACTACATTGGATGATGTAACATTTCAAAACAGATGTAATATGATTTTACAGGTGTAACAGCAGAAAAAATATTTTTTTTCTCTTAAAATACAAAATTTAAACTCGAGTTCAAAACACACCCCCTCCTCTCCCTTTTTCTTTTTCTTTTTCTCTTTCTTTCTCTTTTTCTTTTTCTTTTTCTCTTTCTTTCTCTTTTTCTTTTTCTTTTTCTCTTTCTTTCTCTTTTTCTTTTTCTTTTTCTCTTTCTTTTTCTTTTTTTTTCTTTTTGTAGGATTTCCTTTTAAAATACAGGCAATAGTTGGTCTTTCAATTCAGATCACACTGGTTTTTGGCCATCTGGAGATAATGGGGTTTAAAAAAAACCCCAAACTAATAAATAATATCATGAGAAAAAGTATGAAGCCTGTACTAAGTCCTTGTGCTTTGAGGTAAAGACCTCTTTTCTCTAGGATGAGCAGAGACCTTAGCTGGCAGCAAGGAACATCCAGGGGCAAAAGTTTTTCCCTTCTTATTTCATCACCAAACAAGCTTTTTTATGGTCTGGAGGTTTCCTTCTTCATCAGGACTTGTCCCCATGAAAAAGATTTCTCCATGATGCTGATATATGTTTTTGTGCTCTCTTTCTGGCCTTCATTCCCTTCCTTCCCAGGTGTACAGTCAGATTGTCCTGAGGTGTCTTATCATGAGGGAAAGGGATGATCAGCATGGGGAAAGGGAGATGCCTGGCTGGGGGAGTGAGAATGAAGTCTTTATAACAACAAAAGACAATTACACCACCCTGATTCCTCTGACTTTTAACTGGACAAAAGGAGAGCCATTTCTGTGCCTTTCCCAGCCCATCAGTCCATGAAAAGCACCACAAGCTCCAAAGTCCTCAACTTTGATGCTTTTTATATAACCTGTGTGCTATGGTTGCCAAGAGCAGCTATCATTGAGGAGATTAAATGGTAACAGTGAGCAGTCTTCATAAAAGTCTGATTCCCACAAAGGTCATTACAATGTCCAAGACCTCTGCCTTGCCCCTGCACCAGGCCTGCCATATGGAGCAGTGTGGAGACAGACCAGACCTCTTCAGGAACCTGTGCACCTCTTTCCTTGGATCTGAAAAAGACAGCAGGTTACAGACTCAATTACCATCACTCCAGCCTCTCCTGCTAATCTCTCTCCTTCAGCACAGGCAAGGATGCAAGTAAAGATGCAACCTTCATGAGAAGGTGGTCTGAGAAAGCTGGTCCAAGCTCTCCAGCTTGTAAATTAACTTTCTGCTCTGGTGCATCCAGCAGTTTGTTTTGCTCAGCCAAAGGCCTGGAAGGTCACAAGATCTCAATAAACATCCTTCAGTGGTTTGTTTTCTGCATTTAATTTGCTCTCCAGTATCATATTTCCCTTGATTCATATTTTCCTTTGGGCAGATCTTGTTCTGAAAAAAATCTGGAATTACTCATATCTACCATGGGGAAGCAGGGCAAGGGCAGGTATAGGATGTCAAGGAGATGCCATCAAACTTATTCTATGTATTTTCCCTAGAAAAAGGCAGCTCAGTGTCTGCATTCCTGAATGGCCTCCCAAAGACCCATAGATTTCTATTTCAGCCACCTTATGTCCATGTGTCTTCCTATGGATGTGTTCTGATGCCTTTATTAGCCAGACATATTCAGCTCCTGATTATGAAAGCTTAGCAAGTTAATAAATAATGTACTCTTTATTTTTAGATCTATCTATTAACACTCTGCATAGCTCAAATGGCATATGGATGCCCAAGAGTACAAGACATTCATAAGCCTTATTCCTCTGCTTTTTGATAATCCCATTTCCTCCTGCTGAGAACATTTTCATCCTTGTGATTGCTTTTATGTGGCCCCATTCTCCTGCACGAAAGCAGATACCACAAACAAAATTTGAGGAGGCCGAAGGACCGGTGATGTGAAAATTGCTTCAGTGTTAAGTCTGTTTTCTAAATAAAGGCACGTTTTTTCCTGAACACAAGGACAAGACAGCAGAGGGTGAATGGCACTGGTGCTTTAATTCTTTTGCAACAGCTTCTTCAGTATATTCCTGAAACTGCTGTGAGGAGACAGTTTTTTATGTCAGGAAGCTTCGTGTATAGGCATTTTACCTATAGGCCATTTCACCTTTCTTGATGGTGGGGAGAGAAATAATGAATGTTTACATATATAGGGATATGAAGAAAGAGAAAGAGACACATGCATACATGCATTGCAAAATGAGGTCTTTTTAAAAAGCACATGGCTTTAGTGCTCTTGAATATATACGTGCTGTCTTTTCAGAAGAAAGGCTTGTTTTGGGCAAGGGGCATGATGTTTATTATCATCCTTCTGTCATGTGCTAATCCTACTTGTATCCCCAGGTGGTATTCCTCAGGTTATTCTTACAGGCAAGTGGCACTGACTTACTGCTGCTGTAGTTCAGAGTATAGCAATTATGTCAGTGCTGTCATTCACTGTTATTTTTATTTATTTGTACAGTATCTGTTAATATGGAAACTATGTGTTTCTCTCCACTTGCTAAATATGTCTACTGACACAAAGTTTTCCATGCCAGGATGCAAGATGCATTTTGATAATGCCTTCTTTGGAGGCCATGATCTTGATGGATGGAACAGTCTCTGCATTTAGATGTGGGCAAGAAATAAATCTGTCTGGGGGGAAAAACAAATGAGAGCTCATAATGTAACACCACTGCCAAACTTCTAACACTATTTCCCAGTACACATGGAGATGAATTACAGGTAAAACCAAAGGGTGTGTTGTCACTTCCATAGACTTTTAGCAATAATTTTTGAAACTTGAACAGCATTTTAAAGGATACTTGAACAGTGGTTTACAAAACTCTAACAAGGTTTTGCCATTTTCCTTTCAGAGTCTCTGCAAGAACCAGTCTTGTCCATAACACACCCACACTAGTCTACAACTTACTAAAACCTGGGAGGGAGGGGTATGGTGGTCCTTTTGGGTACCAGGTAAGCATTGCATGTAACCCACTCTTTTAGGTTGCTCTGCCTCCCTTTGCCTCCTAGTTTTCTCTCTTCTGTATTCATGTCATGGAGACATCATGGTGACTTGGAGACACCACAGTCCTTCAGGAACAAGATTGCCATGGATACAAGGTCCCACCACCCTCACACAAGGTCCTCAAGGAGCTTGGAATTCAGACACTCAGACTGAAACTCTTGGTTGGGTAGTACAAACTCCTATTAGGAAAGGCAAGGATTCTTGTGGGACCCAAAAATGAGGAAGTCTCCTGGCCCCATGAAGAAATCTTCACTGTATGGTAAATCCCATGGGCTAAAATCTAGGATAAGTTAAGTCTTTGAGCTTTCTCCTTCAAGTCATAATATTCCTGAAATATTGGTTTAAGGTGAATATAGCAGTTGGAGTTCATGAGATGGGAGAAAATAGTCCCTGGGTCTTGGGGAAAGGAAATTGTGAGGAGGAGGAAAAGTGAACCATACTGAAAAAGTCACTGTGTGATATTTAAATCAGTATCTCTTTGACCACTACATCCTGATTTCCTGTGGCATATAACTGTTTTCCTATCACTTCCTTGTAACTTTCTTCTCTGGAGAGTCTCTAATGTTTAAAATAGTGACAGTAGGCTTGGACATGAAGGAGATTTTGCCGGCCAGGTGGTTGTGTGTTTTTTCCTACTATATTAACTGATTTACTGACAAAAGGACTTTACCTATTTTCATGACTATTTTCTGTCTGTTTTCATGCAAACTGTGGAAAGTTAATGTTAAACTTTCTGAACACCTATCAAATCTGTAGGACACATGCACACACCATCAAAAGTTATCAAAGGGGGTAGACTGAGCACAACTGTGCAAGACTCCATTTGGAAACCAAATAAAAACCATTTAAATCTGGGACACAAGCTCTCAGAGTTTTCGGACCCAGTAGATTTAATATTACAGAAGAAGAGGTGATTCCAGCTGAAACGCTCCAAAAATGCTTATGTAATCTGCCAGATCTTAGTGCACGTCATCTTGGCTCCCTCAAGTGGCTGGTCCCTGAGAGTGGACACTTTCCTCCTGTTCCACAGCACGACTGCGTTTGTCACAGCGCAGGATCTGAGGTCTCTGCTCCAGGGACCACAGCATCAGGCCCTGCTGATGGGTAGCCTATGCTTGTGTGCAGCCATGGTGTGTAAGAAACTGGTACTCACCATGGTTTTCTGGTCTCATCATCCAAGGAAACACTGAAGGGAGCAGGACAGTTTATATGTCTTTTCATGTCCTTTTTCTCTTTCTTGACATCCTCTAGAGGACTGCCATGTTCTTAGTACCTTCCTCTAAATTCAACGACAGGTCCTAATGGTTTTGCTGCTGATTGTGGTAAGCCTTCATTAGCTATACTATTTGAGGCCTGCTCTAAAAAAGGCTGGCTGGGGACCCATGAGCCCACATCCTGGCAGTAACCTCCTGAAGTTCAGCAAAAACAGATGCAAAATTCTCTCCTTGGGACAGTCCTGGGGCTGGGGCTGACTGTGAGGAGCAGCTTTGTGGTAGAGGAGCAGAAGAATGTGAGGCATTGCAAAAAAAAAAAAAAAATCAAGGTACAGGCTGCAGCAAAGCATACTTTGGACAGAAGAAGAAAAAAAATTCACCATGAGAGAGGTCAGGTGCTGGAGCATAGATTTTACAGTGACTACTGTGCGGACAAGGCCCTGAGAGATCAGCTCTTTGACTGACTTTGGTTACCCCTGCTATGGATTGAAATGGGACCAGATGATTCTAGGCTTTCTGACTTCTGTTATTCTATAATCCATGAAATGTGCAGGGCCTGAATTTTTCTGTTGTTCACTGCAGGATTGCTTCAAAAGTAGTTACACACCTTGGTGCAGATCCTAACCCCCAGCCAGCCAACAGGTAGGCTCAACCCTGCTCTTGACCTCCCTCCCTTCTCTCTGTCATGCTGTGCAGGGAGTCAAGCTTTATCCTAAGTTCTTCAGCCAGGTTTTGACCAAAAATACACCCAACCTCCAGTAGCTGAGGCCACAGAGTTTTACCTTATCATCTCATCTTAATGTTCAACTGCTTTTCTGCTTTTAGTCCATGGATCTTAGACTACACTGACCTGTCAGCACGGCCCCCACTGCTCAGGCTGGCTGTGCTGTCCCCATTGCATGAGAGGCTGCCAGAACACTGGGCAACACTGAGTTCCAGGAGATGCTGCCACAGCACAAACCACACTGGACAAACAGACAAGTCCTCCAGGGGTGTTTTGTCACATGAGGAGCGAGGACACAAGGTAAATTCACAAGGGCATGAGCCTGTTTTTTTTGCAGGAAGTTCCAGTGAAAGAAGATGGAGGTGGGTCACCTCTGCCCTGGTAAGCAGGAAGGCTCTTTGTGTTCCCTGGTACACACACTTCTGGTGAGACAGACCTCTGAATTTATCTCCTTTTGAAAAGAAAACTTTTGTATGTCACCTTTAATTTATCAGGTCTTTCCTCAAAGAGAGGCCTCATCCTACAGCCCCTTGTCAGCCACAATTTATCTTCTCTGTTTTCAGTTTTCCATGTCCTTACAGGCAGAGGTTTTCTAGATTTCTTCAAGGACATATAAAGATTTCTTATCACTGCAATATGTGTTCTTTAGTCTAATGAAATAGGAATGAAGCTTCACCTGTTCAGTTTGAAGATGAGATGTATGGCAACAGGAATGGGTACAGAAAGCAAGGAGAAAACTGTAATACATATGCTGAACCTGAGTTTAATTTGCCCTGTTTGTATCATACAATAAGACTGAGCATTTACTAAATAGCCATACTTTTTAGCTTAAAAGCCCCTAACACAGTTTATCCCTGCTCATGCAATGTCACAACAAGCTCCAGGACTTTAGCATGTGATTTTACATGTGCACAACTCCCCCAGACCTTTGTAAGGAGTGACTTCCCACTTCATTTAGAAAACATAGGAGATGCTGAACAGATTTGTGAGTTCTCTTTTTTGTCACTTTTTTTTGCTGGATGAGAACGATGTATAGACTGAGAATATGTGATGTGCTTCTTTAATCAGTGTGGGAGTTGTCCTGCTTTGGTTCAAATTCTAGTTCAAATCAGCAGTGAAATTTAAAAGCAAATATCCTGATCCTCTTCTATTCTTTGCATCATGGCATGATTACAGAGTGCACAAAGTGGAATTTTTTTTCAGATGAAAGCAAACTGGAAGATGTGGGGATGTCCCTAATGAATTCCAACCTCTATTGATGTGACCAGACTGGAACTCTTCCAAAGTAAAGTAATCTGATGGATGGTGCCACCTTTGCTCCTTGGTACCAGTTCCATCACTCTGCAGATATATTGCACTGCATTATGTGTAAATGTAGACAGCTCTTTGTCCACTGAATTTCTCCTTTTGGCTCCTTGTGCACAGCAGGACAGCTGTGACAAGCTGGATAGCATCTTACTCAAATAGTAAAGCTGAAAGGGTTTATATAAATCTTTTAGCTCTCTGCTTTTAGGATACAAGTGTCATGGGTGTGAGTGGAAGCTTCAAAGTTTATTGGAGAAGCCCTGCCACTGAATCAGAAGGTGAAGACAGGACCTCTTTTGCTTTCTACACTTCTCATAGAAGAGTCTGGGTGCAGCTGGATCCCATCTTAGCCCCAGACTTTGTCAGATGTTTAAATTACTTAATCCAGAAGGATTAAGTGTGGCAAATCAGATATATTTATAAAAAGTGAATTATTTATTGTAACTAATGATTAGACAAAAATATCTTAATCAGAATTATTTATTGCACGGCTAAAACTACTAGTAGAGTATTGTATGGGATAGGATAGTGCACTATACCAAAGCCATTATATTAAAGCAATTATATTAAAGCAGGCAAGAAACAATTTTTAAAACAGTGATCAATGTAATGCACCCATACCAACGACCATGGGCTTAATCTCTTTCACCCAGCCTTGAAGGCTATCCTTGGGGGAATCCCCAGCCTAGGGAGGAATCTCCAACACTCGAAGGAGGAATATGTTGGAAGAACCAAACCATATGAGAGTGGACTGGACTTTTATAGTATAAAGTGATTGGCTGCCAGTCTCATATCTCTGGTTTCCTCACTATCAGGATGTTGATTTTGAGTTGGTGAGTGAGACAGGTTTCAGCATAAATCAACACCAAATATAGCACATGATGCCCCCTCTCAGCCCACCACTGGTAGCTGCCAAAACAGGGCAATCTTTAGTTGTTTCACCACAATGCAAGGGCAAGGAGTCCTGCAACAATATGCCGGTAGACCAGTAGAATTAGAAATGAAGTAACTCAGGTCCTTCACTTTTTAAGAAATTAGGTGATAAGCCCAGGACATTTTCAGACATAAACGTAGCCTCTTGTACATTTTGAGACCTCTTTTAAAACTGACATGGTATTATTTCAATCCATTAACTGTGGGGAGTTGTAGCGTGTTTGCTGAGGACTTGCACTACTGGTGGCATTTGCTGTATTTATAATGCTCAGCCATTTGGAATATATAAGAAATAAAATCATTTTCCCCCAAACACCTGGCTTTGGGTTTTGGTCTCTGGCTTTAGACTTCTAAGAGGAAAACCACTGGTCAGCACCCCGTTATTAGTCTTCTCTTGGTCTCTGCATGCAATGTATCAAAACAGAATAATGCATGTAAAGGTTGGGACTGGGCTCTGCCGCTGTAAGAAAGGTGAGGGAGATTTTATTCCCAAACCTTGGACAGTTTTTCCCAAACCTTTTTCCCCAAAGCCTGCTTGGGACAGTGTGGCCCCATAGCTCCATGCTGCAGCCTGGGCTCAGGTGTCCAGCAGATTTCTGTGTACCTGCAGTGGGGTGTGATGGCCCCCATCAACCAGAGGGTCCCATGAGCCTGAGAGTGCTGCAGGAAATTTCCTCCAGGCTTTGCTGTTGCAGAGGTTAACCAGCCGCCTGCCCAATCCACTTCACCATTGTTAAATAATCAATTAAAAAACACTTTTCTACTCTCTAAGGTGTGATCAAATTTCTGTGGACACACACTACTGACTCCCTGGAAAGACCATAGACAGACTCTAATGTTGCCAACATGACTTGACTTGCCTGGATGGGGGTTTAAAATCTTTCTTGAGAAGTCAGGAGATCATCATGGTTATCCTCTGACAATATTTGCCCAGCCAAAGTCATTCCAAAAGGCAGCCCATGAGGAAGAGCCTGAGCATGTAGTGCTGAGAGCTGTCATGCAGGAAAACGGATAAAGTCAGATTACACATATAAAGCTGCTCAATATTACTCTTGTGTTTGTCATGAGAATAAATTCCTGTGATTTCTCACTCCATTTGCATCTTTGTGGTGAGAACAAAGCAAAGATCAGCCCCCACTCTGCCCGGTAAGTCTTACAGGGAATTGTGTGGGAATAGGCCAGTGTGCATGTGTTTGCTTTGTTTGAAATGTCATCTTGGTTATTTATTCCTGAATGTCTTCTTTTTTATTACATGCTCCCCATTCCAACATGAAAAGAACTAATTTACCTTTTCAGCTCATCCCCTATTCCCATCACTGTGGTCAAAGGACAACTGCTTGTTCAATCATCTTGCTAATGCCACCAGCCAGACGACGCTCCGCTCTGTTTTGGTGGGTCAAAAGGAATTTATTATTTTCAAAAGTGGTCAACACATGGGCTAGCAGAAGGTCACTCCAGACATTATTCCAAGGCATAAAAGCGTGAGTGCTAGAGATCCCATCAAGTCCACACAGACCTACTGTCCAGCAGAAGCTTTTGACAGTGAACAGAACACAAACCAAGCAAGATCATATGTGAGAGAAATGCCTCCATTTTTGACCTCCCAAAAACTCAGTCGTGGCTTATTCCTGAAACCATTTAACCGCCTTGGACTTGAGTGGGCTCCCCAATACACATCTGTGACATCTGGAACGGTTTCTGATATCAGGAGAAAGAGGGAGAGCAGCAAATGTGCAAATGTGCGCCCAGAATCCCAGAGGAGAGAAAGGCTGGCAGCAGTGGAGACAGTGATGAGGTGGGGGAGAGGCAAGATCTGTTTTGGGTTGTGTTATAGATGGGACCAAACCAACCAAATTAAAATATAAAAGAATTTATTGATTGCAAAATAATTTCGATAAAGCCACAATCAACACAGACAGAGTGCCAAGCCCAGGATATTGGCACTGGTGAANATGGTCACCTCCCGAGAGCATGACTCTCCGTTGTTTCTTCACATGTAAATGTGGTTCCTGTCCAGGTTTCAAGGTTCCCCTCGAAACAGGCTTCCAGTAAAAACTTACATGGCACAGATTCTAACTTAAGAATATCAAGTTATATACAATATAACAAACACCCCAGCACGAATTATTCACACACATATACAACAGTTGTAAGTATTTGAACCCTCCGGTGCACGGCGTGGGTGGCAGCAAGGGGTACATGGCTCTGCTGGGGTGCCTGTCTTGTATAAAGTACTGAGGGTGGGATAGTGGATATGAGAGCAGAGAACTGGTCACCATGATGACCTGAGAGGCAAAACCAAGGAGCAAAAAAAAAAAAACTTAGTAAAGCAGCTCAATTAAAGTGGAAAGCCATGGCACTGCCACTAGAGTCACAGGGCAGAGTTCAGTGAAGAGAATCAGGGTGCCCTGAGGGCTGGGGATTTGCCCAGTATCCCCTGTGAGACTGACACAGGTGAAGCCTAGCTCCTCAAAGGATAGCAGATAGCTTTGGGTTTTTTCCCCTCCATGCAGGTGGGTCCCCCTTGTCCCCATCCTCAAAAGACTGAAAGACACGGACTGAGCAAAGTTAAAATTGCAACCAGCGCTCTCAAGAGCAGGGCTGGACACAAGAAGCCCCAGGGCCAGTAAACAACAAAAAATTACTGAGAAATATCCAGAGGCTGTATAAAAAACTCCTGGAAGCTGAGTCAGTCTTAATTATAAACCCTTGTTCCCCATTATAAACAAGAATATCAATATTTCTGCTGCAAATGCAAATTCCTGAATCCAAAGCAGAAGGAAAACAGTAGATCTCTGCAATGTGCCAAAACACATTTTTCTTACATCATAAATGTATGACTTTCTTCAGTGGAGTGTCAGATGGAAGCAGAGCCTGGCCCAGGCCTGGCACATGTAAAGACCCAAGTCTCATTAAAATGCACACTGGGTACAATTAAACAATATGGATGTTAATGAATATATATGTGGTACCTGGGATTTTAGGCAGACTCTCTCCATCTGAGGAGCTTGTCCTAAAGTCACTGTGCACATACATGAAGTGTTTGTGGGAGCCTGGGAAACAGGCATATTGACTTTCTGCAAAACAGCACTGGGACTGTGCCTCATGCCTTACATGCTAAAACATGAAGGCAGTGGGATCACAAATACCCTGCTACAACCATTCCCAACCCTCATTAAAAGCTGAACTGTGAAAATGGAGCAGTTTAGTGCAACAGCATGAGTACAGCTCAGGGATGTTAGCATCGATGAATGAAAAAGGAGGAGGAAATGCCCTTCATCACAAGGCTGATAAGCGTATTTTTAGCAAAAGCAGATCAAGGTAGAGATGCACATAAAAGTTACATAAACGCAGAACTAGCCAAGCTTCCATGTGGATAAGAGGGGATAAATGCACTTTATTAAGTTGTTTCTAAAATTGGAGTAGATGAGATAAGCCTTGAAGGAGGCACTCATTTAAGATTGATGTGGAGTAAGTGCAGAGAGATAGCTGTTGAAAGGACTGCCATAAACCAGTTCTCCAAGTTGTCACTCACTGACACTTCCCAGTGTTTTCTAATAAAAATAATCTGTTAAAATCAGACTCTGGAGACAGCTTGTCTTTGGCTGCCAGTGTAATTTCTCACAGTTGTTTCACATAGTAAATGCTTTTGGAATAAGTCAGGGATTGTTTGAAGAAGAGATAACTTTGAGGGAGATTTTTAAGTTGCTGTTATTTATACTGGCAAAGCACTTTATACTGCTTTAAAACAGAAAAAAAAAAAAGGCTACAAGGAAATTACAACCAGCTGGTTAACACCATTAAAGTTGCTGATAGACAGTCCTTCCACAGAGATATTTGCAGTACCATACAGCTGTGGAGAGACACAGCCTCATGCTTGCATGGAATTACATCAGTCCTGGAGACAGTGAAAGGGTTATAAACCCACCAACAACCAGGAACTGCAGAGTCCAGTGCAGCCCTGATGGCAACACACTGCTGAAATCCTTGCTGACACCATTACTGTGAAGTTTATTACCAAAGGGTAATGAAGGCTACATCAAGCAGGAGAGGACAGAGACCATGAGCAGCCTGGCTGACAAAGAAGCCATCTTTAACTCTTCCACATTAGTCATGATTTTGACTTTTTCTAAGCTCTCTGCCTGCCTTTCTTAACCTTGAAATGATTGCCAGCAGGGTTCAACTGCCAGAATAATTTCAGCTGTAGAACTGTGCAACAACCATCTTTATTAAAAATAAAAAAGAAATACTAATATTTTGATACGGTTAATATAAGCCACATCTCAGCTATCTGGAAACAATTCTGCTGTTTTTCACTAAAGAAAAATGCCCATCATCTATGAAAATACTAGGCTCAATTCTAAACGAGGCTTTTAGGTGCTTTCACAAAGTGCAGTATGTTGCCTTGTTGCTGTAGCAGGGGACACTTAAAGAAGATTCCATGTCATTTTGCTGAGGGACTTGTTCATTATGAGCCATCCTCAGCAGGAGCAGGATGTACTGGCTAATGCAGCTCCAGCTGCTACTGCAGGACCTGGGAGGTGTGAGGCTGCTTCAGACCAGTGTACACCCTAAAAGCTAAGAGAAGGTAAAGGACAGCCTGGATACCCTTTGCTTGGGGATTCCTCTTGGAGAGGGAGGGGCTGTGTGAGTTGGCCAGCAGGAATTCACTTCTGTAAATTTCCAGCTGGTCTGAAGGCTTATGTTCCTATTATTAAGTGGCTCTTTATGAATAGACTATGGGTACCAGGTGTGGATCATGCACCGCTAACAGGAGACATCCATGACTCCAACCCACAGCCTCTCCAGAACCTGCTTTCCCAATCATTTCTTTGTCCCAATTTGTCATGGACGGATCTTTTGTATGGCCCACGTGATGTCTGCAAGGTGCTTTGTGTGGACGAACAGGAGCTATATAAATGCAAATTTAATGTATTCATTTATTCTATACTGAAGGCCAGGTAAATTACACCCACGGCATCTGCCAGTCAGCTCTTAATGTCACCCACTTCAGGAACAATAACTTCTCATAGAATTTGTTAAACACTATTTTCTTTTGTTAGCCCTTGCAGATTATTTTTAATCAGCTTACACTTCTCCAGGTGTTTTCCATCTGGCTGGACCCACTAGGTGCTGAATTCAAGGGCCCTGATTCCTTGCTACCTGCGTCATTTGCCTGACCTTGCCACGAGACCACAGTGGCAGCATAACAAGGTCTGTCCATCTAGCGCAGCCCCCGCTCCTCCCGCTCCTGGGGATCTCATTGCTGAGATCCCCAGGAGCTGAATCTTTGCCCTGAAACTTTAACAATCTGCAACAAGAGCAAGTCCTTCATCACTCACTCTGGTTTTACCCAGAGTCCCCTCATTATTTCTTTTATTCCCCCTGAAAGTGTAAGGCTGTCCCCAGCACTGCTCTCATTATCCCTCTGTGAACATTGGAAAAAGAACATATTTACATTTCCTGGCATGCTTAGTATTCCTGTCATCACTGTCTCCCTGAGCCTGCCCTGACCTTTGCAATGACATTTGCAACAACTCTATTTCCAACACTTTTTCTTTGCTGCTATTTCCTGTGCAATTTCAGCTTCCTTTTTCCTGCTCACTTTTTGTTATTATTTTCTTCTTTGTTCTTTTATGCTCTCCTGTACAGATCCCTGGCCATATTGATGGCCTGGTGGCCCTTTCAGACACCTGCTTGCTCCCTGCCACAAGCCTCACTGTGGTCTGTAATGCTGCTGGGTACTGAGTAGAGGGAAATTAGGGTCTGCTATAAGTGAGGCTCAGCACGTGGAAGGAGGTTGGATTTGTGTAACTCAGGAGAGCTCAGCTATTCCACTGCTGGGATGTACGTGCCACTGGCCTCATGCAGGGATGGGATGTCAAGAGAAAGACTCAGCTTTCAACTGCTGCCATCACTAACACTGTTGTTTTTGGCCTCAGGCTAAACCCAGATTCGAGATCTAAAGCTATGTGCACCTGTGTCCCCTCAGCTTGTCACACCTCTGTGCTTCTGTGTCCCAGGGCCCACAGCACTGTGCATACTTCAGACCCCCAGGGAGCCTATGAGATGCAGGAATGCAGTTTCCTTTAGGCTATTTGGGAAAAATCATTTGCACTGGTTGTGAACCTCTAGTTTTGTTTTGAGGCTCAAACTCTCAAACCTTGTCAAATCCTTGTATGGATTTCTCTGTTGAGTCAGATTGTGGTGGAGTCAGGCTTTCAGTTGCCATAAAGAGGTAAAGTTTCAGCGAGGGCAGTGGATTTGCAGTGATTGACACTGGCATAGCTGATGGTGCACAAGAAGAAAGTTTATTGCATTCCTGAGAATGAAAGATACATCCTCTGGAAAGCAGATAGAAAATCTACTAGTTACTTACTAGGACATCCTTATCACCAGTTTTTCAGTCATCCCTCCTCCTTTACCAGCGTAACAGAACTGATGTGGTTCAGGATGGCACCTATTCATTATTTTCATTATCTATTTTCCCCTTTCTTTCTTTTTCCTTAGCAGGCATTGTCTAACCAGCAGTGCTGCTGGAGAAGAGTGGTACTCCAGATTTGTACCCTCAGAGAGTTCCTCATGGCTCAGAAAGAACAAATGCTACTCTTGCAAAGGTCTCTCCAAATCCCTGAGACACCTTTAATCTCTGGGAGCACCTTGGGGAAGCAGCCCAAGAAAGACAGAAGAGAACAATGCAGTTAACAGCCTCACTACTGCAAGGGGGGACCCAGCTGGGTGTCTTGGCTAAAGCAACACAAGGGTTACAGTGAGGAAGAGTGAGGAGAGCAGGAACAATATAATTTCACCTAGGCAAGCTGAACAGCAAAGGCTGTTCCATTGCTGAAAGCTGATATCCTGGTGACACAGCTAAAAGGACAAGCCATTTCTCCCCTGAAACCAAACAAATTGCTTTTGGCTCCTGATGATTTTTGTAGCCTCACAACTTATTCTCTGTTTTCAGGAGTAGACGGAGTGCAATGATGCTAGCAGCAGTTCACACATCTGACTGCTGTTATGGAGGGAATGGTGGTTGGTGGACACAGGGAGTTTGCTAAACAGTTCCTTGGAAAAGAGATGTGGCAAACAGATCAAAAAAATCCAACAGAGTTAATGCACCCACCTAAGAGTATGGTGCCATCCTGCCCAAGCATTTAGTCTTTAATTATGTGACTGCTTTTATCTTCAGTGGGAACATGAATCTCCCTCTGGATTAGTGAGGGAGGTTTGTGCTGGCCACGTACCAGTGTCCACACGTGGCTGCCACACAGATCAGACACTTCACACCAGCAGGGTTTGGTGAGATCCCTTCAGATTTCCACGCCAGCTCCAGTCTGGCATCACCATTCCCTTCAAATCCACCCTTCTCCAGAACTCCCTGGGGAGAAAACATTGGGAAAGTGCCTGTTGACATCTGCTCAAGCAGAGAGGGATGCTTGAGAATGACCAGCAGACAGCCTTGGAACATACTTTGCCCAGGTGGACTGGCCAAACAGTGGTGCTGGCAAAGCAAGGAGCAGCTGTCAGAGTCAGGTTGCACAGGTCAGTACAGGTCTTGTAACTCAACAGAGTGAATCTTAATTTCTTCATCTAGATTAGTGCAAGAAAGCAGAGGAAAGCCAACTTCTGTCCTAGAAGCTGCCTCACCAAAAGAAAATATAGTAAAAAATTTTTGAATTCTAGCACTATCTTAGAAAATAGTTGCAATGGTTACTGCTTACCTATCTTGCTACAGATTTGTTGTCCCCTTTAACAAAATATTAAGATACCTGTTTTTTCTTTGCAACTGGAGAATAAACTCAACAAAAGGTAAATCTTTTCCTTGTTTCTGGCTCCGTCTGTTAAGTTTGCATGCAGCCCTTGTTGTTGCCAGTTGGATTCTGGCAGATGCGTTACACTTGGAAAGTGAGGTTTCCAGGACTGAGCAGCAGCTGAAGTAGGAGTGTGAATATTGAGATCAGGAAGCAGGCAGTAAATCTTTTGTAAGCTGTCACCCTTAAAGATTGTTTTTTTTTTTTATGGAGCGGTGCAAGAAGCTGCAGATGTGCTGCTATTTCCTGGAGGCCACACACACACCACGTCCTCTGCCCAATTGGCCAAATCCAAGCAGAAGGTGCCATAGGCTTGTTAAAGCTTGGTTAGATGAATTACCAGGCTTTATGGAGCTGTTTGTTCAGCTGCCCTTTCCAGTTGCCTGTTACTCAGCAACAAGAGAGGCCAGCAGCACAGCTGTGGAAAGCAGACCTGCTTGCTGGGTGTGCTCAGCAATGCATTGATCTACTGTAATGAGAACATGAGAACCAGAGCGTGCACTGCCATCCCAAGAAAGGCTGCTGAGAGAGCACTAAGTGTCCTAAAATAGAGTTTTGCTAATTCTGGGTAACCTAGACAATGTGGACAATTGCAAGTGTCATCAGTGAAGTGTAGCAATTTGCAGAGTTGCTCCAATATATCTGTGGCAAAATCTGCTGCATCTACAGTGTATTCATATCAAAACCTCAACACATCCTTCCCAGGGTCTGTGACCAGTGTGGCAGACAAGAAGTGCCAGTGCTGCAGTGCTCTCAGATTTCCTATATCCTATCCTGTCTCGTCCCGTCCTGTCCTATCCTGTCCTATCCTATCCTATCCTATCCTATCCTATCCTATCCTATCCTATCCTATCCTATCCTATCCTATCCTGTCCTATCCTGTCCTGTCCTATCCTGTCCTGTCCTGTCCTGTCCTGTCCTGTCCTGTCCTGTCCTGTCCTGTCCTATCCTATCCGTAACTACGTTTCTTTCCAACCCTGGCTTATGCTTCTCATGAAAATGAAGCAAAAGGACAAGCAGCAGGAATTAGCACTTTCCAATTCTGTAGTCTGAAGCAAGGGGGGACAGTAGATAATTTGGTGGGCCAGGTACTTGCTTTCTTGAGTCATTTTGCTTTTCTCAGAGGAAATTATAAATGTGCTGCCTCAAATCCAGATACCAGTGTGGGGAGGGATGTTTGTAGTATTTACTCTACAAAGAGCCTCTTCGCTTGGGCTGCCAGGAAAGAATGCCTGTTGCCTTTCCCTGGACAAGAATGCTGGAGCTGAGAAGGGGCTGAAATGCCCATGCTTCAAGAAAGGGCAGATAACAGGCAAGGAGCCTGGTCTGAGCTGCCTCCAGAAGCCTGATGTACATATAGAGTACAGACAACAAACGTTTGCAATGCTTCAGGTATAATTTCCAGGCACCTTTCACTTCCCACTTTAATATCCCTCTTTGATCTGGTGGTCGTCTTTATCTCTGGCTTTAGGATATGCTCAACCTGTGCTGGGAGTTAGCAACAACTTCAGCTCCCAGAATCTGGTCAAGACCATGTCTCAAGGAATAGCCATGAGTTGTGGATGGACTTAGAGTTTTCAGCTTGCCTGTGGGCAGTGAGTGTATTTTAGCAAGCTATTTTAAGTAACTATTCTGGCCTCCACAGTGGATGCTCCACCCATTGCTTCTGAAAGGACCCTGGGACAGTTGTAGATAGTAGCTGGTCTGAATTATTGGAACTAAAACATCAGAAGAAACACTCTTAATCTGAATAGGCTCAATCTAATTAGTCAATATAAATTAATTTAAGCAGATAATAAAATGAAGTAATAAGTAATAGGAACAGTATATGTGAATCAGGTTTGTGGCTCCGAAATGCTTTTCAAAGTCTGAGTTGTGCCCACTGTGGAGATACTAGAGAAACTGTAGTTAGCAAGGGAACTCTGTCTGACAGCTTGTCAGGGGCCAGCTACTGAGAAGTCTTTCTGCATTCACCCAGCTGAGACCCACCTGCCTCTCTCCTCAGTTCTGCTCAAGCTCACACACATCTTCCTGCCCCAGCTGGGAATTGCTCCTCTCCAGAGTATCTGCATCTCTGTGGAATCACGTTGTCGCGTGCTGTCACCTCTGCATGCCCTCCCTTCCTGACGTGGGTTGAGGCTTGGATGCTCCTCAGCATGTGGCCCTCTCGAGGGAGGGCACCTGCTTGCAGGGATGCTGAAGTGAAGGAGAAGGAGGAAACACTTTCTTGCACCACTGTCATTTCAGCTTCGAAAACTTCCTCGGAGTCTTAGTCTCTGGGGAGCGGAGGCAATTAAACAGCAATCTGGAAAGCCTAGCAAGCATCTCCTTTCAATGGAAGTCCTCTGAGTGACATGAGCTGAGTCGGGGAAGACTAAACAGACAGGAGCAGCAGCAAGTTGTTTCTAACTGAATAACTTCAGTGCTTCATATTTTGGTGCACTGTCATTGAAATGCAATCAATTTTTCAGAAGTAAATACACTGAAACTAGAGAAGACTTTGATTTCTACTTTTGCAATCAAATTTGGCAACACCTCTGAACATATTTTTCCCTGATTACCTAAGGGACACTGTAGCAGAATTCAGAAATATAGTCAGTCTGCATCTCTTTGCTTGGAAAAGATGGGCAGTCACTTGGTTGACATTCTCAGTGGGACATTCCTTAGGAGTACACCTCTTCAATCAACTAACATTCACCCAAGCACTTTCAAACACAGAAAAGACCCTGCTGATGAAAATAACTGCTTCTTGCTTGTGTTGCTGCATACAAAACATACCTGCAGAGCTGCCTGGGAAGCCAAAAAGGATACCACAGACTGCTACTGTGATATACAGGTTACACTGTACAGATCCTTTTATTTACCTACCGAGCTCTGTGCTTAGTCAAGTGACTGGAACTTTGTAGCTGTCACTATTCATACTCATACCAGTGGAGGGCTAGAGCCCGTCTGTCAAGTTTTGATTTTCAGACCAGCAGAAGCTTAGAATCAACATCTTCTCTGGTCCCTGTGGTTAAACACGTCAACCTGAACATGTCTAGAGACCTTGTCAGCTGTAGGTTTGGTTATGTGCTTTATCTCAAATTCCTTCATTGCCACCTCATGTTCTTGCCTTCTCTCCCTACTGATGAGAGCAGACACATTTGTCTGATTGTCCAGCCAGCACCTTTGACTTTCTCAATTACCAACATCCTTTTTCTGACTCCCCCGCCTCTTCAAACTTGTGCACTAATTGCTGTCATGCAATAGCAGTTCACTGCTTCTCTGGAAGACGAGTGGTGCACGTGGGCTTACCTGTGCTGATGTATCCTGCTGGTTTGCCCTCTTGCTCACTTCTTGTTCATTATGGACATGGTAGCACCTGTCATAAATTGTTTTTTCAACTCTATACATTTGGAGAAAGCTCTGCTGCCAAATAGGTACACTGTTGGTGAGCCAGCCTCTGGGTAAAGCAAAGTTTATTCAATAAGAATAACATCTCAGAGCACACTGAGATGTTTATCCATGGTGCCTTTTTCCTAATTTCCCTTAATGAAGGAGCTGATATTTCATTGACAACCATTTGTTGAAAAACTCACACTGAAGCTTCACCCTCACACTGGCAAACCTAAAAACAAAAGAGTAATTCAAACAGCCTTACAATCAGCCTGCTGCCAGATGAGGGGCTTTATTCTGAATCCAGTTCAAATTCCTCATGGTGCCAATACAATGAAAGGCACTTGGCTTGTTAACATGAAAAGAATGGTCCCTACTTCAGTGTATTTTATTATCCTGGGAAGGGAATTCAGGCAGTCTGCTCCACTATGTTTGATGGCTGATATTAAACCCATCAGACCCAGTGTAAACTCAGACACATTTAGCAATACTCAGATATTAAAGAAGGGCTGATACTGTGAAATCTCTTATTCACATTTGATTTGCTGAGTAGGATGAGGAAAATCACTTTCTCTCCAGTGTTTTCCTGTGCCCTGCTCTGCTGAAATCAGATGACTTAAGGCATGGCCCCTAGTGCCAACAGCTATCAGAAACATGAGGTCAGCCACGTCAGCCCTCTCTGAATTTAGAGAGGCTGGCATGTTTAGGGTGTTATTGATATTCAGGACTTGATTGCTGTTTTATTTGAAAGAGAACTTAAAACACTGACATACATCCACAGGGAGAGCAGCACTGTCTTCTCTTTTCAGAAATGTGTCTCTTTTTCAGGGCTCCCTACCTGCTGAAGGGAGGGATCCTCATTTACCAGGCTGGGTTTGAGGTCTACAATTCTCTTCAAGGCATTTTATGTCTTCCCTTCTTTATCCTCTGCACATCTAAGGGTTTCTTCCCCTTTCTTGATGCATTCCATTCCAAGAAACAGTTTCCTAATACATCTTCACCCACAACGTTCTTGGAAATACAACCACCTACTGAGGCCAGGGGAGGTTGTGTGGTCCAAGTGGAATGAAGTATTCCTTCCCACTCAACCCAGCCCACACAGACAGAGCTGTGGCATGGCCAGCTGCAGTGACTGAGAAATCACTGCTCTATCTGGACAGCTAGTACAAAGTCACAAACCCAAGAGTGAAAGCTCTTTCTGGGGATAAAACTCATCTCATCACCAAATGAGTTTATGTCTTGTTTTCACAAAGAATGTTGAGGACAGCTGGTTTAAATGGGTGTTTAAAGGCCACATTGGGTGGACAATGGCACATGGTGTGCTGCTTTCAGGCCTCTGTACTTGCAGGCCAAATCCAAGGCCAGTTCCCTTGGGAGCACACACATCCACCCAGCAGGACTGCTGTTCTGGTCCCTGAACAACGAGCCAGGAGAGAAGCAAGTCTGCTGACATACAGAACATAATTGGAGACCCTCAGCTCAGCTGCTCACTCATTAATCAAGACAGATTCACAATGTACCTGGCTCCTTCTGCCTGCTCCTAGTCTATAATTAGCAACTTGTGCGTAGGTAGCAGCCCCACAAATTGCTTCCCATCTTTGGGGACAGGAACTCAGACTTGAGAGAAGGAAATGACAAAGGGAAAAGGAGAAGGGATAAATGGCTACAAGAAGGCAGAAACCATTAGCACTAAGCAACAATAACACTTCACATCTTAGTACTAGGTCTGTCTTCATTTGTATGAGTCTCTGGTGCCTTGTTGGAATTATGGACAGATGTTAGCAGTGGGAATGCAGCCTCTTTTTACACATTAGCACCAACTTTGAAGTTTTATCCCTTGGAAAAAGCCTGAAAACTGCTGGGATGGCCCTGGACCTGGGTGCTGGGGTACACAGACCAGCTCAGGGCTGTCAGGCAGCAGTTTGCCCCATCCTCACCATCTAAAACTGTGCTCTGTGTGCTCTGACTGTCCTTGCTCTGTGATCCAACAAAATCACACCACCTGCACCCTTGGGGACATATTTCTCTTGATCATCTCCTGCCACTGACTCTGCAATAAGACATCCTGGCAGAAACAGGATCACGTTCTGCTTTAGGGGCACTGCCAGTGTAGCATTGCCCATGTGAAGTCCAACCATAGCACCTGAAGTTCTGGCAGCTAGAGGTGGGACTGGGACTCTGCTTCTGGCCTAAGATCCTGTTGTTACTCATCCTGAGCAGGTTCCATCATCTTGAACCTAAGACGTGGTCCACACAAGGAGCTTTGTGGCTCTTCTAGCTAGTGACTGTCCAAGGAATAATATCTTCCTGCTCTTGGGCAATTTTAAATGGGTTGGTGCTGTACTGCGGGGAAATGGAAATGTTCACAGGTGTGAGAACACCGCTCATTATAATTCATGGGAGTTGTCATTAAATCAACACATCCTCAGGTTCTGCAAATCCCTGAATCTGTTGCAGAAAAAGTCAAATCTCTCTAGGCTTTTTGATTGCAGATGAGTATATTGAAAGTGTGCTTCCTTCTCTGAGAAATCAAAGCCTGTTTGATTGAAGCTCATTTTCACAAGATCAGCTGATGCAGCTCACACTTTAGACATTTTCCAATTCTTTTTACTTTCCTAGAAAAATACATAAGTCTCGAAGAAAAGTGTTTTTCTTTAAAGTCATCTGTCCAGGCTTTTAGTCTTATACATTTTTTTGCTGCCAAATTTAGATTAGTAAGATGAAAAAATTGTATATTTTCTCAGATGACAAGAATGGGATGACCTTTCTCATGTTTATTCTGAATATAAATGCAATAATAAAAAAAGTGGCTTGATGACAAAGAATTAGATTCATGTCCTGATAATACTAAAATACTATCGATTTTTTTTTGTAAGAATAATGCCTAAATGATGCTTCCCATTTTTCTTATTGCCTTCCAGATATTTCATTTCATAGCAAGAATTCTGAAAACCTGTCATTTCTTTTGGCAGCTGAAAAAACTTGGTTTTTATGACTTGTCTCTCAGTTATTTTGCTTTGTGGAGTCTCTTTAGCCAGAAGGGTGGTTTTGTCTTGGCATGAAATATTGCTTGATGCTCACCTTTCGTTCCTAGGTAGAATCTTGTTTGTAATTATTTCAAAAGCTCAAAACCAATTTAAAATTTAAGGAACACTGGAAAGCATAAAAGAGAAGTTGAGCCCTTACAAAAGGGAAGGAAAGCAAAAAGAAGGGATGTGACAGAAATATAGTTCTGGTGTCTTTTAATAGGAGGCTGCTACTAAATATGTCGAAAGTGTAACAACTGATCTGAAGGGTCAGAATAATTTTACTTATAATCTTTATGCTTTTCAGGAATTTGAAGGGAGAATTTTCTGTTACAGAGATGTAGATGCACAGTATGCAGCTAGAAGAAAGCTTCTTAAAGTCAGATGCAGAGAGAAAGGAAGAAAAGAAGAGAATGAGAGAGAGGGAAAGAAGGGAGGAAGGGAGAGACAGAAGGGAGGGAAGGAAAGAAAAAGAAAAAAGAAAAAAGAAGAAAAAAAAGAAAAAATAAGAAAGAAGAAAAAAGAAAAAAGAAAAAAAAAGAAGAAAGAGAAAGAAAGAGAAAGAAAGAGAGAAAGAGAGAAAGAGAGAAAGAGAGAGAGAGAGAAAGAGAGAGAGAAAGAAAGAAAGAGAGAAAGAGAGAAAGAGAGAAAGAGAGAAAGAGAGNAGAAAGAAAGAAAGAAAGAAAGAAAGAAAGAAAGAAAGAAAGAAAGAAAGAAAGAAAGAAAGAAAGAAAGAAAGAAAGAAAGAAAGAAAGAAAGAAAGAAAGAAAGAAAGAAAGAAAGAAAGAAAGAAAGAAAGAAAGAGAGAAAGAGAGAAAGAGAGAAAGAAAGAAAGAAAGAAAGAAAGAAAGAAAGAAAGAAAGAAAGAAAGAAAGAAAGAAAGAAAGAAAGAAAGAAAGAAAGAAAGAAAGAAAGAAAGAAAGAAAGAAAGAAAGAAAGAAAGAAAGAAAGAAAGAGAGAGAGAAAGAGTTTTCATTATGAAAGCACTGGAGTACAAAATGTTTCACGAAGAATTACCATAAACTCCAGCAGAGCAGAAGTCAAAAGAGAAGCTGAACAAGAGAGACCTGTCAGATTAGTGCCTGGTGACAAAATGTGTGGCATGAAAAGAGAAAGAGAGAAACAACAGCATAGAATTAGAGACATTAACATCTGGCCAGATTTTTCTGTTGGTTCAGGTTAAAATACCCCACAAATGCACACCTTTCAGAGCTCAAAAGAGTGAAATTATGCAAGCTTTTCCTGAAAACCACATTTTCTGCCGTTTATCTCTTTTTATAGGAACCTATTTAATCTATGTACATTTTAATTAAACTTATCTTTTGATTATATAAATCTATATTAATTTATTTCAGCTGATTGCACCACCAGGCTGAGGCACTGTTTCAGTGGTTGGAGGTCTTCTCGGACTTTTGAATGCATGTAGCTTCAAAGGCAGGCTTCCAGCTCTGAAGACCTACCTCTTTTATGAGCAAAGAGTCCCTGGGCTGTGTTTTGATCTGTACAACAACCCAGTGCTCCCTGTTTCCCTGGCAATTGTGCAGCAGTGAGGCTGGCACTCATACTAAGCACATGTTGAAATGCTTGATGGATTTAGGGCTCATTGGTCTACTCTCAGTTGGGCCTTTCTGCTGTCCACTGCTCAAAGTAATGCATGTTCACTGAATGCAGCCGAAAATAATCTGAGCAGTCATCAGAAAGGGCACAGTGCTAAAGAGCAACCTCTGAAAAGCCCATCTGCACTGACCTGGTGATGTGGACTGGATTTTCCATACAGTGGTAATTAACCAATACTTATTGATTTAACAAGTTTAACTACTTTGCTGATACCATATAATCGATTTTTCTGCTAGATCATGCTGAAAACAACTTCAATTTTTAACAGCTGTAAAAATCCAAAGAGGTGGCAGGCACACAGCAGTGCTGTTTCTTCTCGTCACATTATTCTTGTGGTCTTTTCCACAAATGCCTGGTTGTTTCTTAGGTATTACTTTTTAGTCATCTACACTCATTACAGGTAGTGTTTGCTCCTTTTTCATTTTCTGGCACAAAGCCAGAAAGAGTCCAATTAAAATTCAATAATGGCGCAGTGCTTAGACACTCATTAAGTAGTCTTTAGGTAGTCTGGAGACTCATTGTCTTTACAAGGGTTTGCTCTCCATGAATCTCCTCTCTGCAGTACCAGTTCAAAACAGCAAGCACGACGTGAACATGAATCCAGAGGATCCCTGGGTCTCCTGGCCCACCTGGGATGCAGCCAACCCTGGGAGCCCCTCCAGCAGCACCAGGGAGATGCTCAGGCCTGGGGTTCCTCTGGCTGCCTCCAGTTCCACTGTGCAACCTGGAAGTTATTCCTGTTGTCTTCAGGCAATAGAAGGATCATTTCAACAGCCTTGCTTATGCTTGTTGGAATAGCATCCCCTCCCAGAAACACTGTCCCCAATTGCCAAGACGGTTTGTAGAAGGACACGCATGAGTAACTGGCAAAATTAGGCCTCTAGGGAGTCAGGAATATTCACTGTCAACTTCAGGAGCCAAGCCCCTGCCAAAAGAGCATTCAAAACAAGCAGGCTTCATTTTGAGGTGGGGAAAAAAACACAACTCACTGGCAGAGACAGGATGGCATATGTATGCCACTGATTGTCAGATGCCTAAAGGCATCAATAAAATAATGCTCACACTAAAAAACTGTCTTACAAAACAAGAGAAGCAGCCTGTCTTGATTTAAAGGATTGCCTCTGGACACTAAATAACAGCGTCTGTTCTACACACTCTGAGCACCTTGAGTTTCCTTTGCTTTCTGCCCTTGAGGATTTGGAGAGGAAAGAGGACAAGACAACTGAGATAGTTCAAGCTAGGAAGATTCCATGGCAGTTCTATGGAGCATTTCCCCAGAACTTACTGAGAGCAGAGGGAGAAAACTCCAATGCATTATTTAAGACTACTCTCACACTTCTGACCCTTTATAGATGCAGATCAATAGAGCAGCCTCTGCCAGAAAGAGACTTCCATATGAAAAAACCTGAAATAGAACTCAGAGATGCTGAGAGGAAATAACACAGCCCAAGGGAATATCTGCATGCCATGGTACAATAAGGCAGTCCCTGAGGGATCAGCAGATGGCCATGGAGAGAGGAGAGCAATTCACACATTCCCAGCTTCTTCATAGCACTCAGTCACCTCTAGGGCATAAAGCTCTGGCACCCAATCACCTCATTGACAGTCCATCACACACACACTTCCATGCACAGTCACTGAGTCCTATTTCATTAAATCCTGATTTTCTGTATTAAAATCCATTTCACAACACTACATCCTCCTTTATGCCTTGCTTTAGCCCAGTACTCACAAACCACTGCTGACTGCCTGGCACAGCATCAGGGGAGGATCAGGAGTGCTCACCTTGGTTGGCTTCCTGCTGCACTTTGCTGCACAAGCTCAGGTTACTTCTCTGAACCTTCTTCCACTCATATTCCTGCTGGACAATTCAGCTGGGAGGCCTAGGAGGTTGGGATTGCCTTGGAGCTCTTTTGTACAATCTCTGATCAAAACATTCAGGTTTTCTTTCTACTCCAGTTGCATCCAGCTGTGTATTTACCTGCTCATAAGAATTTTTTTCAGCAGCTGGCAGATATTTCCTTTATCAAGAGAGAAAACATATTCTTGAAGGTTTGGTGACATGCTGTGCATCAGGATATATACATGCCGATATGTATATAAAAATGTTTGTGTGTGCATGCATAGATGTAGAGGGAGATGACTGATGGATAGGCAGTTCATGAGACAGGCACAATTCATTTCTCTGTGTAGATACATGTACGTAGATACAACATTCTCAGGCTCCCTAGCACTGCAGTTTCTAAATGTTAAAATATATCAATATGTGGGACAGTTAACTAGTACAAAGCAGTAATCTTCTCTTTCATTTTCCATTTTTCTTCAGAGGGTTGTTTTTTTTTTTATTGTTTGCACACCACTGCCTTTGTACTTTGATTACAGCTACGCATGTAATAATAAAAATGACAACAAAGCCGAGCCCTTTTCATCTACAGGATGATAATCACAGTGTCTGTATTTGTGGCACACTGCAAAACATTGGAAATCCCTGGCCAGGTGTCATCAAGTGGAATGGAAAACATTTACCCAAGAGGTGTACTTTTAAACCGGATGAGTAAATGTCTGTTTTCCTCAACTGCTCTTTCTGCTGGAAGTTTTCCCAGGACCTGTTTTCTGCTTTCTGACCTGATGGGGAAGTGACCAACTGCACAGTGTGAGAATACTGAAAGGCAGGAGGCTGTAGTTAACCGTTCGTGAACAACTGAGGACTGAAACCTGTCTGCAGAGCTAACAGGGCAAATTATCTGTACATACTAACTAACTTTCCAGCCATGACGGCCATATTCCAAGCCAGATAAAAGAAAACTGAACCCATAGTTCTATGGAACCAGAAGAATTTGCATGGTCTTTTCTTGCTGTGACTACTGACATCAAGGTTTCCTGTTAGGTTTTTATTTTAGATAATTCAGTGGCCTTCAGAAAAGGCCATTTACTGTCCCTTTATTCCCCCAACCATAAAAAAGCGACAAAAATAAATAGGACTGGGTGTGGTAGCTAAGTATATGGGGAGAAAGTGTAAGAGGAAGGAACCTACAACCCTTTTCATCCTATTCCATCCCTTCCCCACCCTCTGTGCCTGACCAGTCTGTACATAAATACATCTGCCTTTGCTGTTAACCAGCTCTTCTTATGTGCATATATCCAGCACATCTGGATAGTTATTACCAAGGCAGTCATATTCCTGAACAGGAATAATCATCAGCCAAATCAGCATCTGGAGACCATATTTTCATTAGACTTCTATTTACTACCAATAATCACATGGAGAAACTTTCTGCTGGACTTCTCCCTCCTGAAAAACAAGAGTATTCAGTGGAGACAGGCTTAGGAGTTTCCAGGTTAGGCTGTGCTGTGCACACATATTACAAACAAAATATGAAAGATGAATGTGCCTCTGTGCATATTGATCCTGTTTCCAAACAAATCTCCTGTTTGAGCCTTGCTTCTCTTTCCCACTAAATTCCCTCCGATAATGGTGGTTGCACCTACAGGTCAGTCTGAGCTGACTTACACCAAAGATGAAAGGTCAGCCTTTGCGTTATCCATATGGTCAATTTGCTGCCCCCTACCCTTTTTTTCGCCTGTGTATCTGCTTGATGCTCCACTGCTCTGGTTATGTGTGGAGCTGGAGACCCAGCAGCAGCCAGGGGTGAGCTCCTGCTGTGCCAGGTGCAGGTTTGTGGTTTGACTGTGAGAGCACCTCGGAGCTGGTCATCACAGGGCAACAGTCACAAAGCCAGGTCTGTGAGGAAGGTCCTTTCCTGCAGGCAGGATTTTCAGGCACTGGAAACCTCTATTTCATCTTGCAGAGAGGGGATTCTGAAAGTATCCAACAGAACCATCACATCTAAGAAAGGATTTCCTTTTTGTTTGCTGTGAAAAATAGAATTGGTCTGCCTCCTAACCCAGCTGTCGACAAGAAACTGACAGTTATACCTCTTATCAGAAAACTCAGATGCTGTTTTTCCCTTTATAGTTCAAGTACCTTTATACCAGGTTTAAGGCCTCAAAGCATTAAAAAGTACTCATCCCACTTCCTTTGTTTTCAATATCTCTTCATCAAGCAATTCATCTTGTAGCATTTTACGAGAATCAATAAAAAAGGCAGCAAGGTTGCCTCATACTTGCAAAGCTTTTGGTACAAATACGTAGGTTAAATGGGACTTTTTATGAAGATTTATACACAGCAACTTAATGCCTTTACATTTATTTCCTCACATTTACTTCCAGCAGTTCTGTTGCTTTTTTTGTTACTGAAGATCCATGATATCAACATTCCTCCTCTTACCTTTTAGATTTCTACTAATGACCACCAGCAATGGCATTTTGCAAGTTAAACAGTAATGTAAACATTTCTGTCAAATCCATGCCACGTACTTCTGTGCTTTTACTTCAGCTCAAAGGCAAAAATTTCCTGCTGTGTTTAATATGTGTACTACATTGGCTAATTGTGGTATGATTCATGTAAAAAACCCACAAAATGAAACAAAGTATGGTTTAAAGCATATAAACAGTAAGATCCAGATCCTCACATGCCTTGGAGGTCATTCCTTGCAGAGAGAAGAAAGCAACTAAGTGTAAAAGGCACTGTGAGTTCTTTTTCCTGTACAACAAATGAAAGAAAATACTGCTCATCAGAGAGCAACCATTTCCCTGAAGTCAGTCTGAGTGACTAAAACATGTTTTTCAGGTTTTAAAGGTTTCCCTTTAATGATCTCCTGAGTCTTTGACTGCCTTAAGCAGCCTGACCCATTCTTACCCAGGTATTTTTTCTTGCAAGCTGCATGGAAAAAAGCTTCAAGAAGTCTTTGTCACTAATAAAAAAGGAATTGACTGCTTACAGAGGTTCTTTTTGAAGTTTTGGTAGTAAAACACCTTGAATTGCAGCAGAGGTAAATGAGGGAGTGAAGATTATCTTCTTCTGACATTATTCTCACTATGTCAGTTACTCATTGTTTGCTTTTGGACTGTATAGCCCCTGCAACATCCAAGCACTCCTCCTGTATCTCGGACTTCAATGCCTCTTTTTTAAAGTGGTCTTAAGTTCTGTGCAGAAAATACGGAATCAGGCACAAATATACAACATTGAGGAGGATGGGGAGTGTAAGTCAAGAAGAAATAATAGGAAAGAGACTGAAACCTGACAAACAAATATGCTTCCCTACCTCAGTGAACATCATAGTGGACTTTAGTCTCTGGCTTGTAACACTGTGCATCCTAAATAAAAGTTGAAGCTAGAAAAAGCTGAAACAGACCAGAATCTCTTATTACTTTGAGCTGGAAGTGTAGTGCCACATCATCTGTAGCTGGATGTGCCTTTTGCTTCCTCAGCCTATGCTGCTGTAAAATAGATTTAGATGACTCTACTTGCCTTTTGCTTTGCTCTTAACACATCATAAAGATATATCAATTGCACTGCTTAATTGACCATCAGTACTGGTATACTTCACTGTAAATAACTCAGGGCAAATAGAAATGGTTTTTTGATATCTTATTTATGAATTTTTTCTGATTTATTTAATACAGTCCCAAAAGCCTTTAAGAGTTGTGGTGAAAAAGCAGGAAGCATAAAGATTATGATAATAGCTCAAAGCCTAAAATTCAATTGGTCTACAATTCATTTTAGATTCCTTTACTAATCATATGACTTTGTTAACCTTTAGTCTTTTACACAGATGGAGGAAGGAGCTCGGAATGCAGACTAAGGAAGGAAGAGGTAGGAGGAAAACATCAGGTGTAGAGTCAGAGCCTGATACACAGTTGAAATCAGCAGGAGTGGGATGCATATGAAGAAGGGAGCATAAACTCTACAAAAGAATATTAATGGTAACAATGTGCAAGATAGAAAAAAACCCCAGTTTATTGTTCCATTTTTGAAGAATGAATTTAATCCAAAACTCTTTATACAAGTACAGTGTATGACCAGACATACTTCTGCCATTGTGAATATACACATCTATCTCTGTGTATGTGAGCATGCATATAGGTATATAAATATGCACATATGCATGTATTTCCACAGTTCCTTTGAAGCTCAGATTAAATGCAGCCCTTTTGAACAATCAATAATAACAAGACAATCAGGGCCTGAGTGGCCATACATATACATACATGTTTAAGAGTAAATCTGTCAAATCACAGAAATTACCGGCTTAAATATCACAAGGACCAGTTAGCACAGAAATCAACAGCAGCTGGAGTCTAATCCTGCATCATTCCACCAGAGGCAGCTTTGCCAGCGATGCTCTGAGTGCAGGACTGGCGTGCAGCCACAGAACACCCTTCCTTATGCTTTAAGTGGCAGAAAAGAGGGACACAGCTAACTCTGAATCCTCCCCTCCACTGTCACAAACATTTGCTCTTCTTCCTGCCCCTGAAATTCATGCCATATTTACCCACTTCTCACTGCAGTCTGGACTCTCAAATGGAGCTTACCCACACATTTATGTACTACATTACCTTGAGCAGTGTCCTGCAAATACCCCCTGTACTTGCCTGCTGGCCTGAAGGAGGCCACTTCCTCCTCTGTGCCATTTCTAGCTGTTGCTGACACACTGATACAGCTGAAGATGTGGCTCTGCAGCCTGTAGCTGTTCCTCGAAGTACAGCAGCTGATCCACTTCGAAGCAATCACTTGCTCTAGAAACCAGTTTCTCCAAACAGCTCTTGATCTCCTCCTCACTGGCATTCTGCTGTCTCGCTTGCTTGAGGCAGCTGTACACCGCCTCGAATGCCTCCACTCCCAGATTCCCAATGGCACATCTGGGGATAAATATTACAGAAAAGGTCAAGTAAAAGTTAATTCATGTTATACAGTAACACAAGCAATAACTGGTTCAGATTTCTTCTAAATGTTGTAGGTTTGATTAAAATGATATCGTGGTGCACCTTGTTTACCTGGCAGGAAAAGGAACTAAAGTTTCCTGGCAAATTTCTCCACGGTTGGTTGCTATAGAAAGAGCCCAAGAGTAAAAACGTGGCCATAGCAAAGTCATGGGAAGCATGGCCATCTTCATTGTTACAATCCAAGAATCCTCTTCATGCTGAGTCTGACAGATTCTTTTATCTACAAGTCTGGTAAACACACGTGTTACCGCCTCTGGATTTCATCAAAACCAAAAGAAGCAACCCCAGTCAGCTGAACATCAGTGGCATTTTATGTCAGAGCACACTTTGTTATTCACTGCTTTATTTTAGCTTTTATCAAATACAAGAAAACCATTGTATAAGCTCAGCATGACATAACTTGACACTTCTTTCTTTTCCACTGTGCTCTCCTTTTATCAGAACTCAGTGACAAAACACACACTCACAGCATCTTAATATTGATTTATTAAAAAAACCATTTGAAAACTGCAAGACAATGAAGAGCATTTCTTCCTCCTAAAGGAAAAACATCTTTAAATTCATGTATCACAGGTAACGTAAAATTTTTCACTCAGTGATGGCTTCATATATTGATGAAAATACCAAGGTAATTTTCATTTGGCATATCAGAGACTGTCTGCCTGCTCTTCATGCTTTTGACACAGGATTTGTTTTTTTTCACTAAAACTTTACATGTTAGAGCAGTTGAGAGTCGGTTGTCTTTTAGACAAAAAGGAGGTACTTGGAAGGGAACCACGTCATATGGTGCCTGCAGTAGGCTCCCCAGCAGTGCCTGAGGCAGCAGGAGCTGGGACACCCTCAGCTTGTGGCTGTACCAAGGATGATCTATACAGGGGCAGAGAGGGGGATCAGAGATGTCCCCTGGTGCCAGCATTAAGGCTTAGAAGTTCAGTAAATGTGCACGTAGGTTCAGAGGGAGCAGGAACACTTCCCATGGCAGTTTAAATAGTTAAACCTACCTCCCAACAACAGCTTCACAAACTGCAGTTGTAGTTTTTCCTGGTTTTGTACTGATTTTGCTACATGTCTAACACAGGGCAAGGTCAACTCACCCAACAGCATAATCAGCCTAACGGTGTAGTTGCTTTTTATCAGTGGTCATCCTGCTATTGCTGAGGAAAAACATCATCATAGTGAAATGTCAGCCAGTGAGAGTTCCATAGTATGTAAATTCCTTAATTCTTAGGAAAACATTGCAAAGAATTCTCCTTTATTGCTTCTCAAACTGCTCCCATTTCACTTGCTCTTTGCTTTTCTTGCACCTCGATCATGCCCAGGTGTGATCCCCCTTTGGCTTCAGGTCACCCCTCTGCTGGCTTCTGACACAGAGGCAGGTCAGCAGCCTGGGGCAGAGAAAGCCAAGACCCAGGATCAGAAGTCACAGGGCCAGGCTGGAATCTCTGGAGGTCTAGACCTGACTCAGTCCTGCTCCCTATAACTAGAGACTGCCTTTTTATTTTCTACCAAGAAAATAAAAAGGTAGTTTCTAGTTATAGGAAGCAGATCTTCTGTTTATTTTCTCCTAAACAACAGATCTTCTATTGTTTAGGAGAAAATAAAAACTGTTGGAAATAATTAATTCTCAGACACTGGAAGCCTAGGGATTGGATTACCACTGAAAGCTAAATGGAGATTTGTTTGACAAACAATATATATTTCTTCACAAAACATTATCAAAAATATCACTATTTCTCTCCAGCAGTTAAAAATCAATACATGAAAAGCTATCCTGAAATCACTGCTACTTCATCAGTGCCTTTAATGACTCCTCTCTCCCTCTTAGACAAGTATGTTTAATTTTTTGGCAGCCTTGTCTATTCAAGATGAAAAATTAAGCAAACATATACCTTGGGAGTATTGCTTCTGCTAATAAATGTGACCTGCAGACTTGAATCTCCTCTGTTCAGCTTGGCAGAGCATGCAAATCAGCTAATCTGTATAATAGCTGATACAATAGAACTAAGGGGAAAATGTTCATAGATTGAAAATTACAGGGTAGGTAGCGAAAATTATAACCTGTTTTTACAAAAGAAGACATCAGGCTCTGTTTGGACTTGAGAACTGCAATAATTTGACTCTACTACCACATCATGCATCACAGGGGCAGAAGTGTGGGATCTCAGAGAGTAAATGTCAAAGAGGCGTCACTGAGTGAATCTATCATCCTGATGGAGGGAGGGGGAAGGCGCCTCCTGGAAAGTGAGGTTTGTCCACTATGGCCCTGATCCTGTGCTAGGGGATATTTGGCCATCCATGTAAAATCCTAGAGAGGCACAATTACAGATTGCTCCTTCACGTGAAATATGGGATGCCTGCACTAATGTTTTGAAGAGAGTTAAAGCCTTACCACCAAATGTGCTGTGAGAACAAGTGCAGAACTCCCATTTACTGCCACATTTGCCCATCCATGTTTTCTGATTTACTGGCACTTACTCTCTTCATGCTATCCTACTGCTCACTCACCTACAAACTCACTGTGAGTCATCATCTCTTTTTCAGCCAAGACGACACGAGCAAAGGGGATACCTGACATCTGGGATTTCATTACTGTGAAAAATCGTGGGCCAGATTTCCATCCCACACTGGCCTAAATTGTTTTCCAGTGTGCTAAAATCCAAGAAATTATATCAGGCTCTACCAATCAAGGGTCTGGCTAGGGATGATACTCAGTAATGTGCCTAAATGTCATATCTCAGATTGTTCTTTTCTTTCTTTGTTACAGAGTCTTAGATGGAGCAATTAATTGAGCTCAGCTTCCCTCACTCCTGGCTGCAGAGAGCAGTGCCACGCTCCAGGCAGAGGAGGCACAGGGCTGGGGGCATGCTGTGACCATCAACCTGCTGGCTGCACAGCAGATATTGCCAGTCTGGGGACACTGTCACCCATGGCAGCTGATGTCGCTGTTGGACACAAGAAGACTGATGCAATCTCCACATAGTCAGAAGGCTGAATAATCTTTTATTAAAACAAATGAAGTCTCTTTAACGACACAGCTGGACATGATTGGTCCTTTGTTCAACACCTCATCACTGTGACTGGCTAATTAGAAACAACACCTCTATGTAAACAAACTACAGGTGTAGCAATTATTTGCATTCTTCATCTCTGTTTTTCTCAAAGTATGTTTTGAGAAAAGTTATCTGTCTCACAGGGCTGGCTGCTGCTCTCAGCAGCTCGCAGGCTAAAATCAGACTCACATCTGTGGCCTGAAAAAAAAAGCCTCTTGTTGCCAGCTCTCATGCAGCACACAACACATGCCTGAGAAAATTATTTGCAACAAGACCCAAAGGCCATATTGATATTTGATTTGTGGATAATGATGGAGCATGGACATAAAATAGAGACTTGGTTCTATCAAGGATAAAGCGCTTCTGAGTATGTGAGATGCAGTAAAGAATATCAGCAAAATCATAGGCACTGCTGGAGTTAGAGGGGAGCTAAATAGGAGCCTTGAGAACTGCAATTTTTAGACACAGGGTGTCTAAAACCATTCCAAGTCATTTAATGGATCTGAATTTATCACGCTATCTGGTGATTCGCAGTTGATTTTCTAGGCATTAGTACAAAACTACTAAAATTTGACAACATAATAATGTTATGTTCTCAACTGGCTGAGGAAGTTGTAAATATTTCCCTAGGTGAACAAATAACTCTCTATTATCCCATGGGTCTTCATTTTGAGGATTCTGGTACTAGCTACATATTAACATCTCCTTTCTGGCTTGGAGATCAGTTACAATACACCCACCTTTATGCCACACAGACAAAAGCCACAAAACAAGATTAATGCTGAAGTTTGTGCTCCTCCATGGGCTTTAGCAGCTGGGTTAATATCTCTCAACAACTTGTCACAACCTGCCTTGAAGGGTAACTATGACACAAATCAGCAGCTAAGGGGTTTTTCTTTATACCAAAAGAAAAAGGGGTTTTTCTTTATACATTCTCGCTTTCCAATGTCATTTAGCATGATGGCAACTATCATTTAAAGCCATCCTGGTGGCACTGGTGCCTTCAGGGAGCTGTGTGTGGTCTGTGCAAGGAGAGGCTCTGCACAAGCCACTACTGAGCACACCAGAGTGGTGACACCATGAAAGCCCCTCTGGATCAGGCATCAGCCAGAATAACATTTCAATTTTCAGCAATAACATCTCACCTCTGCCATAACAGGTAACAAACACACTGCTCTTAAGACAAACACAGAAAATTCATTTCTGTGGTATTTCAAAATACCAGTTACTCATGCCTACATCAAGGCAAACCTTAATAAAGAAACTTTCTGGACATGGAATACCCATTCCACTGGGCATTTATTTATCCTTTTGAATGCAGCCAGGCCATCTGCATCCACCACTGAAGAGCACATTGTAAAGGAGAGAAAAAATCTGTGTTGATTTTGGCTCATGGGGCATAAAAGCAAGTGCAGGGATCTTTGAAAGAATAATTTCAGTAGATGCCTCTAAATTCTGTTCTTCCTAACTCAAGGAGTTAACCCCATGGAGCCCAGCAGTATTACTTAGGATTCTCATCAACGCACCCAACAATGATTTGTCCCTGAATTAATGCTATTTCCAAGCATCAATTTATTAACCCCATATTTCTCCTTAAAACAGTACAATCATGGCACTTGGCAGCTAACCAGTAGTGATATGAATCTCAGTGAAAAAGATTGTCACATTTATCTCCCAAGATGACTTGGCAAAAGAACCAGGAAATTACATATCCTTAGTCTCATAAAAAATATTGTTTTCTAACTGTACCAGAAAATCTTAAGATATCTGCTACAGCATCTCATGGTTCAGTAAACAAACAGGTTTATCTCAGTCAGAACTCAAAAGATCTCTGTCCTCTCGAGTTATCTTTCTGTCATTCGGTTTGCTGGTGTTACTGAATATGAATGATTAAAACTTTGCCACTTTAAAGAAATTGCTCTGGGTTCAAATCTTCATTTGCAGCAAAACTTCTCTGTTGCTATTTAAAGACCCCTTGAGGTCTGCTAGGAGAAGGGCACAATAAGTTCCATGATTCAGGTTTTAGGCTTCTAAAGGTAGGGCAATTCTCTAATTCTGACAGCTGTTCAGTTTTGGGAATGTGAAAAAAATGGCTAAGTGTAAGATAAGGGCTTATTAAAATAAAAAAAAAAAGGTAATGGAAAGTATTATTATATAAAAGCTAGTAAGAAAATAAATACAAATTACTAATATTAGCCCCCACCTTCACCTTCAAGCCTCAATGGACTTTGACTATGCTCACATTACTGCTGAATGAAAATTTCTTCACTTGAAAACACAATGATAATTTTCCTAATTCATCCTTAATTACTTTATAATTCCTGAATTAAAGCACCTTAATTTGATTGCAAACAAAACTCTCTGCTGTCCTACTTCAAAGACCTGCAAAATCTAAAGCATATTTAGGACATGTTTTCCCATGAGTTAAGAAGGATCTTATTATTAAAAGACGTAGACACACAGGTGAAAAAATATCAACAATAATATTCTCCATGCACTTGATATTCAGAGATAAATGAATTTATAAAATAGGAATTGAAGCTGACATCTGCTCTTGGAAGAAGTGTTAATTAGAATTTAGAGCTGCTAGTTGAATTCTAGCTACTATGAATTTAGAAGATGCTTTAACATAAGAGAAAATGTGTTTCTTTTCATTTTTCCCACAGAATGAAACAAATTACAACAAAACAGTCATTTAAATCAAACCTGAATATGGCATTTTTAAAGTCTTCCTATGCTAAGAAATTTACTATCAACACTAAAAATGAGAAAGGAAATATATTTGCCTCTATAGAGCTATTCTTCATGAGGTAGGATAGGTGAAAATTACAGTTTCATTGTGACCATGAAGAATTACCTGAAACACACTTCCCTGGGCTGCAGTAGCTTTATACACAGTCTGACATTTTCTAGTCTTTCTATAATTATTTTAAACAACATTCTGATTTTTAACAGTGCCATGGCATTCAAAGAATCTTTGAAAAGTCATCAGTTTAATTTCTTCAGCATCACTGACCAAGATCAAGCAGGAATTCATGGCACACTCAACACATACCTGATGCTATTTGCTTGGTTTATCAATGCATTTGTTTTAGACAGATGTGTCTGAAGAGCAGCACAATATACAGCTACTTCTTGGATGTGGGAATGGGAGGATACAGTAGCTACCTCTGAAAAGTCAGTAATTATGTGAAGATCTTGTAAGAATTTAAGAATATAACTGCATTCTCCTTTGTTCAGCTGTGTGGTAATACAGAGTTAATGCTGATTTCCTTTTACATGGCTTAATATTGGGAGGGGGTTGCTCCTGACTTAGGATTTCATATCAAAATGACAGTTTTAAAACCAACAATTTGCCTATCAGAGAAAGGAAAAGGTACTTATGCATTTCAATGAAACAATCAGAATACTAACTATTACTATATTTTTTTTCTCAATTCAAGCACTGTCTTTAGCCATATTCTATTAAGTGTTATTACTGGATATAAAACAATGCATTTCTGAGTTAGCAATAAGTCAGTCTCATTAAAAGGTTGTCAATGAGTCAGGGGCTTCAATGGAGAGATTAATGCAATCATTTGGTATGGAGATGGACAATTTTTGGTAGAAATATCACAAACACCACAGTAATTTACTCACAAAATTTCCAGCTGGGCTTGAGCACTGTACAGTCACAGAGGGAGGTGAAGCAGCATTCAAGCTCTGAGCTATGCTTAACACCCATACAAGCTTACACTAAAAGTAAAAATACTCTTAAACAATCCAATCAAAAAAACATTTTAAAAGCTAAGAAACACCAAACCCAACAGCTGTGGAATGTGAGATGTCCAATTATGGCAAATATTTAAGTGTGTATATACATATACATAAAAATAGACACTAACATATACACAAAAAGACTGCCAAACCCATCTGCATAAGGTTTTATGGAAACAGTTTTTTGAATATCAACCATTTGGGCTTACTTCACATCTATATCCACCCAATGGGGCCTGAAGTTCGGTGGATTAAGTCCACAACTTCTTTCAGGTCTCTTTTCACATCTATAGCCCTTTAAAAAGTTCCCAGCACAAAACAGGACTAAGGGAAATTCATGTTTTGACAGAGCCATACAATTCCATGAAGACATCATTCTATAGAGAAAGAAACAAAAGCAATTACCAACTATGGACAGTAGATCTTTGATTTTCAGAAAGGCCTAGAAAGATTTATGCATTCCGTTTCTTCTGGGTCTGCATCAAAATAAGACAAGCTTCACAGAGCTGGTTAGGCATATGAAGACATAGATAGAAATCTAGTACTTTTTTTTTTTCCTAAAAAGCAAACTTTTAATATCTTTCAAAAGAGAACTCTGGTCATTCCTGCATCAAACGTCTCGGAAAATTCCCTACCTATATTTCTCTCAAGTAAACTTCCCAAGGGTGCAATGCTACTTCTAGTAAACACTGTCAAAATTCTTCGAGTGGTTCCGTATTGAAAACAGACTATATAATTAATGCTGTGTGAAAGCATTTTCCCATTTGCAAACTATTGACAAAATCAAGGTGCTGGAAATCTGAACAGATCAATCTCTGCATTATATATGCACAGCATGAGAAACTAGGCAAGCTAAGCTTTGTGTGCAAAACAAAAAGAAGTATAAGTCTAATTCTCTGAATGTTTTGAGTGTTTGGGGCCACTTGACATTTTAAAATGACTGAATCTATACTCAAAACTTTGGATGTTTTGCTACTGAAATGCAATTTTCAAAGTGAATAAAAACTCTCTCTAGTGCTAAAGCAATCATAACATTACTGTCCCCTTAAAAGAAGAAGTAGTTAAAAATTCAGAATAACAGAATGACTCATGGATCTATGACATATAGCTCAGCAGAGAAGCTGAAAAAAAATCTGTGTTTTCTTTACAAAAACAAATATATCTAATCAAATTCACAAAACATTACACATTGTTTTAAGGGTATGACTTGAAGTTCAAGTAATGTGCTAAATGAGCAAAAGATGAGCATCCCAAGAAAATGTATCAAACTTTCATTGTGCCCCAATACTCACTCACTCTAACTACCAAATTTGTTCTCATTATTCATTTCAAAGTGCACCATAACAAATGTAAAGCTGCTAAGAACTGCTGAAATTATGGTGCTGGCAGGTGACATGCTTTTCCCATCCTCAGATGCAGGATGGAGAGGAGCAGCATAAGAGACAAAGTGCCAACAAGAGAAACAGCCCATTTTCATCATGGAAAGGGGAGGAGTATGGACAGCGGGAAGAAGCTGAATGAAGACCCATGGAAAATGCCTGAGGAATTAGAGCATCAGCCCCAGCTTTGGCCTTGAGGGGTTACTGCTGCTTCTGCTGCAGAGGACTCCTATGCTTCTGAGCAGCAGACACTGCCTCACTCACCTTCATTTCTTCTTGGGCAAGAGAAGCCCAGGATTTACCCATTCCCAGTTTCTCTTTCAGTCGCTGCCTTGGGATAGCAATGACTCCTGAGCCAGGAGCATTCACTCACTTCTCCCTGACAGAAGCCATGAACCAATATGCCAGCTTGGTCACACACAGGCAGGGTTCTATCTTTCAATGTTCCTGCTGAGTTTACTGTACTCTCACGTGTAAAGCAAACAGCAAACCCAAAATACTTTCTTCACATTTTGGTCTGGAAGGTAACGGTGCAATTATCTTAAAATAGACTTTCAGTAAAAGAAAGAGAAACTCATGGACTAAGATGTTTAATTCATTTCCATAATGAACTCATTAGACTTATTTGAGACTGGCCTTTAAAAATGAGGTGTGAGAAACTGTAACAAGGAAGATGGATATGTAAATAAAATTTTGGCTTAGCCCATGAGATGCAGAAAACGACAGTCATGCTGTAAGATGTCTTGGGATCACCAGACAGAAACTATTACTGAAAATGGAGTGTTGGACAGAACACTATGGTGTGTGTAAGAGGAAATTCAATGCTCAAAAACATTTCAGGATCAATACTTTCAAGAGCACTCTATTCACCTGCAAAAATCGTAGCTCAGGCAGTGTCAATAACTTCCTTACCAAGTATGTCTTTTGTCTGTGAGAAGACATCTTATTCGTCAAGCACGTTTACATCATGACACTTTCAACATGACAGTCAATGGCAATCAAAAGGTCACTGATAAGTTTTTAAATCAAAATCTTAACAATCAGCTTTTCTGTATTTGTTGCTTTTGTCTTCACTTAAGCTGCCCTCAATGACGTCAATAACAAAATCAGTTTCAGTTGGTTCAGAAAGGTCCACTCTGCATGAATTGAAATACTACATCAAGCAAACACTTTCTTTACTGTAATAACGTTTTTAAAATTGCACAAATAAATGCACAAAAAGTCCTCTATACTTCTGGCATTTCAGAACTACTTACCTCAAAGGACATCCAGTGCCTTCTGAATGACCTCAAAATGACATTTTTTTCTGAATTTTTAGGATAAATGATGCATTTCATGGCAGCATCACAAGCACAAGAAGCGTACCTACATACTGCTTATGAGTCAAAACCAATAGCGTTACCAGCATTCATAGGAGCAGAATAAAAATATCACCCAATGCCTTTTCTTCATGACTTCTGAAAGACTGCTTTACTTACACTCAGCAGGGGATGATGAAGTCTTTTGCCTGATGGTGGTATGCTGCTGTGCATAAGACTTCAGGGACTGACTAAGAGGTGCTTACTGCTGGGCTGAAGGATTTTAATTTACTCAAAATTTGGGGCATAAAAGCCCTTTCCTTTTACTGCCATACATTTTCTTGAACTCTAAAGTGTATATTAAAGTTCATGGCTATTAAAATGACTCATTGTAGATATTCATGGATATCTCCACAAAGGAGCACAAAACGATCTGTACTAAGTTTTTTGTATGGACCTTGGGGGAAAAAAATTAATAGGTGCTACTACAATTTAATCTGACAGGGGAAAAATGCTTTGGCTTGAGGAGCTGCTTCTGAAGAACAGCGTGGTTCTCTCCTGAGATGCATTGTTGGAAAGTCTCTATAGGGGAACACCAGTGGAACAGTCATTCGTTTGTCTTCATGGATCTCTCCATGAAGATAACTTGGCTCTGGAGAGCATGTGGCAGCAATGCACCAAGCTACCTCATACCACCAAGGATGGGAACCACCACGAGAATCAGATGGTGGCCAGGACAGAAAATACCAGGAAATGGCTTCTCCTATTTCCTGCATCTAACATGATCCCTCAATTTCAAAGCCCAATATGAGGAATAAGAGTCTCAAAGCTCTGATTTCTATATTTGGTTGACTTCTCGCTGCTAGCACACAGGGCTGGAAAGGAACAAAATGATAACCTTGGTGGGAGCTAGTTCAAAAAATGGAGATTTCTTATCAACACTGCAGAACCCAATATCGAAATGCTTAGCCCTGAAGTAGAAATTTTTGTGGAGGCAATGAACTCTGCTTGAAAGGTAAATTTAAATCTCTGTTCTTATAAACTTTATAATGAATTCTGATACCAAATATAACAAACTAGAAATTGTTGTCCCGGAGTTGGTGATTTTATCATAGACTTTTACTGAGAGGACAGCGATTCACATTGATAATGGATGCGATCAACTGGAACAGAGAGTGCAATGGTAATTGGAAAGAAGAAGTCAGGGGAAATATTTAGGGGCATAAAAGTAGTGGGAAAAAAAGCCATTTCTTTTCACTTAAAATAGGAGGAGACCAAGCACTCCTACCTATCACATTCAAGAATATCAGTGGCTTCCTTCTATAGTCCCATAAAGATTTTTAGCACAGTTTCCCTCTCACATGAGTATCCTTGTCAAGTCCTGCATAAGAATAAAGTAGAAACCTCCTAAATTGATGCTCTGATACACAGCAAGTCAAAGAATGCATTTAATGAATTATGCTGCAGTAACTCAAGCAATGAACACATAACATCTGGTCAAGTGACTGCCTTGCTACAGTCGTTTGCAAGCCAGCATTATTCACATGTCAATTGGAAATGGCTAAAAGGCACTTTTGCTGTTAGACTCTGTGTTATTGTAGATGAATCTACCATTTTATCAGAGCTACTGACACTTTCTTCCAGTAACATCGTCTGTAATGCGTGGGCACAAAGTTTCTTTATGAGCAGTTCATGACATAGGAGTCTCCCTCATCAGAATCTATTGCTCCTTTTTCATCTGAAAATGCTGCAAATCCCAAACCTTCACAGTCCTCTTTCTAGAGTGACTTGACACCCAAACAGATTTCACTGCACCTCCACATTATCTCCCCTGGTCTCCTCTTCTCTCTGCTTTTAGGAACTCCAGCTGCTCAGTTTCTGTAAGACAAATCCCCCACATTGCCTCTTTCATTAGAAGCTGTCATCTGGAAGACATCCCTCCCCCAAAAAGTCTGCATCTACCTGAGTAAAACTGAATAGCACAAGTCTAAATTATATTAGCCTTGCTTATGAGGCACTGCTGTGCGGATGACATTCAACAAACACATCATATGAAGTTTGCTGAGGGATGAGCAGGGAAGCTGTGGCTTTATATATTGATTCATAGCCAGATGTGCTTCCTTCTCCCCACTGAAAACCCCACTGTGCCCCTGTGTGCAGATTGGCCGTGGGTCAGAGTTTGCAGGGATCTCCTTGACTACACACACGCTGGGTACTCCACTCAGTGATATGTTCCTTAACACTTTACTTTCCAAGCAATTCAGTCCTTTCTCACCTTTACATATTCAGAAAATGAAAAAGTCATGCTATGTTTTGGAGAAAGGACAATAATGTGAGTCACAACAAACCAGGAAAACCATGAAATAGCACTGGAAAAACAGAATCTGAAAGAAGTGATCTAATCATACCTCAGCCCTAAAAGCAATGGCCATGAAGTTAAAATATTTTATCTAGGAACCATGAGAATACCAGGTGAAATCTGTAAGTTTAGTGGGTATTTTGACTAAAAATCTCACCTTGTAAGTAGCTGGGACAACACAATGTAATAATTTATTTTTATAAGTAGTTCCCATGAAAAGAAAATGGAAAGCAGCACAAATGGAAGGCTGTGAGACCTGGGACTGTGCAATAAAGGCTAAGGGAAACCCTTGGAGCTGCTGCATCTTGAAATACTATAAAACCAAACAACTTCTATCAGGAGTAAATGTGATTGGTATTTTCCTGAAGTACATGGTGATTTGTTTTAAAAAGTGATTGCTACCCATGCTGTTGGAGTTGTACTCATTTTCTTCAGAGAGCTCACTTAAATAACTATTAGCATCTACTGTTTGAACTCATTTGTATTCCAGTAACATCTACCACATTACTGGCGCTGTCCACCTACACAAGAGAAAAAAATTGCCCTTTTTAAAAAACTTTACATTCTGAGAGCAGTTGAATCATGCAACATTGCAAAGAATATTGGAGCTCAGAAATAATACACATCACTATGATTATCAGATCAGCACCTAAATTAAGATGTAATAAATCTTGGAAGGCCAGAAATTACTGAATCAAGATAAAGGCTCAAGATACATTAACCAGTACATTCTAGAAAGGAAGCACAGATCTTTGCTTTATTAAGACACTATTAAACTTTCTTTATAAAGGTGGGATTTCAGCAATGCTGAAAACAAGCAGACAATGAGTTTCAAAGGGAGCTGCCCATGCACATTCCTCTGTCTCATTTGAAAATCCCAATTTTGTTCGGTTTAAAACAATATATCACCATGGGAAACAAATGCACTTACTTTTCATTCCAGGAAAGAATGAAGCATGGGTGAGGGAGCAAACATGGTGGTAATGTGTACGTCTGCAGGTGATTTATGGGCATGGGCTGGGCTAATAAAGAAAGTGAAATTCAGAATGACACTGGCAGCA
>WAAE01019361.1:146330-202095 GCA_013400495.1 Nicator chloris | reverse complement strand
CATATGTATTAAGAGAAAAAAGGAACGCACACACGTGGACACAAAACTAATCTCATTAGCTGGTGAGAGCAGAACAAGAAGGATAATACTCCTAAGCACATTAACTCTTTTATAGATATATTTAAACTACAAAAATAGCAAGAGAGAAAATTACTTTTAGGAGCATATTATGGATTTGTAGGCTGTTGATGCCAGAATATTGATTCTGGTCTGCAAACTTCTCTAAAATACGTAGGCTTCAGTGAAAGGACCTTTCAATTCTTTCATTTGTGAAGAAGTGTGATAAGGTACAGCATTTGAAGAAGTTATTTTAAAATTCAAAATTACTCTAATATGATTTGGATATTTTTAAAAGCTATTAATTATTTTACGCAAATCTGGTGGCCTTTGACTATGGAGGAACATAAGCAATAAGATACGAACTGTGATAAATGTCTGAATAATTCTGAAGAGAAGTTATCACTCATCTAAATCATTAAGTTGTAGAATAATTGAAGATGGCAAAGGAAATATCTGAAAATGAGGTGAAGTTGCAGAACTCTTGCAATTTTTGATGGCTTTAGGATGTGTTTAAACTGTGTACAGAGATCCCTAAAGAAGCTGGAATATGCTCTAAAACATTTAAAATGGATTTCATCACTTAAAAAACTCAAGCATGTAGACTGTCAATATTGTATTGTGTCATTTTAAGATAATTTGATATGGAGGCTAAAACTTGAAAAGGTTGTTTGTGATAGTCTCCAGATGTGTTTAGTAGTAATGCAGGGTTGCAGCTTTGCTTGTGCATCAGTGCTAGTGTAAGCATTTTGTGGTTCCACACCAACATGTGCTTACAGTTATATTCCACTGATATATTTCTTCTCCCCGTGCTATAGGTAATAAATGGTAGTCAATAGCTATGGATCAGTCCAGTTGTTTGTTTTGAATTTGATAAATATGACATCAGTCATCTTACTGTAAAGATATATATGTTCAGTAAGTGAGGGACATCTTAAAACTAATTAAACCATCTGAATTTTTATTAATACTAAGCTGGGAGCAGTTGTAGGTGCTTTAAAGCATATGCTCCGAATTGAAGATTATCTTGATACATTTGAAAAACAGGACAGACAGACCTGTTTTGTCAAGTCACAAGTTACAGATGTCTTAAAAGTGATAGGATTGTAAAAGTAGTAAACGACTTTGAGGTCTTTGTCAAGAGAAGAATTTGTATTAATACCTGGAGAGGAAAACCTAAATGATGGTGAAGCCTCAAATGACCATAGCATTTTGAGAGATGTAAACAAACCGAATAGTATTGAAATGAAAGCAACAAAAATGATGCTTGCTTGCAGGTAGAAAGGAGTAAGAGTCTCTGGTGCCCTTAAAGCTTGTCTACAGAAAATTGTTATCCTTTGTGTTGGCTATGAATTAAAAAGACTCTATAGTCTTAAGGAAAAAAAAAGCATTGAAGAAGACAACCTAGGGATGTTGAAACATTCCTTTCTTACTCAGTGTTCCTGATTTTGCCTTGAGATAGGGTGTGAGGCTGGATTTTATCCCTAGGGTCCATGGGTTGACCACTCAGCCATGGGTGGTCTGTGGGCAGCCTCCCTCCTTTTTCTCCCTAAAGATGAATAGGAATTATCTCATCCTATTGTAGCTTGTGGTCTGTTCCCATTCCGTCTGTGTGTCTGCTGTGGCTTAAACATGAAACTGCTGTTTGCACATCTACACAACAACAGCCTGCATCATACAGTTCTCTTCATGTCAGCAGTTTAGGATTTGGAATTGCTGTATCAACATTTCCTACAAGGAGGCTCTCAGTGAGCATCCAGCACTAGTGCTGACGAGGCCGGGCTGCCTAGGATTAGGTGGTCTCACAAGGTCATGCATTGACCTTGTGTTTTTAAAATCTGAGCTCTGTATTTCTGAGGCTCTTTGACTTAAGATAAACAGCATAACTATGTAATTAACATACAAAGAGAGCTTTAGCCCTCAGGGAGCATGTGCAAACCACTTCAGGTATCTTTCTCTGAAGGTGTATTGTTCAATATAGTGATACTGGATGTTCACGGGTGGATTCCAGGAATGCTCTGAGGCATGCTTCCCACCTGAAGAGAAGCACAAAGAGAATAGAAAGAATCCTGTGTTATAAATGATACATAAAAGTAACTGATTACAAACACCCTGGAAAAAACGCCCAATGAAAATGATATCTAGATATTATTGGATTTTTCTTCCTACTACCTGCATGTTGCTACTAAAAACTTTGATGTGATTTAGGACTGTAGAGTGAGTGGGTAAACCTGAAAGTAGTGGTTCTAAATAATGGTTATTGGGAATAAATGCTGGAAAATGTAAAAAAGCACCTAAAAAATCAACACCTCCCCACCTTAATAAAAAAAAAAAACAACAAAACAAAAACCAAAACAAAAACAAGCCCAACAGAAACCAACCAATCAGACACTCCCAAACCAAACAAAAACACCCCACTTTTGGAAGGTGAATAGCAATCATAATCAAATACTTAGTGTGGAAGCTTCAGTTTTCCTTCTGGGGTGAAAAAACCTGCGGATTATTGGAAGAATTATGGTACAATGGATACGAAACCAATTAAAAAGTACAATAAGCAGAACTATTTCCAGTATATTTTGTCTCATGTAGTCAGTGCGGTACTGAAGATGCCTGAAGACTTTTTTTTTCCTAATGCGAGGTTAAATCGGGCTGGTTTACATAACTGTATTTCTTTACATTTTGACGTCTTGGCATGGACACTGATAAAAACCATACATGTAAGGAGATGCTTCTTTGTTTGGGGGGTAAAAACTAAGCACTGCCATTTTCTTGCTATTATTCCTCTCCCCTCCTGAATGCAGATCAGGAGATCCTTTACTGAGCTGTTCACCAGCATAAGCCACTTAGAATTTTTTTCTTCTGGCTGATCTCTTTTTCTTTGTTCCTTCTCTGTATAGCAAGTGTAAAGCTTTAGTTAGCTTCAGTAGATTAAATTGTATTCTTCTTATGTTGCCTTTATATTAATAATATAAAATACATTTGTTTATGGTGAGGCAGGGTGCTAGTGGACTCTGTTTCCACTGAGTTGCCAGGCTAGTATTTACAGTATCTTGTTTTAGAGGCAAAAAGTGCTAGGAAGATTTGAAATGCATTGTGTTGGCCAAGAGTTATTTTTATTTTAGGCTTCTTCCAGAACTATAGTCTGTTAAAGGGCAGGGTGTCAGATCAGGTTGGACGGGTAATGTTTCCTTCAAGGCTGAATTCTCTGTTTGTCTCTTGAATTAAAATTTTTTGCAATGGTTCATGGGACTTTAGATAGAGGATGGCAGTTAACGCTAATGGATCTTATCTAGCCAAATCTCTGCATCAGTTTGCAGAGCTTCCTTTTAAGGCAAATTTCTGTAAAGTCTTAAAAGTTTCAGTGATTATTCCAACATTTCTGTATGCCTAGATTACTTATATTATTATTTTGCACATCTTCTTCTTATGCAAACTGATGAGTTTACTGTTATCCTGGTAATGCCTAAAAGATAATTGAGTTGATCTCAGACTCTCTGTCAATAACTACGGTAGATCCTGCACAAAGCTTTGTCAGATGCAGCAACACAGTTTCAAAAAGAGGATACAAGTGTGTTCTGTGAAGTTCCACCTAAAGAGTAACTGTCGGAAGGTACTTGGTTTATCATCCAGAAATACATTTGTTGTATATGTACCTGTACAGATACTTAATGTATTTTAGTCTTACAGAAGTACAACTGCATTTTCAGTATGTTCATAAAATGCCAGTGAACTGCTACTGGTTACTGGTACAGGGATGCCTGGCACAGAGTATTATATGCCTGAACACTTGTATTATAGCTAACCATCAGTTGAAATTCATATAAAAGAATTAAGATCTGTCTAAAGAGAAGCTTCTCCTATGGAAGCAAGCAGGTTTCAATCTCTGGTATGGAAGAAAGCATCAGTCATTTTGTGAAGCCTTCACTTCTGCAGGCTCTTACCTTCACAGAATGAAAGATGTTTTTACTCACCTGTTCCCTCTGTCATCGCATGTTCCTTATATTTCTTTTTGTCATAAAATACTGCTTTGTCTCTGTATCCCAAGATAGTATCTCCCTTTGCTTTTGATAGAGAGCTTTTGGAAGCTGTTAAATTACAAATATGATGTGAAAGCCAGTCCATGTGGTTCAGGCCAGAGTCCACAGCATTTCGTATTATTACCCTTTGCATGCAGTCCATGTGACTGCTATGTTCGTTAATTTACTGTGGGCTGGTCATATAACCTTGCTTCTTAAACCTCTTGAAGTTGAGACAGCACAAACATAGGAATTACTAATTTTTCTATTTATTGTGATTTATAAATGAATTTCCAGTTCTTTCCTTCCCTTCTAGTTCCATCAGGATATGAACCTGAAATCGACTTAGACGATAGAGGCCAAAAAAACAGATGCAGCCTAGATATTATGATAACTGATACTTATAAAGGTTAACAAAACAAAACACTCCCTAAAGCCAAAGAGTGGCTGTGTATACATTCCTGGGGTAGGTAAATACAGGTGTTTTTAATATCGTTTAAAATTAAAATGGAAGGACAAGGCCAGTAAAGAGATTTTTCTCCTGAGCAGGAGGAGAAACTGAAAGAAATGAGCAAAAGTGTGTGCATCTGGGGGTGGAACCTAAGCATTTAGATTTTGTGTTTTTGTAACCTTGCCTTCTAGTTTCTCGACTGCATTTAAAATGGATGATGTATCCTGGTATCTCACGTGCTTAATTATCCTAGTTTGAATATATTCTTGAGATTACTCAGCTGCTTCCAATTGTGAGAATGGATTTTATTTCATTGTAGGTGTTGTAACAGGTAAATTCAATTTATTTCACTTAAAAGTAGCTACTACTGAGCCTCTTCACAAAAGGTGCTGCTTGTTGATAATGCTTGATCGTTTTTTGCTTAGCTTGCATTACAATGTGTAGAGTAAGGAGAACTGTGTGTGTTTTGCCTTCAACAGTTATTTTGTGGATCTAAAAACAATAGCCAAAGAACAAGTGCTAGATATGATATTTGCAGCCAAATACTGTAAAATATCTAAGTTTTCTCTTTATAATGGACTCTTATTTTCTGTATTGTTATCAAATCTTACAGGCTTCTGCTACATTTGTCTTGGGTTACGGTGTAAGCTGTCACCATACATAGAAGTCTGTACTCTACCACCACCGACATCACCTTCTGATGAACTGTTAGTGGTGGTCCTTTGTAACATCTGCATACCCCAGCTGTGAGTTAGGCGTAGTGTTCTCTTTGTTACACCCAGTCTAAGGGTGGTCATCTCTGCTACTGCACCATCAAGGACTCCCCAGAATATCCTATGTCTCATGGGGTTACATCATTCCATTGCAAACTTCCCTGCCCTGGGGGAGGTACTGAACATTCCTGCCTGGATTTGAGGGTGTATGGTCTCAAGGTCTGGGGACTTGGGGGAACCACCACTGAACCTCCAGATAAGGACCAGACCTTTCCACAGGACCACTGCTTTGACAAGTCCACATCCATTGTTTCGGTGTGACTGCAACCACCATTTAATGAGACTGCCAGCACCAGCCTGACCAACAGGGTGCCCAGTTGTAGTCCGGCTTTGTCAGTTTAAGCGGGTGTTTCTGTACTGTTGCATTTATTGTAACTTCCTTATTAAATTGTAGCTCCATGTGGAAATCACTTGCAAGGTCTTTGTGTGGGGTTAATTCCTCTTGCTGGATTGCCTTCAAACCAGCACGTATTTTGGCACCCAATGTGCGCCATCCTGAGAGAAGTTGGAATTGCAGTTTCACATTTTATTACAGAAACTGCCTATGATGCGTGACATGTTTACACGGATGTTGTACCTTGCTCTCTGTATTTTTCTGCACATGGGGAACTATTTGCCAGTTGTGATGCTCCTTTTGAGACCAGGGAATGGTATGAAAATTGCTTTATTTGTTTTTTTATGTCTATTGCATGATAACATCAGAGGCAGTGAACCTCTTGTTCACCTGTCCTGGTCTGGGCTGCTGCTTTTGCAGCCTCATTAATAATCACACCCAGCCAATGAGGGGAGGAGTAGAGAATGGTTTCTTCCAGCCTTTCAGGCCTGACACAGCAGTTTTTGAGAATATTGAGTTCTGTCTGGATGTCGAGGACGGCATATCCTTGTTGTTAGTTTTGCTATGTCTTCTCTGTACAGCCTGTGCTGTGTACACCATGCTTGGAGTCAGGACTAAGCTTGGTGTGATCCAGTGTATTCAGGAGGAGGACGAGAAAAGAAGCAAATCAGCAGGCACCGTGTCCACACAAACTGTCACTGAGCCAGGACAGCCTAAGTCAGTAGCAGTTTCCCTTGTTCAGTAGCAGTTTCCCTTGTTCAGAAAAGGAAATTGAAAAGCAAATCAGTCTACGTAGTGACTGATGAGGAGGCAGCAGGACCTTCACATGCAGTGGAAGAGACGGTGCTGGAGATGATCACTCGGTTCTGTCCCTGGGTGATCTGCAGAGGGAGTTCACCCGCCAGGTAAAGGAGTCCATTCTGACCTGGCTGCTCCGCATCTGGGATGCTGCAGCTAATGACACTATTCTGAAAGGACGTGAGGCTGGGGAACTGGGATCGCTGTCCCAGGTTGTGGTCATTGACCAGGGGATCAGGGAAACCCAGGAAACACTCAGCCTCTGGCAGTGGCTACTGGCAAGTATAAGGGATAGATACCTTTTTAAAGAGGATGTCCGTGTGCAACAAGGAATATGGAGCACAATGGAACAAGGTATCCAATGCCTAAGGGAATTGGCTGTGCCGGAGATAATTTTTTCAAAAGATGAGAGATTCCTTAAGAGCCCAGACTGTGTCCAGTGCACATCACAAATGTGGTTGAAATTCACATGGCTTGGACCAGAAATATACTCCCACTACTTAGCAACACTGCAGTAGAAGGAAGGAGAGGACAAGATGGGTGCACTAGTCAACAAATTAAGAATTTACAAGGATGCTGTCACTGCCCTGTTATGCACCCACGTTTCCTCTGTGGAAACAAAGCTGGCTGAGCACATCCAGAGCTTGGAAGAGAAAATTGAAGAGGACCACCAGAAAATGAAGAAGGAGCTTAAGGAAGGAATTTATTACATCTTGCCAGAACCAAACAGAGTCTCTGCCATTAGGACCAGGTGTCCCTCAGGCAAGGATGGAGGATACACTTCATGAGTTGGCCTTTGGTTTTTCCTTCAGGAGCATGGAGAAGACATGAAAAAGTGGGATGGAAAACCCAACTCTTCCTTAGCCACCCGCATACATGAACTAAAAGGAGGAACAACAACTGCAACGGGCATCAATGCTGCTCTGGTCTCTTGCAGACAAGACTCCAGGCAGTAAAGGAATGATCATATGACCGACCCTCTTGAAGGGACCTCAAGGTTATATTTACAGGAGGAGAGCAACGCGTACCATGACCGGGATTAAAGGAGTCCTGCTTCTAGCCAGGTAGAGGAGAGAGACAGTCAAATCTATTGGACTGTGCGGATCTGATGGCCTGGCATGTCTGACCCACAAAGGTTTATGGCTTTGGTTGACACTGGCACTCAGTGTCCTGTGGTGTCATCAAGGTATGTGGGAGCAGAATCCATTTCCATTTCTGAAGTGACAGGAGGGTCCCAGCGGCTGACTGTATTGGATGCTGAAGTGAGCTTGACTGGGAAGGAGTGGCAGAAACACCACATCATGACTGCTCCAGAGGCCCTGTGCATCCTTGGCATAGACTATCTCAAGACCAAAATGGACATTGCTGGGCTTTTAGGATAGCTGCTCTAGAGACAGAGGAAATCGGACAACTGAATACCCTGCCTGGGTCTCTCAGACAACCCATCTGCTGTGGGACTTCTAAGAGTTGAAGAACAACAGGTACCAACTGCCACAGCAAGAGTGCACCGTCCGCAATACCGCACCGACTGAGACTCTGTGATTCCCATCCATAAGACGATACATGAACTGGAAAGCGCACCAGTTCCAGGGGGTGGTCAGCAAGACTCATTCACCTATTAACAGCCCTATATGGCTACTGCATAAGTCCAGTGGAGAATGGAGTCTGACAGTGGATTACCATGGCCTGAATTAAATCATACCACCACTGAGTGCTTCTGTGCCAGACATGCTGGAGTTTCAATATGAGCTGGAGTCCAAGGCAGCAAAGTGGCATGCAACCATTGACATTGCCAGTGATTTTTCTCTGTTCCTTTGGCAGCAGAGTGCAAGCCCAGTTTGCCTTCACCTGGAGGGGTGTGCAATATACTCGGAATTGACTGCCGTAGGGGTGGAAGCAGAGTTCCACTGTCTGCTATGGGCTGATCCAGACTGCACTGGAAAAGGGTCAGGCCTCAGAACATCTGCAGTACATTGGTAACATCATCATATGGGGTAACACTGCCGGGTTAAGTCTTTGAGAAAGGAGAGAAGATAGTCCAGATTCTCCTGAAAGCTTGCTGTTAAACAAAGTAAGGTTAAGGGACCTCCTCAAGAAATTCAGTTTCTAGGAGTAAAGTGGCAAGATGGACATCGCCAGATTCCAATGGAAGTGATTGACAACATAACAGCTATGTCTCCACCAACCAGAAAGAAACACAGGCCTTCCTAGGTGCTATGGGCTTCTAGAGGATGCATATCCCAGAGTACTGTACAATTGTAAGCCCCCTCAATCTCATGACACAAAAGAAAAATTATTTCCAGTGGGCCCCTGAACAACAAGCTTTTGAACAAATTAAGCAAGAGATTGCCCATGCAGTAGCCCTTTGGCCGGTGAGGACAGGGCAGATGTAAAAAATGTGCTCTGCACTGTGGCTGGGGAGAATGGTCCTTCCTGGAGCCTCTGGCAGAGACCTGGGGAGACCTGAGGATGACCACTAGCGTTCTGGAGTCGGGGATACAAAGGATCTGAGGCCAGCTATACCCCAGCGGGGAAAGAGATTCTTGCAGCCTACAAAGGGGTTCAAGCTGCGTCAGAAGTGATTGGCACCGAAGCACAGCTGCTTTTGTTTACTCCAACTATCAGTGCTGGGCTGGGTGTTCAAAGGGAAGGTTCCTTCTACACATCATGCCACTCATGCCGTGTGGAGCAACTGGATCGCACTGATCACACAGCGAGCCTAGTTAGGAAATCTTAATTGCCCTGGGATTCTGGAAATCATAACAAACTGGCCTGAAGGTGACAGTTTTGGACTATCTTCTGAAGAAGAAGAGGAACAGGTGACATGTGTTGAGCAGGCCCCACCATATAACCAACTACCAGAGAAAGAAAAGTGATAATGCCCTCTTCCCCAATGGTTTCTGCCAAATTGTAGGAACAAACCAGAAACGGAAAGCTGCTCTAAGGACCCCCACACAGAAAGCTGCAGAAGCTACTGTGGGACAAGGTGGATCAAGTCAACTTGCAGGGGTTAAAGCCATGCAGCTGGCGTTGAATATTGCTGAATGAGAGAAGTGGCTGAGACTCTATCTCTACACTGACTTGTGAATGGTAGCTAATGCATTATGGGGATGGCTGGATGGGTGGAGAAAGGCCAAATGGTAGTGCAGAGGGAAACCCATCTAGGCTGCTGAGATCTTGCAAGACATTGCTGCCCAAGAAGCTGACTGTGAAGGTCCATCATGTCGATGTACGTGTACCCAAAAGTCGGGTTAGTGAAGTAACAACAAGCTGGTGGATTGAGCTGTCAAGATTAAAGTATCTCAAGTGGATGTGGATTGGTAGCACAAAGGAGAATTATTTCTAGCTTGTTAAGCCCTCAATGCCTCCAGTCATCAGGGAAGAGATGGGACATACCAATGGGCGTGTGAGTGTGGACTTAAACATGGACAGTATCTCACAGGTCATCCATGACTGCGAGATATATGCTGCAATCAAGCAGGCCAAGCGGATGAAGCCTGTATGGTATGGTGGACAGTGGTCAAAATATAGGTATGGAGAAGTATGGCAAACTGACTATATCACCTTTCCCCAAACCTGCCAAAGCAAGTGCTATGTGCTGACCATGGTAGGAGCAACCACTAGATGACTGGAGACCTACCCTGTGCCTCATGCCATTGCCTGGAACACAATCTTGGGCCTGGCAAAGCAAGTCCTGTGGGAACATGGCACGCCTGAACGAACTGAGTCTGACAACAGGACTCATTTCAAGAACAACCCTATAAACCCCTGGGCTAGGGAACATGGTATTGACTGGGTGTACCATATTCCTTATCATGAACCAGCTGCTGGGAAAGTTGAACAGTGCAATGGACTGCTAAAAACCACCCTGGAGGCATTGAGCGGGGGGACCTTCAAAAATTGGGAGTTGCCATTAGCAAAGGCAACCTGGTTGGTCAACACCCAAAGCTCCATCAATCGAGCTGGTCCTGCCCAATCAGAACCCTTGCACACTGTAGATGAAAGTCTCTGTGGTACATATGACAGGTATGTTAGGAAAGATAGTTTGGATTAATGCCACCTCAGGCAAAGGCAAATCCATCGATGGGATTGTTATTGCTCAAGGACCTGGTTACGCTTGGTGTATAGTGCAGAAAGATGGGGAAACCTCTTGTGTGCCTCAATGGGACCTAATTTTAAGTGGGAACTGTGTGTAATGTTTCATTGTGTATGTGCATATATATGTATAAAGTAGAGTTAAAGAAGGGTATTAATTTGGGTATGATGTAGATCAGGGGTCCTCAAACTTTTTAAACGGGGGGCCAGTTCACTGTCCCTCAGACACTGTCGGGGGCTGGACTATAGTTTAGAAAAAAATGAACGAATTCCTATGCACACTGCACATATTTTATTTGTAGTAGTGCACAAAACCAAGGAAAAATAATGCAATATTTAAAATGAAGAACAGTTGTAATCAACAAAAATAAGTAATATTTCAGTGTGAACTATGGGCCTGCTTTTGGCTAATGAGATGGTCATTGTTAGGTTCCATATTTGTCACTGCTAGTCGTAGCAAGTGTCTTTCTCATCTGCATATCTCCGAGGCTACCTTGGAGGGATGGACCCACCCATCTGAGAGTGGGGGTCGGGAAGGGACGGCGGGGGGGAGGAATTGGCCACGGCCCCATGTGGGGCGGCCGGCCAGCTCTGCCAGCCCCGTGCGGTCAGCGGCGGGCTGGAATGAGGACCCTGGCGGGCCATATCTGGCCTGCGGGCCATAGTTCGAGGACCCCTGATGTAGATGATGAAGAAAAAGGGGTGGATAATGTCTTGGGTTACAGTGTAAGCTGTCACCATACATAGAAGTCTGTACTCTACCACCACCGACATCACCTTCTGATGAACTGTTAGTGGTGGTCCTTTGTAACATCTGCATACCCCAGCTGTGAGTTAGGCGTAGTGTTCTCTTTGTTACACCCAGTCTAAGGGTGGTCATCTCTGCTACTGCACCATCAAGGACTCCCCAGAATATCCTGTGTCTCATGGGGTTACATCATTCCATTGCAAACTTCCCTGCCCTGGGGGAGGTACTGAACATTCCTGCCTGGATTTGAGGGTGTATGGTCTCAAGGTCTCTGGGGACTTGGGGGAACCACCACTGAACCTCCAGATAAGGACCAGACCTTTCCACAGGACCACTGCTTTGACAAGTCCACATCCATTGTTTCGGTGTGACTGCAACCACCATTTAATGAGACTGCCAGCACCAGCCTGACCAACAGGGTGCCCAGTTGTAGTCCGGCTTTGTCAGTTTAAGCGGGTGTTTCTGTACTGTTGCATTTATTGTAACTTCCTTATTAAATTGTAGCTCCATGTGGAAATCACTTGCAAGGTCTTTGTGTGGGGTTAATTCCTCCTGCTGATTTACCTTCAAACCAGCCCCATTTACAACAAGAAAACAGTACAATGTTCTGATGCAGCCAAAAAAACCAAGTTTTGATTTCAATAAATTCAACTCTGTGCCGAGTACCTTAAAAAGTTTTGAATTTAGTAAAATATTGAGTGCCTAGGGAACTTAATTAATGTCAGAGTCTGGAAGATCTTACAAATATTAAATATCTTTGCAGGAACACTTAGTCAGTCTGGATGAGCCAGCCTCGGAAGCTGGACAAGAAGCTCTGCTTAGACAAGAGCAAGCAAAAATCATTCGTTTTGAAAGGCAAGCGGAAGAGTTCCTCAATGCAGTCTTTTACAGAAAAGGTTGGTTTCAATGGGGGGAGGAGGATGCGGGAAATAGTCTCTCTTGTGGTCTTTTTGCATGCAATGTAGGTATCAAAGATCTGATGTTCAAGTTGTATGTTCAGTATTTTTCAGTCATCTTCTTTATATATGTTTATCAAGGATAAAAACTGACTCTCAAGTAATGTAGTAATACAACGGTGTGGGCTTGGGACAGTGGAAGAGAGTATAACTGTTTCATCCTAAACCAAATCTCTCCATGAGAACACTGTGTTTTCACTTTTGGAGAGATGACTCAGTTCTTACCCCACAGAACTGTTCCCATAACCAGTGTTTAGGTGAGTGAGCTGTTCGGAAGAAAGGTCAAGTGGTAGTAGGTGGGTAATATGTTTTTTTAAAAAGATTTATTTTATTTTGATGGAATATGTACTAATGCAATTTTTCTTAAAGGTCACCAGTCTTTTCACTATTGGTAATGATTACCCACCCTATTCCCAACAATGCAGATTATAAAATAATACTGGAATAGTGCTAAGGGGTATATATGAAGAATTCATATATATGTAATCAGCAAACAAATTGCTGTAGAATATGCTGAGAACATGCTCAATGCTAGAAAATCACCTAAATACCTTCTGGAGAGTTGTTGCTTAAACTGTGCTCTTAAGGAAGGCACAGAGCTCATTTCACTGTTTTGTACAAATCTGAGAAACATGAATCCAGAGGTTGCTTCCAAATGCATCCTGAATGAAGGTACATCGTACTTATCAGTCTAACCCATGTGTGAGAAAATCTGCTAAATCAGTAATTCCAACCTATCTGCTGGGGTACAATGCAAGGCTTCAGTTTAACAAATTAGAAATTGCTGTAGCTAGTCCTCTGCCCTTCCTTCCAGTGACCAAACTATTTAAAGGTGTTTTAAGTAGATAACAGTATCTTAGCCTTTCTTTTATGACTCAAATGAATAAATACAAGCTATACATTATGATTCTTCTATACATTTTGCAATACATGTGGGATGGTAGGAAGGATAGTTACTGCATTACTATTGATAGTTCAGATAATGCCTTTATTCTAAGGCTTCCTTTTCAAGTTTTCTTTTTTCCTATAAGGTTAATGTTTCCTTTTGCTTTTGAGTTTATCCCATTTATCTTCAAATCCAGAAGGAATTTAAGAAACTAAAGTCTAGACAAAATACAGTTTTTTTCCATATTGCTTTTCTGGTGAGGGGAAAAAAAAAGCCCTGCCATCATTTCCAAATTGTTTATTAAAGACTTAATTCCTTGACCACTAAACTTAAAACTTTATGTATGATGTGTGTGTGTGTGTGTCTTTTAGAAAAGTATGCTTTTTAAAATTCATTGGGGACTCAGCAGCAGATATTGCAGTGTGCTAATGAAGGGTATAATAGTCTGTCCATGGCTGGATACCCAGAATAAAGATAATGAAATATGCCAGATATCTAAGAATCTTTGAGAATTTTTTTTAAATATACCCTTCTTTTCCTTCCTTGGATAAAGTTGTGCTTCAGTAATAAGCACGGGTTAGAAGCCTGGCAGGGAGTAAATTCTGAATCCTTAATGCATGATTTTCAAGCTTGCCTGTATTTAGATTTCTTGAAATCTAACTCATGCTAGTGCCATAAAATCTCAAGACACTGTCATACCGAAGAGGACACAAAGAATGGCAGAACTCTGATGTTCCTACATTGCTCAGAGATGCTGAGCTCTTCTGGCTTCATGCCAGCAATTATTTTTCTTCTTTCCATCCTCACTGACAGTAACATTTTTGTATTTTGTAGCCCAGATAGATCAGAGAAAATGCAGATGCTCTCTAAACACTGGCCACACATTCATGTACTGAACATGAATAGGGAATTAATAAGATCAGCAAACTTTTTGAACAGGTTTATTGTCCGTTAATCTTAGTCCTTTATCTTAGTCCCTGGCACTCTGACCCAGTAATACTTCCTTCAAATATTCATATTTTTCCAGTCAAAGCAGAGTGTTAGTGCTTAGTTGTCTATTACTTTTACTTTGTAGCAGGACAAGACCTTCTGGTTTAGTGAACTCACACCTTCACTTGTTTGATACTGCCCTTTTAATATTTCGGTATAAAAATACACAAAAGCTATTAAGGCTTTAAAGCTCAGAGGTACTGCTTTAGACTATTTATAGCTGATAATTTTTTGCTGTATTTTTTCTTCTCTGAGAATGTCTGTGTTTTAGTTAATTTTAGTTTTATTTTCTAAAAAAAAACTTGGACAGGTGAAATCAAGATAAATATCTGGTTGATTTCAAGTGATGCTGGAGGGGCATCAGCACATGTTTTCCACTAACTTTTGAACAGCTTTAATCCTCAGCATTCAAGCTTTATATTAAGCAATAAGCCTTTAATGTGCTAGGTACCTACCCTTCTGCTTGAAAATGGAGTTTTGTGACCTGAACTAGTGCATTTATCTTGAACAGCACTAGGAAGTTGTCATTCTGGGCTGATTCTTTGAAGTTGCAGATTACAAGGATGCATGGCTGTAGGCATATGTATTATTTTATTCCTGAATGTGTAAATATGTTCAGATGTAAGGATTTTTAAAATGAACATATGAATGTGGTGCACAGTAAAGGCCTGAATTTTCTTTAAAAAACACAAGAGCCATAGAGCTCTGCATTCCTGCCAGCCCCACTTGTTTATGCTGCAAGCACATGTCAAACAGTTGGTATCTGTGTGATCATGCCATCAAATTGTGTGCCTCTGGGCCTCCCTAGAGCCTTTCTATATCTTCTAGGAGGTTATAGTGAAGAAATTAGAAAATTAGAAGAAATGCCACCACAGTGGAACAAAGCCTCCACACCTTTCCAGGCTGGTGTCCTTGTGGACCATTTGGGAAACAAGTGAGATTATAAATACACCAAAATTTAAGTTAGGCTCATTTTTTGGTGTCTTCTTAAAACTGTGGTATTTGATACTTAACAACAAGTAAAATATACAGGATGTTTTAAAGAAAATGGTTACATATTTACATAAACATCCTGTGAATTTATGGGATTTCCATAAATTTACTGTGAGAATGTACACGGTGACTGTATAAGATCTTAGGTGTAGAAAGCTGTGCTTAACAGAAAGGAATTTGGACTTGATAAGTATTTAAAGCTCAGTATGGTATTTCATCAAGAAACAGGCTGATACTGCTGCTCTTTGATTTGTGGGCAGCTCTGCGCAAACCTTCATGTCAGTCATCTTTTACACATACAGTAAAGCTGGTTTGTTGGATTGGTGTACTTCTGACAAAAATGATGGCAAAAGCCAAATCTAACACTGAAAGGTCCCACAGAAAATTTTGCAAATGCTTCTAATAGCTCAATCTCAATTGATTACCTTTCAAATTGGGCAATTTTTTTAAAAGAGGTAGTGAACACTTCGCTGTTGTTCCCTTTTGAGAGCTGCTTTTAAAGATTTATTTGGTCTTCTGCTGTACAGTTTTTTCCTGAATGTTTCTTCGGTAATAGAAAATCAAACCTTTTGAGCCATTTTTGGAATAGTGGTGTGGTTGTCTGTGCTTTGGGGTTTTTTGGGGGTATTGTGGGTGGTTGATGGTTGTTGTTGTTTTGGTTTTGGGGTGTGGGTTTGTTTGTTAAAAAAAAATCTCAAAACCGAATTGGCCAGAGAACACAGTGTTTCAAGTGAAGTGGCAGGGCTTAGCTTTTGTGATTTAGGAGTTACTGATTTACTTTCACATCACAACTTACTACGGGTCTAGAATAGCGATTTTTGTCAATAAATTTTTGGGTTGCCCCCATGCCCAGATACCTTTTTATTTATACACTATTTCATATAAATAAATTGGAATGCCTTCTTGTTGTATTTCACATCCGTTACTAATAGATTTAGCAGGTCTTCTAGAAATAGAATTACTTGTCATGTGACACATCTTGGGGTTTTGTGTGTATGCAAGTTCTTTGGGTAATTCCTGATCCTGCATTGATTACAATGGTAGAAATATAAAAAGGAATAGATAGAATGAGATGGAAGACACTTGAACATTTGATCTTTGTGTGAATAATTTTAAATGATCAGAATTATAGGGCTTTATTTCTCAGTAAACTTATAGGGGACTGCTGCAACTTTATTCACCATTTTACCTTTCTGTAGCTGCAGGTAAGTTATGCAATTCTTCACTGTATAACCTGTTAAATATTTTTGGATGAGCTCCATTACTTGGCACTTTAGCTCTCCTTTCCATTTCCACACCTCTTAAAGGTCTGGTCAAATATATCTATATTTTAAAACAAAATATGAGATTGTGTATTTCTTTTAGCAAAGTGTTATTTTGGGAAGGCTGTACCAGAATTAGCATCGGTTCTTATTCAGGTATTCTAAGACTAAAGTACATTTTCTACAGAAACTATTTTATCTTTGGCTTTTTTTTTTCCCCCTGGATTTTTTTTTTTTTTTTGTAACTAAACAATGACTTAATATAAAAGCTGTTTTACTTAAAGTGCTTCCTTAAAAGAAATCTCTAATATTTGCAGACAGTCCTAGGGTCTCTGACCCCAATATTCCCCTAGTGGCCCGTGAGATCATGCAGCGAATGATCCGACAGTTTGCTGCTGAATATACCTCAAAAAATAGCTCTACTCAGGACTCCAGCCAGCCCAATAGCACAAAGAACCAAAGCCTGCTGAAAGCATCTCTGGTCGCCTCCTCTCCCACGGCTGCAACTGCTCAGAACCCTGTGCTCAGCAAACTGCTCATGGCTGACCAAGACTCACCTCTGGACCTTACTGTCAGAAAGTCTCAGTCAGAACCTAGTGAACAAGGTAGGACTCTTACCAGTGTCTTGCATCCTGTGGCAATCCATTAATGGCATTCTTGTTGCAGAACCAGACAGTTAGAAGGTTACACTTTGGCATAAAATGTAAAGTGGAAAAGCAGTAGATATTTTTACAATAAAATAATGACTAGTTCAATGTGGCTGGGAGAGAAAAGACTTTTTGAAAGAATGTAGACCATAGAGACGAGATATTGTTGTGAAGAAGGGCAAAGGGGATGGACATGCTCTAGACTCCGAGGATAAGTGTGCTGTTCCTATTGTGAGCTGCAAGAAACAGTCTGCCAAAATAGACTGCATGCTTGGTGATAAGAGAAGTTCATGTGGTCACGAAAATCATAATGTTGTCTCTTCTCTGAAGATTAGTGCACAGTCTGACTGAAAGGCTGATTTATTTTCTTTCTGGTTGTGGTGTGAGAAGAGTATCTGTTAAAAGTTTGTGAGAAATTGCTTTGTGAAGTCTATAAAAATGATACCCATGAACTGCACTAAATTTCCAGGTTTGTGCATTTGGAAGAAATGTCTCTTTTCTACCTTAAAAATAGACTTGTTCTGCAGAGCACAGATTGAATAACTTGTAACAGTGTTTCAGAGCTTATTTTAATTCAAAAACCTTGCTTTCCATCAAAAATACCTTTTTTTAAAAAAAAGCGAATGCTGTGAGTGATATAGTATATGAACTTTCCTGAAACTGTTGAATCCTAAGTGTATGGTACTGATTCAGATTAGACCCTTTACCCTTCTTCAGAAAAATGTTAGTGCTTGAAGTCATTCTGTCACAGTAGGTTGTCCATCTGCAAATGGAAAAAGTGCCTGCACAAAAAAAAAAAAAGAAAAAAAAAAAAAAGCCTTTTCTAGCTAGGACAGAAGAGTAGGTATCCCTTTATTCTTTTAAATTTGGTTTATGAAGCTTTTTGTAAACAGGTTAATTTTATGTGTTGGGTAATATGCAGCTTGGACACCTGGTCACATACTGCACTTACAGCACTTACTGAAAGCTGTCGTTGCACTTCAATTACAAACCGCAGTGAGAAGTTGAATAGTGTGTCTCTTAAGATGTGGACCTATACAGATAGCTGATAGGCATTTGTTTCTAGCTGTCTTTATTATAAATGCATTTTGTGAGTGTATTTTGCATGTATGTTTATAAATGTTTAACTGTTCTCGTTAAACTTTTTGCTGAAAGAAAGAGGGAGAGAATCAGTTTTGCTTTGTTCCTTTTTAATTGGAGAATGGTATGGTGAAGAAGAATGCATGTACGTGAACTGTTCTTTAGCTACCATGTGATGGAAAAAGCTGTAAGAGAATGTATAATGTTCATAACACTTGTTATAAAAGTAGAACATTTGCGTATTGACTTATACAGTAATCTGTTTGCTGATGTAAATTTTTTTCCCATTTTACATTTAATGTAATTGGAAAGAGATTTTGCCAAACTTGTTAATGAGAGATTTCAGAGGCTGTCATGAAAGATTCCTAGTGGTGCTTTGTAGTGTGCTATATTTTGTTCTAGTCGGTTGAGGGGAACCCAGCTAGTTGTAAGCCTTTCCCTGGAATGTGAGGTTGGCCCTGCTTCCCCTCAGGGGCTTCTGGGTCATACTGACCCTTCTCAGGGAGGAAGCATGGGTGCAAGTGCTTCCAGCAGCTGCCTGTGCTGTCCAGCCTTTTGAAAAGAAGGAAAGACTTGATCCAGTCTGTGTCTCTTGTGCCTGCATAAGTGTTGTTCAAAAAAAAAATTCAATTTTCTGCTTGCTTAAGTTTGGGTTATGGTGTGTTCCCAAATGCAGTGGGTGGAACAGCTTTCTTTAAGTTAATTCTAGTTCACTGTTTATCATGTTTTTTCTCCATATGTCAAATGAGAACTTTAAGCACGCTGAAAGCTGTCTTACATTGTTCTTGTGTTGGGTGGTATTCACTTGATTAGACGGAATGAGTGAGGAGCTCTGATATGTCTCAAATTCACCTTGCCAACAGGTTTCATTTATCTTTGCATCATAAATTTCTCATTTCAAAGTTTCCAGGAACTTCAGATGGCTGGGCTGCTTCAATGACAATGTTGCCCTTACTAAAATGACCAGAATTTTAAGCTGCTTCAGTGCAGCAGGAGCAAGGCTTTTCTGGTGAAACATGCTCCCTTTTCTGGTGCCTATAAATGCAGAGTTTACCTAAGGGTTTGCAGGGGAGCATGGGGGGAGCATGAAGAAGTGCCATTAGTGAAAGTGGAGGAAGCAGTCTAACAGGAAAACCATTCTGGCATATGGAAGAGGGGGAATAAAACAACACAATAGAGGAGAAAGGCAGCAGCTTTTGCAGTAGGGACGCATTGGAGACATGAAAAAAGAAGATGAAGATGGCTGCTATGTGAGAAGAAATCTCACATCTATATATGTGTTCATTTAATTTCCAATATGAAATTCTCAGTGAATTTTCCTACAAGAGATTTGGATTAAAAAAAAAAAATCTGAATACTGGCTTGCAGCCTCCCTTTAAGGTAGGGAATATATCAGGTTGAGAAATCTTCAGATGGTCTCAGTTTTGGACTACAGAGAGGTAGTTATGTGATAGGCTCTGTTGTATCCAGAGCTGTCACTTGTAGGTAATTTGTTACGCTATGCCTCTTTTAACAGATGCACTTTTAATTTTGTTAATTTTTATTGTGATTTCTGGAGACTGTATTGAAGTCACATGTAAACCATATTTCCAAAAAAAATTTCAAGCCTTATTTTGTTTAAAAATACAATAAACCAAAAATGTTGTGTGCTAAAAATGACTTCAGCTCAGAAGACTTACTTTGTCTTTTCAGCTGAAGACAAGATCAGCATGCCTGATCCTGCTTCTTCAAACACTGAAGTCATTCTTTTGTCTCTACAGACGGTGTGCTTGATTTATCCACTAAGAAGAGTCCTTGTGCTGGCAGCACCTCTCTGAGTCACTCTCCAGGGTGCTCCAGTACTTCAGGAAATGGGTAAGAGAAAGCAACTTACTATGACCTTTTAAAACAGTTTTTTTACTAAAAATGTATGCTTAGCTCCTGTTAATTTTAACTTTCTTTTGGTGTTAACCCTTTGGAGTAATGTGTTTTCAACTTGCACCTTTGGCAAATACCTTCACCCCACCTGCCAAATAAGAGTTGTTGCCAAGTGAGACAGGTTTAACTTGCAGGTTTAACTTAAAGACTCTAGTATCTGTTATTTTGGCCAATTTGATAGTTAGCCATAGATCTTTCCATTACCTGTTTATTGGATTTAGTGATAGGTGATTTCCATGGAGATGACAGTTCATTTAAATCCATGGAGAGTCTTAGAGGTTTTGCAGTATATTTAGACTGCATTTCACTTAGGGCTAAGTTAGCTAACAGGAAAGTTTATTTTAGAGGTAACAATGATTTGGATGATAAACCATGCTGAATTAGATTTAAATCACTGCATGATTTCTGTTAATATTTCCTAGCATAAACCACAACTTAGAAAAGGACATGAGGCAGGGAGTCTGGTAGTTCAGAAAACTTTAAATACAACTTTGGATTTGTGATTGTTCTGTAGTACTGAACAGGTTTTTTTAAAAATAGTCACAAAGTATATGGTGTACTACTCTTGCCTAATTAGTTCAAGGTGTGAAATACTGTAAATGAAAAAAAACAACTTTACGTTTCATATTTCTAATGGTCACTATTTGCATACATTTAGAAACCCTTTACTCTTAGTCAGGGTTCTACTGGAGAGGCTGACTGGGACTAAGAGGGGTTTTGGGTGTTGCTTATCTTGAAGCTACTGTGAACAAATAATTTTTTATTGAAGTACAGAAATAGTGTATGTTTTAAAGTGCTATTTAATTGCTGGATTTAGCTTTATGATAGCTTTCGAAAAACTTGAAAATCTCAACTAGCAACCCTCTTCCACCACCAATCCCCTGTACTGATAACAGCTGATTGAATTTCTACATTTTTCTTTGGAAAATTATTTCTGTCTCAGATTTCTCCTTTCAAGATTACTTTTCCATTTAGTATTTCTATTAATAAAATAATTCAATCCTTCTTTAAAACTTAGTCTTAATACTTTTTACAATTCTTTAGCATAAACCTTCCCCAGCAGCATTTCCTTTTTAATTCCCAACAGGTTATTTCCATCTTTATTTTCCTAGGAAGGCAGTAGAAGCCACTGAGGCTCTGTACTGTTTGTTCCCTTGTTTGTGAATCAAGTGAGGGCCAAAGTCCAACACACAGGGGTGGCAGGGCCAGCATCTGGCACTGCCCTGCTCAGTCCTGTGGGTCCAGAGAAGATGCGGCACACTGGCACCTGTGATTACTTGTACAGGTGTGTGGTATATGAGGCTGGCTGCAGTTTGTTTAGCATCACTAAGTTGGATGTAATCCTCTATTAGCTGCCAGTATGACTTTATTTTAGATGTAGAATCGCTGGTGCACACTGTGATGCTGATACATGCTGTAGAAGGGGTGGAGAATGCACATTGTCTTAGGGGGTTCTCTGGAACTGCAAACTTTGATCCATTTCTCTGGGTTTTTTTCTGAATCCTTGTTGACTTCTGTTGTGCACATCCTATGACTTGTTGCATCCTGGAGAGAAGTGAACAGCATGCGTATCAAGCATTCCATATGTTACATGCCAGGTTCTTTCAGTGGATGTCTTTCCTCTAAAAACTTTTTGTGATCCCAGTGTGATGTTAAAAATATTAATGTAGCGTTTCAGTACTGTGTATCCTATCCTTAAGTAATGTTGACTTAGCCAGAGGGCTTTACACCAGTATAGTGTCCCAGAGCATTAAAATAGATTCTCTTTGTTAATTTATATGCTGAACATGGAGAAATTTGGAGGTAGATTTTGAAACCAATGTGACTTAATAACTACAGGGGGCTAAGTAATCAAAGCAGCAGTAGTATTTAATTTCACAGAAAGAACACTTGTGATGAAAGGGAAATGGTAAAAATACATATTGCCTTTTTTTTTTTTTAACCCTTGATCTGGATGGCAGTTGGAGCTTAGATCTTCCTTTTCCTAGCCATGCTTTATATCAAATGAGATTCAGGGCTGTGTATATATATGCAATTAGTTGTTAAGAAAGCTGATTGGTAAGTCTAGTGTAATGCAGCATTTTCCTTTGTGATCCGCAGTATCCCAGCTTTCATATTTGGTGCTTAATGAAAGTCAGGCAAATACCTTGGTGGCCTGCTAAACTTTCTCATTTATCCTGAGCAGTAATTCTTCAATATGATGTAAGCAAACACTATCCAGGGTTTCCACCTATGTGTAGATACTGCAGGTGGCAGTCATATTTGCATGTTGAATATGTTGCACTTTGGCTTACTCTTTTATTACTGTGCTTGTTTAGTGGTAACGTCACACCAGTAACACAGTTGTGTGTAGATCTATGGCGATTGATTACTACTTTGTAATTAAGGTGCTATTTTCAGACGTTTGCGCGAAGTCTTTTCTACTCCGAGAATTTGTGAACCCAACCAGAGACCAGCCAACAGGTTTCATTTTTCTTTGCCCAAAAAGCTTCTCTTTTTTTGTGAACAAGTTTTAAAACTGACTGATGCTGAGACTTTAAAAAAAATTAAAGTAATAAAAAAAATTTAGAGAGAAATAAATAACACAAAAAGTGATGTTACCCAAGCAAGGCCTTCTAATAAAGGAGTGGCCCCCTCACCCATCCCTCCCTACCTGTGCAAGTCCTGCTCACATCAGTTTCCTTCCATCCAATTAGGCGACCTGGGAGACCCAGCCAGCACCATCCGGAGGGACTACAGAGTGGTGATGGGGTACCTCCAAGAAGCTTGCAGGATGGAACCAGGGAAGGTTATGGCCACTCCACATCTCTTAAAGTACCGCTGGCTCGATCACTCCAGATTAGTGAAGAACTGCTGAGCAGAAACCAGTTTTCTACGGCTGCCAGCCATGGGCCATCTGGACTACAGAATCATGGACAGCACTTAATATTATCCAGGGAGGCTTCTTGGGCAAAACCACACTACGAATTCAATTTCAGCCGCATGAAATTCAGGGGAAATGGTGCACTCAGCAACATCAGTGACCTTCCTTTTCTTACAGAAAACTCTGCCTTTCAAAAAATGGCACTTCAAACTAAACAGGATGGGAAAAAGGACGTGAGCCATTCATCTCCTGTGGATTTAAAGATACCACAAGTTCGAGGCATGGACCTTTCATGGGAGTCCCGCACTGGTGACCAGTACAGCTATAGCTCTTTGGTAATGGGTTCACAAACGGAGAGCGCGCTTAGCAAAAAGTTAAGGGCTATCCTTCCAAAACAAAATAGGAGAAGTTTGCTGGATGCTGGACCAGATTCCTGGGGCTCAGATGCTGAGCAGTCTACCTCTGGACAGCCATATCCCACCTCAGATCAAGAGGGAGATCCTGGCTCCAAGCAACCTAGGAAGAAAAGAGGGAGATACAGACAGTACAACAGCGAGATACTGGAGGAAGCAATCTCTGTCGTTATGAGCGGGAAAATGAGTGTTTCCAAAGCTCAGAGTATTTATGGGATCCCCCACAGTACACTGGAGTACAAAGTTAAAGAGAGGCTGGGCACTTTGAAAAACCCTCCAAAGAAAAAAATGAAATTAATGAGGTCGGAGGGGCAGGATGTTTCAGTAAAGATTGAATTAGATCCCCAGGGAGAAGCGGCACAAAGTGCGAATGAATTGAAGGATGAATAGGGATGGTGTAGAGTGCCAATTACTTTGCAAACTGGGTGAGCACTACTGCATAGTTCAACCATCACTGAGCGCACCTGAGTCTCCTGTTTACTGCAATGCTCTTTCCTTTGCAGTTTAGCATAGACTTATGTGAACACAGGTGAAAGATGTGCTCTGAATGTCACATTTGTAAATTTTTCTAGCCTGGTATGGTGCAGTTTCCCTCCTTCACCTGCCTACTGCCCTCTTTGTTTCTTTGTTCTTTTTTTTTTTTTTCTTTTGCCTTTTGCATGTTTCTCTGTAATAGAGAATTGAGTTACCTCACAAAGAATGCAGATCTGTAGAAGTGGACATCTTGCCTGTAGAGCCTGTCTGAACTTCTGATGTTGGATTTTTCATATCTGCCTTTATAGAAATAAGTCCACTTTGTTAAACTGACACTCTTCTAAAACCAGGCAATTTTCAAATGAAAATCAGACTGTCATTCTTCAAAAATGTTTCAGAAAGCTTTTTTCCCCCTCTTCTTTATGTTGATCCAGTTGATTGAAAGATTTGAGCTAAATCAAATTATTTAGGAATGGTACCTTTCTTGAACTCAGATTTGTGAACTAGATAGATAATCAATTGGGTCTAATTAGGGTCTCCACTGTTTTCTTTCTAAATTAACCATACTTACCATTTGCTGTCTGCTTAGTGCTCACCCGGAGGGGAGGGGAGGGAAAAATTACATACACTACCTTCAGAAAATGTCAGTTATTTATAACACTACCTTCGCTGTAATTTTATTTGGTGTTTTTGAAGGGTGATATTTAGACTCACCTGCTTGAGGATGTAGCCTTATCTCACGGAAGACAAGCTTCTCACAGTCAGGAGCAGTCAGGGTACACTAAATGATGTATTAGGATATGCCTCATTATACCAGAACTATGGTTCTTTGTGACCTTTACACTTTTTACAGACTTGATTCTGAGTTTACTAAACTATGTGGTCCCAACAGCTAGTTTAAATGACTCTAATCCAGGGATGGGGGATTTGCGTAACAAACTACTGTGATACTAAAAAAAAAAAAAAAAAAAAAAGGAAAAAAAATAGCCCACAAAATGGTGATTTCAAACGTTACAACCTCAGTAGTCTGCCCAAATATCCACATTAGTGAAGGAGCTTGTTAATGTTCAGGGAAGAAGTAAAACACTGGTAGCCTGATCTAATTCAGGCTCTGCATCATATCTATCTGTAATACTGTCAGGGTCGAACACTCAATGAATGAGTGTTTCCTTTTTAAATATTACAGTTGCCAGTAGCAGGAATTTATTTAAGTCCTGCTTTTTTTGTTGTTGTTTTTATTTAATTTGATAGTAGTTTAGCACATGCTAGAATAAGCATTTAAACACCATAAAAAAAAGCACTCCGTAAACCACAAATCTGGGGTTTTTTCAATATGGTGATATCTTTATGATTATATGGAGATCCAGGATAAGTTTTGTACTGAACTTTTATCTTTGATACTTTCTGCGGGGGTGGTCAGTAACTAAGTGGAGCTTACTGGATTTACCACAACATGACCAAATCGTAATTGCTGGTTCTTCAGGTAGAAGCAATTTGGTCTTAATCTGTGCAAAAGGTAGATAGAATTACCATATTTTTTCCCCATTTGCACAACCAAAAGATGCATTGGAGTTTTTGTGTGAGAGCATTAAGTGATGTCAGTGAAAGTGGTTTCTCAAAGTTCATGGGAGGGTGGCCTAGGTAGCCCTAGGGATGCTGAATAATACATTGAAACAATGAATTTTCTATTAGCCTCTCCCCCTCCCCAGCAACTTCATATTTTCAAAGGTTAGGCACACCATTGCTGTTGTTTTAAATATGCACTGCTCATTCTTAAAATGGACTGGGCGTTTGGACCCAAGCATACTTTATTTTTGTTTACTTAATATATTTTAGTCCTCAAAATCCTGGTTCCTTGTAGCTTTTTAGTTGTCATCTTGGCATTTAAAGCAGTTTAAGCTCAGTAGCAGTATATACTGCAATACGCTCCAGTTTAGCTGGTGATTGCAATAAAGGCGCAGTTTAAGGTGTGGTTTCATCTGCTGTTGGAGGTTATGGTAGAAAGTTTGTTGCAAGTTAAAAAAAAGTAACAGTTTTACTCTTGAGAGAGGTTTAACCTTTTGCAGCTGTCCTTATTTAAGAAACATGAGTTGAGTTTTATAAAACTTGTCACTGTAGTGTACGTGGAGTGCTCATTTTACTAACCTAAATATTTTGTATGTGTATGTTTAAGTGGGTGACAATCGTGCAGCAGAAGAATGGTGTGCCTACCCTTTAATGCTGCAGTTTAAAAAGAGAATTTGTCTTGTCATTTCAGACTGTAGGCTAAGAATTGTAAATAGATAGTGAGAAGTTGAGTACTCTTTATTTGCTTTGGTTAGAAAGTGGATTAAAAAAAAAAACAACAACAAACCAAACACGTAACTTTCTCAGTTTAAATGTCCTGAGACCTGAAGATTGTAATACTCATAACTGCAAAGCTTTTAAACACAACACTTGATCTGTGATAACTTAATATTCAGGTAATCTTTCCTTTTCAAGAAGCTTTTGAACAACCATATTTCCTCCAAAGGTCTCTGTTTAAAAAGGAAAAAAAAGAAAAAGTGTAGATTATTTTTTAAGCACTAATTGCATTACATTGGTAACTGCAATATGAAATAGCCATTATTGTTTTGTGAAGCATGGTTGAGATTAGTTAGTGGTCCCTTTTTAAAAATTTCATGAGCCTCTCAAAAAATAAAAACAAATTTAAAAAAAAGCTGCTGAATATTCAAAAGATATATATTTTACCTTATTGTAGGTTTTGTAAATTTAGTCTGTAATATTCAGGTGCACCTTTTAATGTTACTTTTTTGTTTCAAAGTCCCATCTAACGTATTTTCTCTGAGGTGGTTCATCACTTAAGACTAGTATCACTCTAAGTGCTGCAGTGATCACTAAGATTTTGTTTCATTTTTCACTACATATTTTTTGCAGGCGCTTTCAGTGTAGCTAACTAGTAGTATTTGAGATCATTTTAAATATATGATTGGAATTAATGTTTGTCCATTAGCATGCTTAATTTTCTGCTGACCAGCAGTTTGCATGGCCAAAATCCCTGGTTGACCGTATTTTGGTGTAGGAAGGTGTGGTTCACTGCGGTCTTTATAACAAAAGCCTTGTTTCTCATCTGATCTCTGGTAAGTGGATGCTTATGTTACTTGGATCACTTGGACAGGAGAAAGATTTTAAAGCCTTCTCCTGCAGCTCTTCTGAGATCGCATTAACGTGTAACATAGACAAACTGCAACCCTGTAAAAATCGAGACGTTGTTAGGAGGAGACCTTTCAGGTATTTTTTGTCACTAGTTTTCTCTTATTCCCGAGAATGTCCATCCGATGTAGTTATTGGACTAAACAGTATTGTTGTGTACTACTGTTGATGTAGCTGAAAAAGCCTGACAGCAAGAAACTGTGAATTATATTTGTGGCAGTCTCTGAAAACTAGTTTTTCAGTCCAAGTACCATGAAGGAGAATCCCCCTCCCCTACCCCATCCTAGAAAAGTAATTTTATATTTTGTGTGTATAAAGTTTTAAGAATCGAAGTTTCATATTGTACTGAAGTTTAGGTGTTGCTTGGTAAATCTTTGCTGCAGCATATAATTGAAGATGAGTAAGGCTTAGTGTGGTAGGGGTCCTGGTGTGGAGTTAATTATCGTACAGTTCTGGTGAGAAAGCCCAACATGTATGAAATGTGTCCTTTTTTTTTTTTTTTTTTTTTAAATTTGGATTTGTAAGATGTAAAAGTGCTTTTTTAGAACTCTGACCTATTACAAACTATTACCTCACTTTCAGCCAGCTGGATCCTCATTCCACAGTGTTGTAGGCATTATTGTGGCTGTAATGCTTGAGTACAGCTATAGAGTTGAACGTTTCCAGTTAGATATTGTAGGGACACGTTTCTGGACTCGTTTTTATTTGTCTAGAGATAAGTTATTTTCCAGTCATTCCCTGATTTTTTTTCTAAAGGTTCAAGACAGTTTCCTTTAGACTTTCTCATTTTTTCCCTCTTGCACAGGAGAAGTTGCTGCATAAGCAATACAGGTATGACTTTACTTTCTTTTTTGTTGCAGAACTCATAACTTGATGCTTGCATTACCAACCCTACTGCTAGACCTGAATTTGAACTCTGAGCTTTTTTGGCAATTGGAGAAAAAATTAGTTTTAACAATGCAGAGGTACAGATAGGATAACACCTCTAGTAAGGGAACACATTCACCTTCTGTGTTCTCTCACAACTCCTGCACGACCTTTTTTGTAGAACTTTACACTGGAGGATAATCCTAAACACAGCAGGTAACTGCAGTTGTGTTTAGACTGGGTAAGAGCAGACAAGGAATAATAGCCTGTGCTTTGTCTTGTGGCAGGCCAACATTTGCATTTCCGTGGAAATTCGTGGGAGCTGGCAAAGTGATTCAGGGGCTTTAGGGTTGAGTAAGCTTTGTGAAACAACTTTTTAGTTCTGATGGAATTGCTTTTTGTATCATCTGCAACGATTGTTATACAGGCAAATCTGGAATTGCCATGTGTTTCTTTCCAGTTTACTTTCAAGTAATGCTCCTAAGATGTCCTTGAGTCTTAGGAGAAGAATACAGTGTCCAAGGAGTGAAGGGAGCACTCTGCTGTTCCCTTTTTTCTCAAAAACAGTGTGGCTGCATCTGTAATGTAAAGACCTCTTTCTTCAGTGAAGACAAAGTTTGAACTCTTCAGTATATGAATGCATACTCTTATTGCAGTCCAAGATCTTACGAAGGCCAAATTATTAACCTTACTGAAAGATTTGTCACAAAATTTTAAATAGCTTAAATTCTCAGCCAAATGTTAGAAGTAGGATGGGAAGGGTTGCTTCCCTCATTTTCATAAGGATCAGAAACCTCTAAGTATTCCCCACAAATGTTTCAGAAATTAAATGTAATTTCAGTCTAGGTCAATGTTGCTTTTTCTTGGCATCAGTACATAATGTTGGCTAATATTGTTTTAGAAAGCTGTAAGAAAATAATTTTGAGACTTGTTTTGGTACTATAAAGGTTTCTACTTGATCTTGAATTATATTGAAAATTCAGTAATTGGAACCTTCAGAAACCTGAAAATCCACACTGCTAGTTGTATGCAGTTCCGATGAATGTAGCAGATAAAGTAGCCACTATAGTAACTCATTTCAGATTTTCTAGTGTATAAACACAATGCGTTGTGATGACCACTAGGCAGAGAGATATTACAAACTCAAAATGATCTGTAGATCCATTTCATGTATACCAGAAAAAGCTGTTAAGTACTTAGAGCATTCCAGTGTCCATCTCTCTCCTCTCTCTTTCCTTTTCTTTCTTTGATTGGGGCCAAGTCTCTAAATCAGTATTACAGCAGCAGGTTTGGACTTCATGTCCTACTGAATTATGCCTGTATTCAGGTATTGTCATAAAAACCTTCATATTAAGAGAGCTTTATTTAATCCTCACAAAAATCTCTCAGCCCAGTTGCAAAACGAGTTTTCCTGGATGATGTACTAGGAAGGAGGATTTTTTTCAGCCTGACCAGGGCATTTAATTTGCCTTCTTAAAAACAAACATCCCCACCCGTGCCCCATGCTTGGCTCTACTGAATTGGTAAGAATAATTTAGGAGGATTTAAGATGATAACTACCTTACAGAGCAGGGATTAGGACACAGGCTTCGTTCTGACTGGAGCAGGAAAAATTAACATCGAAAACAATTTCTCTCATCATCACCTAGCGGAGTTTATCTTACTAATTTTTTCCTACTCAGAAATAATGAGGATATTACTAGAGCTACTTAAACAGTTTATCAATTACTTGGTGCTACATTTCTCAAATAGTTTTGCAGATAATACTTTTTATGCCTGCGTGAAAGCATGTAAACTTTTACTGTCACTATAAAAAGCACTTGTCTGACCTATTCTAAAGTACCAGAAAAGGGATAAATAACTGCAGCACTTTTTCTGTTACAATGCCAGAGTCTTAATTAAATCTGGTCTTCAGGTTATGAGATACCACAAATATACAAACTAGGACCATTAACAGCTTGTCAGGTCAGATCACAAGGTCTCTTGGGATACTAATCTGTCTTTTAAAACTAGTACAACAAAATATTCTAGAGTTCAGGCAGGGGATGTATATATACATGCCTGGTATTTTTAACTGATCATTTCAGTAGGCCATTTCAGGGCTTAACATTGGGAATCTGGGATGATGGGTAGGGAAAGGAGGTTTCCCAAACTGAAAAAAAAAAGACATTTTGGAGCATTGTTTAATGTTCAGTTTGAAAACTATATCACAAGAAAAGTGGGTAGGGATTCTTTCTCCCTTATGCCTTCAGGGAATGAGTAGTGTTTAGAATCTCTGGCTGAAATTCAAGCCTTTTTACCATGTAAATTTTTAATATAAACTCATTGACATGCTTTTTACATCTGAGGACTGAAAATGGATCTTAATGTTTAAGTTGTGGAATGGTATATTTCTTAAATGAAGGGGGAACATTTAAAAAAAATAGATTAGAATACCAGCATTAGTGAGCTTAAGGAATTTTAGTATGTAATAGCAAAGTATAGCAAAGTATTTGATTAAAAAATTAATCTTGAATTGATAGTCTGTAACTAGGTGCATTCTAATTTAGCAGGTGAATATTCTTTACTTATCGATATATGATGGGCTTTTTGCAAATAGAAACCTTTATCTGAGTCCCATGTGTTGCTTGTACTGATGGGATGTATGCTTACAGCAGCTTACTGCTGCTTTAAAATGTATAAAATGTTTTGAGTGTTTGCTCATAACTCTTTTTAACCTCCACTTGTTAAATTGTCAGACATTGGTATTTTATCAGTCCGCAATGTAAGTTTAAACTAATGTTCTTAGGAATCCAACTTGTACACACACTGTTTAAAAACCCTCAGGGACAGTTTACACACTATCCTCACTCAATTCAGGTACTTGTACTCTCTTCTTAAACCTAGCAGTGACTTGTATTTTGTTTTGCTTTTCTTTTGACGTGCTGATAGCACATCCTTGATGAATGTCAACTTAAAACTCAGTTCAGGTATCCAGGTATAACTCAGCCAAACAGATTTAAAAGCTGCATATTTACTCTCCAGCACACAGTGCCTCAGACACTTATAGTGGCATTCTGTATATTCAGTTATTACTACTGAGCAGATCGCATGGGGGTTCCTGGTATGTATTGTAAGAAATTCCTATGTATATTATATAATATGTATTATATTATATACATATATAGTATATATGTTATCTTAAACTTATATATTTTAAAATGCCACTAATAGCCAGCGCAGCTAAAAATGAAATACATTCCCAGCTGCTTCTGCGAAGAGCAGAGGCAGCTTCTTAACGTGGCTCTTGCTTCTCTCTCACCATAACTACTTCTAACCTCAAGCACGGGTCCTTGGCTGTCTGACCTCTACACTCTAGTTATGCAATGTCCTTAGAGAATTCTGTGCACTGGCCACTGTGATGGAAACCAATGGGCCGGGAGTGCTTTGAGTTTATTAGTAATTGTTCTGCCAAAGTTGGTGTTTGCATGACAAGCATGTAAACCTGTCAGATAATCAGCAGAGGTCCAGGTTGTCCATAATTACTTCCACCTCCTGGGTAGGACCAGAGCTCACGAGGTGCCTTCTTTCTAAGGCTGAGCGCTATTCACTGAACACCTGCAGTGCCAGGCCTCTGTGCTGTGCTCACCTGGAGGCCAAGCCTGAAACTAAAATCTCCTGTTCTGCCTTCATGGTGATCTGTTGGCAGTTGCAGGTCAGCAACACCTCTGCTTTATTATTTGACACTTTACATCTAAAAAGTCTTCTCTTTCTATTTATGTAACCCATAGACTTTGAAGAGTATGGAAAATGGCATTTCTCTCTGACCTCTAGAAGTTCAAGTGTCATGGGAAAAAAAAAAACAGGAACCCCCCCTTTACTCTTATGGACCTCATTTCAATATACTGTTTACAGTTTGACGGAATTGTATAATTTAATATTTCTCTTGTACTGTAGTTTATATTTATTTACAGATTTTTTTTGTACTGTGTGATTTGAATTTTTTGTTCCTTGCTATGATCAATGTTTTATGTAGTAGAGCACTTATGATCACAAATTAAGGTTTTTGGTTTGATTGCACTACATTAATTTTTTTAATGCAGTTCTGATTTTTTGACTGGACTAAATAAGCTGTGTCTTAATGTATGTGATAAGTACTTTAAAATTTTTATTTCATGTGGTCCATTTATTTTTTGCATTGTATGTCAAAGCGCTAATTCTCTTGTTGTGCATGTGTAAGATTTAATGGCTCCATTGTATTATTTGACCATGTCATTTTGGAAACACATTCCCAGCTGTAACGTTGTGTATGGTAGTTTTCACTGGATGCTAGACTTTTCAAAACCACTATTCTTCTAATAAATTTTGTCGTGAAAAACTTCAAGGGATTCCAATTCTGTTGTTTTTAATGTGCTTTCTGAATGCCTATGCTAGTAGCCCAAGGATATGAGATGCAACTTGTCACAAGGGGGGAGAAGCAGGGGAGGAAGTGAAAATAGAAGGTAAAGCAATTTCTGGCTGAAGGACTGAGCTTTGGAATCTCCATACTCTGTTGGGTTCTTGTCCTAAATAGGATTGACGATAAAGCTGCTTTAGCAGCTGGGTAGGGAATACATGTGAAAGCTGAAACGCTGTCTCATAGCAGCCCAGTCTCATGAACTCCTGTAATTTGCACTTCCCCACTGGCCACCTTAATTTCTTTAATGGTAAATAATTTATCCAGTGAAGAACAATCTCTCAGGAGAAAAAATAAAGGTGGTGTAGTGATGTTCACTGAGCACTTAGTACTGAGCCACAGTAGGCATGGAGGTAGTGAAAGCAGGGCCCGAGCCCTGTATGGGTCGGTTTTGGGCTGTGGGGTGGCAGCGGGCAGAGCACCAGTTTGGGCAGCAGAGCTTTGTACCAGAGCACACATGCACAGGCACGTTGCTTAGCTGCTTGCCAAGGCACTGGCGTTGCTTTTACTTTCTCTGCAGCTTTATTTTCTCTTCTTCCACAGAGAAGGCAGATCCCCAACTCTCCATTAGCACAGGGAAAGGTCCAGCAACTCTATCTTGCTGTCCCTCTGCACAGGGGCACAAGGCAAATCCAGCAGTGACACCGCACTGCAGCCGGCCCTTCTCCAAGATCCATGTTTACTTCCTCATGACTGTACTTTGGGTTGAACTACTTTTGACGTTATGCATTATTGATACTGAAATGCTGAATACTAAAAAGTAGGTTACACTAAGTGGTGTATAATGGAACCCACGTGAGTTTAGGCATTTCTGCTAACCTTTGTGTTCAGTTCTAGGATGATTTTGAGAGTGATGCATAGGGATTTCCTAGCTTTAGGAAAATTCGTAATGCTGCACAGTATCTAGCCCAGGTTTCTTTTCTCCTGAGAAATTGCCTTTCTTAGCATGTGCTACTGAAAAGTAGGTAATGTACGTTTTGCATTTTTCAGTGCCTTTTTGGTTTTTTAAGATCCTTAACTAACTGTTCCATTACAAACTAATTATTGTATTCCTTGTATACTAATACTGATACTAAAAAAGCAAAATAATTTGGATAATTTGGTAATTTGGTCTTGTCATTGGTTTAGCTTTACCAGGCAAATCTCTCTTAAATAAAAAACTTGGTTTAACTAGAGACTACATCTTACACTTATTCAGGAATAGTGAGTTTTTATGTGTAAATAGCTTGAAAGCCTTGTGCAGTAAACTATCATTTATCATATTTTTTTATCTTTGTCTGAATACATCTGTCAAATCTATAGCCTTTGAAAGTGATGAACCATATTCCCATCTGCCATTCTTTAGGATGCATTACACTGTGCAGGCTTGTCCCAGAACATTCTTAATTGACACTTTTAGTCCTGCAATTATCACAAATACCAAGTTTTTCTGCTTTTCCTGAAGGACATGCTGATGGTCTCGCACTGCTAAGATGAAATTGTTCAAACTTAAAGGAGCACAGTCTTGATTTCTTCTTTTAAAAGCTGTTTACTGTATCATGACAAGGTTGCACAAGATGTTGCATCCAGACCCAGAAAGAAGCATCCATGCCATTGTCTCTTATAAAAGTAGGAAAGAACCACTATTAGCCCTGTTAGGCAGCTTTAAAAGTCACCTGCTAATTTCCTTCAGCTTATTTGGACTCAGGGCAGGTTTTAAGCTGCTCAATCTTTATTGGAAGAGGCAGCTGCCTTCTTTGTACCTGCGGGAGCATATCTGGTCACCTTCTGAAGTAACAGATTCTTTGTGGAGTAGCAGTGGACTGTATCCCCACATAGGCCTGGGTCCCTTGCTACAATGCAGATACTCCCTCAGATGTGAAATAAGAGGCTCTGCTCATTGCTCCTCTGTGGAAGTGAGAGCTGCTGGGAGGGGAAGAGCAGGAAGCTTCAGCTTCAAGTGCACCTACAAGTTTTAGCGTTTAAACTGAACCGGTAAGGAAGCAACTCCCTGAGCTCAGCATGAAGGATCTGAAAGTTGGAAATAAACTTAAGTTTTGTGAGTGAGGCTGGTTTAATTAAGGGAATTCCTAAGCATCACAGTTTCACCTTCCCATGTAACCAAAGCCGAGCCTTTGTGTCGTGGGTCCTCAGAGTCAAACAGCAGCAGTGCAGAGCTTGCTCTGGTGTCTGCAGTAAGACAGATCACCAGTGGCTTTCCTGCCTGAGCATGCTGAGCTCTCTGATTTCCTAGAGGCATGACAAAAGTGGGTCTGGGGGAGGGGGAGGATTTGAATCCTGATTCAGGAAAGATACTTCAGCTAATCACTATTTTCTTAATCTGCCAACTCTGCTCTGGCAGATGCCCAAACAAGAGTACTGGCTGAATGGAGGTTTTAACTGGAAGTAAGTGGCAGGTTCTTGGACCTGTTTAGGAATGTGATTCATGTACAGAGGAACAGAGCTACAGATGAAAAGCAATTTCAAAAAACTGAGTTTGAAGTTTTGGGGCAAATCTAGGATTATGGACTTTGATACAATGAAGATGGAAAAGAGATTAAAGAGAGAGTTGATCTTTTTAATGCAATAATTCTTGAGACACTTTAATAGATGTGACAATGCTGGAAGGATCCCAGTTTGTGAGAGTGCTGTTTCCTCTGATCTGGTACATTTGATGCAGACTCTGTAACTTGAAATCCAAGATGTTCTCAGCTGTCTAGTAGGAAAATCAAAAGAAATGTGAATGACTTCACACCTATGAATTAATTAAGTTGCTTCTTACCTACTTGAAAACCGTAGACAACGCAATCTTTAAAAGCTCCCTTTTGGTATCATGAAGGAGGAATACAAAACAACTGCATCTTGTTTTTACAGGTCACTTTGAATGTATCAAAATTACACAACACATTTGAAATAGAACTTCTAAAAATCTTCTTTTGCTGCCTTCTCCTCTGCAGGTGTCTCACAGCTCTGCAGGATTCTGTACCCAACACACTTAACTAAAAGGCTGATTTTTGTATGAGATGGCTACAGCTCAGATTTCCAGGAATTGTTTAAAAGCTCAACTAAAATTAGAAATGCTTAAGGTATACTTCAGAGCATAGAAATATAAGCACTGCTTCCTGAACGTACAAAAGTTGCCTGTATGAAAATGCAGCTGCATCCCCCTAAGGAGCTGACCGGAGTCCTGGACCATAACCCACCCAGCCCTCACATTAACACCATGAGGGATGGGGCAGAGGTTTCAGCTGTTGCCTGTACTCGAGCCTGCACTGGATCTGTTGATGTGTGGCTCCTGCCTTGTGTCCCTGGCTGTGGTTTCCAGGGCTGGCTTGGTCACAGCTGGTTTGCCTAGCTTTGCTGGGCTCCTGCTCCAGGTGCAGATCAGCCAGCCGTGTGCTGACAGGAGGAGTGGTTTGTCTGTACAGGGTTATCAGCAAACTGCCTGTAAAAATTACAGTACTGAATAGGTTACACCTATAAGGACTGGAATTTTTTTTTTTTTTTTTTTGCTGGTGTGCACCAAGATTCCATTGTCATATGTCCCAGATCTCTCCTGCCCAGCTATTGAAGTGTAGTGTAGTATCATTTGGAATGATATTCCTAACTTTGAAAGGGGTTTTTATGGTTTCCTTTTTTAAAGCTGAGCCTTTCTTCTCCCTGAGCTTTAGAGGAAGGCTCTGACAGAAATTGTTGAGTTATTCTGGGACTGCAGGGAAAACCTGACACCAGGAGAAGCCGAACAGCTTCCCTGCATGTGTGAAGAGGTTTTTCATATACACAGCCAATATTTGTGCTGTGTCCCTTGCTATAATCTAAGCCTGAGGTGGTTGCTTGAAGGATCCACTAGTTTCCACCATATTCCACTTTAAGGTGAAGATGGTAGTATAGTTTTTTCATGCTTTCAGGTGCACTGTGGTGACACATGGATGGAATCTTCCTCAGATGCCTTTCAGGCCTTTAAAGCAACTAGCTGCATGTGAGGTGTTATCAAGAGTTTAAAACAAACTATTTGATTTTGAAAGGAGACTGTAAAAAAAAGACCCAGTAGGATTCTGGTTTTGCATAAGAAGCTATCATTCCAAATATACTCTGTACAGAAATACAAGTTTCTTTCTTGTTTCTATCCATCAAACATCAGCTCAAGGTGTGAAAGCTAAACGGGCTTACTTGGTGCTTGAAGTGTAGTTGTTAATAACTAAGCTCTAGTCAGACCATGGTGGCAGCTGCCTGACCTTACTGCTCACTAGAGGTCTATCTAGCTGTAATTCAGTGAACTTTGCTGCTCATGCACAAAAGCAAGTAGATTTTCACTCCTGTTTTAGGTCCTGTATTGGCTTTTCTCTAACAGACACAACTGTGTATGGTAAGGGTGACCACTCATCTGCTCTTTAATTCTAGCCGCGTTGCCCATACCTGTCCTTACATTGGTTTTTTTTTGCTTGTTTGAGTGTAGACTGGATTGCTAATTAATGAAAGAAAAAATAACATAACTCAGAATTTAAAATATGCACTCAATTATATTATTACATTTGGAATAATAGTTATATAATGTGATATTATAATAGAATAATAACTATAAAGCTTAAAATCAAAGTGACAAAGGTAGTGGCTTAGTGCTGGCAAAGAGCAGATTCATGGGGGTTGGGTTTTGGCTTTTTCATCTGTTCTTTTATAGCTCACGAGTAAAAAAAAGGACTTTCATTGCAAGATTTATAAGAGTAGTGAGGCCTCAGCAGGACAACAAGGGATTTGGCACTCAGCCTTCTGTGGGTCAGAATTCCCATGTTGTGCGTTGTTTGGGCTGTGGTGTCGCCATCTGAACATCTGAGTTGTTGCGAGGAGGATTTTTCAGAGGTTGTTTAGCTGTGATTTTTGGGTATGGTCCTGTTCTGTATTTCTCTGGTCGTAAAAAGCACAGTGCAAATGCCAACATCCCATTAGCATTGTTGTCTCGTTACAACTGTGTGGTTAAGCGTCTCAGGGTTTGTGTAGTGCACTTACTGTAAATATGATAAAAATCGTCTGCGGTAGAGGAGATCTGCGATTGCTTGATGGGCAGCATGTGCTAATGGGTCATCATCACTTTGGCTTTCTCTGCGAAGGTTAGGGACTCACTTTCCTGCTGGAGGGACCAGGAAAGCACAGAAGTCAGAGGGAGACAATCTGTGAAGGCATCTTGGGGGGGATCTGCAGGGCTGTGATGCTTCCTCCTTCCTTGCTGCACGTGAGGAGTGATGAGTCACCTCTGCTTTTTCCAAAGGATCTGTTCCTTTGCAGGCATAAGCTGTTGTTGATAATTTTTTTTCATTTTCTTTTTCCTTTTATGACAAACCAGCAATTAATGGGTTTTGTCAGCAGTACAAAGAAACAAACAATACCTATCATTATACTGCGGAAAGTCACACAGAGATAAAGTACATTTCAACTGCATCATCCATTTATAAAGGGTAAAATGCCAATTGAGGAGGCTTTAAATATGGTAAATACCCCTAAAGTAAACTGGGTGTATTAGTAGTGATGGAATGTTACCTACTAAGCAAGGTGTAGTTCCCTACCTCAATTTAGCATGTAGCTGCACAAATATTGGCTGTGTGGGGGGAGATGGAACCTTTCTTAGTGGACATTTGCCAGGGTCAGATGTGGTTTGGATTTGTTAGTCTTCCTCCAGCTTTGAGATGTGTGACAATATAAACAAAGGACAAAAATAATTGCAGGCCAGGATATCAAGGTGATTTTTTTAGAGGAAGAATAGACTGTCTTAAAAGAGGGAGGAAGGACAAGGGTGTGTAATGACAAGGGTTAAAAAAAAAAAAGATGATGTGAGGGTTGTGCAGAAATGGAAGGATGAGAGGTTTGAGCTGAAGGGGAGGGGTGTGCATTAGTGCAGAGGAAATCTCTCCTCACTGGTATGCATAGAGACATTTCCTGCCTTATGTTTTGGTTTCTTAATAGTTATCTGACTATAAAATTAACCTACATCATTTAATGGTAGTTGAATGGCAGCTAAATTAACCCACTTTCAAAATAGAGCTTACCTAGCCCGTCAGCTCTGAGACAGCCTTGTCCCCAGGCATCCAGGGCTGCAATCCACATCTCTGCCTTAACCTATTTCCCAAGCAGCCAGCCAAAGTGGTGCATCAGAAACAGGCTGTGCTGCTCAGCCCAGCAGCTGACAGAGAGTACGGACATGTATCAAATCGCTAATTCATATTTCACCAGGCATTCCCGTGCAAGGAGGGATGGCGTTGGCACGTGGGGAGTGCCGCCCTTAGGAGTTGTGATACTGTTTCTATTAACAATGTGGCCTTGATTATCTGAGGCCCAATTATCTGAATCTCCAGGTTATCTGAAATGGGGTCATATCCCCCAACATCTGTTAATTACACCCAGGATACCCTCTCCTCTCCAGATGTCTCCACTGGCCCCTCCCAAGCTTTGGCAGCTGGGCTGTGCTAAGTGTTGTTAGCTCTAGGAAGTGCTCTACCTAGCTCCTGCATTTGGCTTTTCATATCCATGTTGGGAAAAAAAACCCAACCTGGATAATTGCACAATTTGAAATCCTTGAAGACTTCTAGAAGCAGGCAGTGGCTGTGCTTGGCAACATGTCTGTTGGAGCTGGGACCAGGAAAGTCTTAGGGGAGGGTGTCCAATGCATTTGAGTTTTCTTCCACCTTTCAGTGTACATTCAGCTTTGGAGGGGAAGGTGGAATTTCTCACAGCACAGCCTGTCCTTCTCACAAGCCTCATTTAGTGTGGATGAATGCACCTTCAGTGGGAGTTTGCTAGTTGTTGAACCTCTGCAGTTGCAGTGACTCCAGCTGACCTATGTGTGCACATCCGAAGGCTGGGGAGGGAGAACCTTGTCCCCAGTGTGCTGCAGAACAGACAGGAACTGACAGTGGTGGACTCAGAGCAGGGGAGAGGCCATACACCTGTGTCACGTCAGTCCAGAGCCAGTATATCTTCCTGGGACTGTTAAAGATACTCAGGGCACCCTACTCCACAGTCCCTGAGGCTCATTCTCCCTTCTCTTAACTTGGTGCTGCTTTTTTTAAAACGTGCAAAGCTGTGAAAATCATTGTAAGAACTTTTTTTTTTGCCCTGCATTCTTTTGTTATCTGTCTTCTGGTGCTGTCTGTTTCTCTATCTATTCTGGTCTTCTGGTGCTATCTATCCTTTTGGAGCACCTAGCTCAGCAAAGATTCTGGGTACTGCCTCAGAAAGAAACAGTCATGGTAATTTTTTTTTTTCCTTAAAGGGAAGATCCCAAATGATCTTGATAATTAGAAAAATTAGCAAGGACAGTTCTGGAAAGGGTTTGAAAGTTGGTGTGTAGAATAGTAGTTCCAACATGATAAATTTCCCTTGGTTTTAAAGCAATAGCTCAGTGGTAAAATTTTTAATTAGTCATTAAATATTGTATTAGAAGTATCACAGTGATGATAAACTACTATAAAATACAGTTGGGTTTTGGGGAAGGTGGGAGTCAAGGAAGTTATGACAGGAATATAAAAAAGCAAAACTTATTTGAGGCTTCTGTTGGATTTTTCTTAAAACCAACTTTGGTTTGTTTGATTTCTATTTGGTTGCAGGTGGGGAGAAGTGAGTTTTAATGTTTAACTAGTTAAAAAAATAAATAAACAAATAAAAGACACTACTCTGAAGGGTTAAAAGTCTGAATCTATAATGGATGTCTGTTATTTGTCCAGCCAGTTGGCTAATTGTACAACCTGGATAGGTTGATGAATACATGCAGCTGACAAAAACCCCAGCCAAACAAAACCCATCTATAACTTGTTTCTTCCTGCTTTTCAGTTGAAATACAAGCTCAGTCCATCCCCATGTGCGTCACCAAGGACGGAGTAAATTCAGGGGCCTTGAGAACCTGGCAGCAATATTTCCATAGTTATTTTGGCTGTGTTTGCACAACTTCAGCTTTTAATTTAGAGAAGGAGAGTGCTTTTTCTCCTTCCTAGCTGTTATGTGGAGCTCCAGCTCTTTGCATGCTGCTTTTCTATTTTTTTTTCAGTGCAGTGAGAGAGAATTACTGTAGCACCCACAGAGGTGTGAAGGGACTCATTCATCTGTGTGGGGAGTGTGAGGTGCCAGGCATATTTCTGAGGATTGAAATACAGGCATTTAAACTGGTGCATCCAGTGTCAGCCTTTAAATGGGGCTTTGAAAGATGAGCTCCAGAAAACCTTGCTTCAGTGGCTTGCACTATTTGTGCCCATGGCTGATTTGCCCATCCCCTTCAATGGATCGCCACATCCGTTCTCCCAGCAGAAGGAAGCGCATCCTACACCTCTCAAGGCACGAGGTCTGTGCTACAGCTATGACTGGAGATGGGTTTGGGCACAGTCAGATGGTCCCACGCCTTTCCCAGCGTGTTTGCTTTTGCACGGCCATTCCAGCAAGCTGAACTGGGACTGGCAGAGAACCCATTTCCCCCTTCTGCTGCGTAAGATCTCTGCATGCAGCCCTCCAGCACAGGCAAAGCAAGCCTGTCCTTGGGAACCCACAGCACAGCCCCTTCCAAGCCACACTTAGCATGCAGGATTCACTATGGCCCTGGGGCTAGGGTCAGCTCACCTGACTGCCAGCAGTGAGCAGATTGCCTTTAACAGGCTGTTCTTCCTTTGTAACCCCTCAAAAAGGCATTTCCACTCACCCTGAAATATAAATTAGGTGGTTGAAACGAGCAGGGTTGGAGGTGCTACCCAAGGGCAGTGAGACACTGCCTCAGACCTTGGGCTCACAGTGGGCATCTCGGTGCTTTGAGTTCAGCTGATGGAGGGCATTCCTTGCCAGTTAGTCTTTCTTTTTAGTCATCCACATTTCTCAAATCTCTGCTTTTAGTCAGGTTTCCAAGACACCCTTCAGCTTGATGGGGTACTCAAGTGGTACCTCTGTTTTTGGGTGGTGCAACGCACCTCTCTGCTGACTGGTGCAGAGTCAGCTGTGTGCGAACAGGAGAGGGAGGGGAAAGGTCATCCCTGTAAAAATACTGAATTGGATTTTATAAGTTTATAGCTATGTTTTGTTTCTTTTACAGAACTATAATCCTGGTGCTTAGAGTGGTCTGAAAGGAACAGAAACACTTAGCCTTGAACTTTTGTTCTGCTGCTGCTTCTTGTGCCTATGAGGTACAAAACATACCTGTAAACTTATAATCAATCAAACTGATGTTCAAGGGCTAAAAAAAGAAACCCAAAAAGGGTACAGGCTTCATGTTCAATAGTGGGAAACTTGGGGTGGGCAAACCAGAAGATTGCAGTTGGCAATTGACAGGTTTTCAGAGACCAGCTTCCCAGGTAGGTTGGTAGGAACCAGCTGATTTCTTTCTCCCTTTCTTTCTTCCCCTCCTGCTCCCTGCCCAAATACACTATAGAACCGTGCAGGCTGGGCTGCCCCTGAAACTCTTTTTTTATGGCATTCACAAGCAGAGCAAGCACAGTGTCACCCTGGTACAACGTGAAGGAAGAGATATGACAACCCCACCAGTGGGCTGGGGGCACTGCAGGAGCTGGGAGAAGCTCCTCAGGCTGTGTAGGGAGAAACACAGATAACTTGGCCATTCCTCCTTATACTGTAAGTCCTCTATCTGTGCAGTCTATAGGTGTTATGGACTGACAAACCTCTGCCTTCCCCCAGCCCCTTCATCCCCAACCGTGTGGCCTTTGTTGGAAGCCCCAGGTCCCCTCCAGCAAGAGCTGGGGGAGGGTTGACTTTAAACTCCACTAAACAGTGGAAGCACAATGCAAACAAATGTATTGCAGCACGCAGCTATGCAAATAGCTTCAGAGCGCAGCACGTTTTCCCCAGCATTAATTGCTGCACCGCCAGGGTTGCGTAGCAACAGCTCCGCTTGTGCCTCTGACAGCTCCTGCCCCTTGATGCCTCTGACACCTTCTGTGGCAGGCAGGGAAGGGGAAGAGAACAGGGCTGCCCTGGGAAATCGAGAAGGGCTGGGAGGTAGTGAGGGGCTCTGGTGATAAAATTCACTTGGGACACTGGGCTTGTCTTCTGCTGGCCCAGGGTAATGTGTGCAGTGGAGCTGGAAGGAGGATGTTGGGGCACAGGAACAGAGGAGATCTGGCAGCCACAGCCTTGTGAAGCATTTGAGGCTGGCGGGCAGAAAGGGCAGACCTGCCATGTCCCAGGCTCTGAAGAAAAGCTCACTGACAGGTGGGCTGTCTCTCCCATTGCAGTGAATCTTTCTGGGGATGCCATACCGGTTTGTGACTGCACTTACAGCTTGACTAGAGGCATAAAGGGTCCCCAGGTAGTCTCTCACTGGTTGTGAATCTCCTTTTGGCTTGTGGCTTTTCCAGCCCTTGAAAGAGATGGCTTATTCCTTATGCACACCCAAACCTAGGAGAACCCTGGGCCAAGCCCTGTGGGAAGGGGAGAATATAGGCACTAAGGAGAAGGCTGTAGGTGGGATAGGCAGCCCCGGGCTCCCTCGCTGGTCTTTCCAGCCCAGCAGCTTCTGTGGAGCTTGCCTGTGTCTCCCAAAAGGCAGGACTCTGCTTGCCTGCCTCTTCAGAAGCAGGACTGGCTGCTTCCTGAGAATAAGTTTTCCTTCTGTTTAAAACCATGTTCCCAATTCCCATCCTCTGTGTTTACCAGTCAGTCTTTAGCTCCTGCTGTGCTTTTGCCAGGCTGAGGAACTTGTTTGCACCCAGCACCTTTCTGGAATGACACTGGAGCTCTGCAGTCAGCTCACCTCTCTATTCTGAGAAGCCACATTAAAAAAAAAATAGTTTCTGTGCAACAGTTTGTACTGTCCATAAGCAACTCTGCTTGAAAATGTGGGGCACTGGATGTAACTTCACTCTTACAAGTGAGCCAGAAACAAGCTCTTCTCCAAAACTGACTTAAGTAGGGAGCATGTGGGCAATCTTGTGTCCATCGACTACCTTGCAAGAGAATGCCCATGGGCATGTTTTATTTATTAGTGATAGCCAGAACAGACAGGAATAGTGGGAAATGCTGGTTAGGTACCAAGGCATACAGATCAGCAGGCCCCAGGGAGGACAGAACTCTGTGTGTCTGTGAGATGTGAGGATCAGCTCAGCACTCTTGGGGGCACAGGGAGAGGAAGGACAGAGTTGGGACCTAGCCACCCTCAGAGCCTGACTGCAGGTGGCAGTGAGAGCTCTGCCCCAAGGTTATCCGTAGACACCCAGAAAAAGGCAATGCTGCCTGCAGTACCCAAACAGGGATGGACTGGGGAAGGAGCAGATGAGCTCAAGGCGAGAAGTTGCACTGGTCTGAAGTGGCGTGACACCAGAGGACCCTGAACGCAATGTGCCAGGTGACCTGTGTCACTGAGTGTGAGATGGGTCTTCTAACTAGAAAGGGCATCAAAACTGAATGGATTTATTTCCTTTATCAAGCAGGAAAAATATTTATCTCTGTTTTTTAAATTTATAGCTTGACAAGCTCTGTGTATCTCTGATTGTCACCTTGGAGTACAGTAGGGCAAATAAGGTGACAATGAGCAGGAAGGCCTCTGTCACACTTCAGAGGAAGAAACTAGGTGAAAGGCAAAGCAGGAATGCCACTGGAACCTTCAGGATCAGGGAGCTAAGGTCCCCTCTGCCACACAAGCAGGACATGACCCTTTTCCGTCCTGCACGCCTGTGCAAAGCAGGCGTGACCTGCCTCTGGCTGTGCTCAGCATCATGGCTACAAGGCAGGAAAGGACAGTGCCCAGCCACTTTGGTCCCCTCTCCCAGACCAGGAGAGAACCAGCTCTGTACACAGGTTTGCAACCTCCTCCTCCTCACCAGGCGTCACCGAGCTTTTCCCTTCTTGCCACCCACCTGGGCAATCACTTTGACTATGCCATGGATTCTTCCTTCACAGCCATGGAGCTTAGCACCCAAAGGTGCCCCAGCAAGGAGTGAGATGGTTGTTTTGCTACCATAACCCCTTCCCACAGCTGCCCAGGGAGCATGGCAGTGGGGCAGCCAGGGCAGGGCCCTACCTCTGCTGCTGCTGTTGTAAATTCAGTCTTCTTGGGGGAAGATGGCTGCTTCTCTTCAGAGCTGGGCTTGTGAGTAGGTAAAGGGAGTCACCGCCCTCTTTGCAAAGGTGGAAAAAAGATTACGCTGAGCTCTCCCTCTTCAAAAAGCCCCCTGCTCCAAGCCCAGGGGGTTGAAAGGGTTTTTTTATCCCCTTTTGTTATTCATCAGAGCGAGGGGAGGAGCTGGGCCGTGTAAGAGATCCTGGCTGACATAACCCTTTCCATGCAGGGCTTTGGAGAGGGGCCAGGTTGTACCTGAGTATTTTTATTTAAACTAATCCCAGACGTTCCAAATTGAAAGCCATCGCAGCGCCAGGTAGGACCAGTTCAGACGATTGCTGGAGGGCGTTTTTCTCACCTGGGTGTAGTAAAGCAGTCTCCAGGTACGTTGTTTATTGCTAACCCCGGGAGTATGTTCTGGAGGTGTCGGGATACATTCAGCCTTTACTCAGCCTTTACAGGTGGTTTTAGGAAAACCCTGCCTAAGAAGCCTTTAAGGAAACTGAGAGGCTGAGCTTGAGAGGCAAACGTGTAAAACACGTTATTCCTGGGCAAACTGGAAAGCAACGGCCTGGGTAGCAGCTGCTCAGGGCAGGCTTGGCTACAGCCTAGCATTTCTGGGCAAAGAGGAGACCTGGTCAGCCCTGAGCCTGAAGTGGCCCCAGGTGTGCCCACCAGCCCAGGGAATCGGGGCACTGGCAGTGCCTCTCTGGTGTGTGTCAGTTCAAAGAAAGCAGCCAGCAAGCAGTAAGGAGGAGGTGAGGGCTGCCCAGGGCTGGCTCTGGCGTGCCTGATGCCACTGAGAACAGCCGGCCACTTGCTTTCCCTTCTCCATTTCTCTGCTGATGGTTCCTCCAAACGGGAGCTCTTCCTCCTCATCCACCTGTTAAGCCCTGAACGTGGAGGGAAAACCCACTCCAGATGAAGCTGCTTTTCTCCACCCTGGCCCTGAACCCTTTGATAACTGTTGCCCCCCTTGACCCAGCTGAGTGAGCGAGATTGGTTTCTGATGCTGGTGGGGGGGCAGGCAGAGAAAGGCTCTAGGGGGAGAAAGGACTTTCACTCCTCCAGTACAAGGCCAGGAGGTGCAAAGTGCAAGTGTTGCTGCAAAGTAACACTACGTTACTGGTAAAGATTGTGAGGCCCTCTCGGTGTGGTTAGGACTGGGTGGGAATCGCCTGTGCTGCCGTTGGGAACAGATACGGTCTCAATAACAGCACCTGGCATGGCACTCATGATGCGTTCACGCAAACACTGGGTAATTATCCCTTAACCTCTCCACCAGTAAGTTCTAATTAATTGCCTCTGCCAAGCAGGTAACTGATAATGGCCTGGGTTTGAGCGCTAGCTAGTGGCAGCGACCCTGTGCTGTAGAAGCCCACCTTTCTACACAACCACTGTGTGCTGACAGCCCATCAGCTGCAGGAACACTTTATTAAGTGGCAGCTAATCAAAGGTCAGTGCAAATGGCACGACACTGCACAGGATGCCTTGCTGCCTGCACGTCCTGCATGCTTGGAGCTCACCAGAATCTCTGTGCTGACTACAGAAAAGGCTCAGATCTACTCAGTTTGGCCCCAGACCCATCTTCTGCCACTGAGGTGTAAGCAGATTTTTAGGACTCCGAGTAGCTGAAGATTCCTGGCATCTGGCATTCCGTCCCAGCTGGGATGCTGCTCTGCTCCCATCCAGCCTAGCAGAGCAGAGTGAGGGAGCAGAGGTGAGCAGCCATCCTAGAAATGCTGGGCCTTCTACATCAGGTGCCGTGAAGATACTAAGTCTGATTCTTTTTAAGTTTGCTTTGAACATGTGACATGGTGCCTACACACTGGGATGTCCTAGGCAGAAGTGCAATTATGAGTGCTCTGGCAGTGGCAGACAAACGAAAGGGCAGTTTGTGTCCTGCCAGCAGTGTGCACCTGTAAGTGTGCCTGCTGGGACTAAAGGGACACTTGCCAGCCCCAGGAAAACAGGATGCTTGATCTCACCTGGAGGTCAGGCCAGTGATATGCCTGACTGGGAGGAGAAGGGTTATTCTGGTTTTGCAGCATAAACTAATATTCCCTAGGACATGTTACTGACTGCTTCTCTCTTTGTCTCTCTAGTGAGGATGCAGCAGAGACAATAGCAATAGACTCTAACAATCAGCCGAAGTCTCCACTGGAAAAATTTATGGTCAGACTGTGTACACATCACCAGAAGCAGTTCATTCGTGTGCTAAACGACATATACACTGAAGTACAACCAGACTCTGACGGCCAGCAGTTATCCGAATCTGAGAGCATGGAGGCCTCTACTTGTGGCTCTGGTTGTAGCCAGCGAAGCACTGAAAATCAGGATAAGGGTGCTACTTGTACTGAATCAAAGGTCCCTTCTACATTGGACCCAGGACAGTCAGGGGCCGATGGCCCCCTGCATGTTACGGGACAAGCCCTGAAGCAGCCAGTGGAACTGAAGTCTCTGGACAGAGCAGAGAACTCCAGTCCTGCTTTGAGAAGGGACTTCTGCGAGCTCCCCATCACCAGGCTTCGCTCTGCTAGTCCAAAGGATAGCCCTACCCAAGGATACCTCAGCACGTTGAATTCTTCCTCTTTGAATTTCCATCATGCCACAAAGAGCCTGGAAGGGCAGCAAGCTGCTGGACATGAACAAGAAGCTGGGATCAGGAAGTGTGAGGATAATAAAGAGCAGCTAGCAGGTAAGACTCTCATGGAAGGTTATATCTCAGTCAAAGTGGCAAATGTGAATGGCAGCGAGGACAGCTTAGACAGCTGTCTGGGGTCCCAAAAGAGCTCTTTCAGGGCTCTCCCAGAGGAGTCCTGGGATCCTGGCTTTGCAGTGACCCCACCTCGCAGAGCTGACAAAGAGAACACTTTGCAATGCAGCTCGAAAGCATCTTTGCACCAGGACTTAGATGCAAAAGAACAAGACGTGAGACCAAAGCAAGAAAACCACCTGCATGCCATGGCCAAGGGCAAGGCAGGCTGCCAGCTGCACCCAGGTGACAAGGGCACGCTCGACAAGTCCAAAGAGGGCTGGCTGCCCACTGGTGCCATGCCAGCCGCACACCGGACCCCCGGTGGGCACCCCCGCGCCAAGGCAGCCTCCCTCAGGTCCTCTCGGAAGAGCAAGAAGGCATCGGGGCTGAGGATCAATGACTATGACAACCAGTGCGATGTGGTGTACATCAGCCAGCCCATCACCGAGTGCCATTTCGAGACGCAGCGGCTGGTGTCGTCCCGCAGGACGGCGAGGAAGAGCACCCGGGGGTATTACTTCAATGGGGAGTGCTGCGAGCTCCCGACTGTCCGCACACTGGTTAAGAGCTGCCGGCTGGAGGAGAGGGCGAGCAGCCCAGCACTGCAAACAGAGACCCTCGTAAGTGCGAAGCCACCCCTGGTGCTCTCGGTGGAGGGGTCTGCAGGGGCAGGATGGGAGGGTGAGAAGAGGGTTTCCCTGAGGCTCCTGGCTAAAGTGGCACCAACCAGCCAAGAAACTAAAGAGAGAGCTGAGCTGGGCTCCATGCAGCTCAGGGATACCCGAGCACTGCGATCAAGGGAAGCTGCCATGGCCGTGCCATTCTTCTCCCTCTCTGCTCCACCCAGCCCCCAGAAAGAAGACAGCTTGGCCGGCTCACCGCCACCCGGCTCCCCTCCTGCTGAAGGAGGGGGGATGACAGTAGGAGGCACTGTCACCTGGGAGGCTGACAGTAGTCTGGGCTCCTCTGGAGATGGCAGCAGCAGCAGGCAGGCTGCTGATATTACTGCCTTTTCAGTTTCAAAAGCACAAGGTGAGGAGGAAGGTTGTCCAGGCTCTGACATACAAACTATTCTAGACCTCCCTGCCAGCCCAGACCCAAAGTCCTCCTCACAGCCTTCTGCCACTACAGACACAACACCTCTGCCCTGTGATGGTGCCAGCGATCCTGTCCAGCTTCCAGGCTCAGGGGATGCTGAGCTCTGTGGGCAGTGTCTGACAGAGCCCTCCCCATGCTCTCCAGGCTTGCAGGCTCCTGATGAGCCCCCTGCTACCATGGATGGGGAGAGCCCCCTGGAGCCCCCTGACACTTTGCAGTGCAGGGATGTGAACAAAAGCATCGATGCTAAAGAAGCTGAATCATCAGTCACGGTGGGTGACAGTCCTCTTGAGCAAGAGGATGCTGTGCTCGTGAGCACACCCCTCCCCAAAGTCTTGCAAGTGGACACAATACAGAATAACAGCACAGCAGGTGAAAAAGACCCCACTGAAGGGGAAATGCCACCCGACCCAAACAGCTCAGATTCTGTCTCTTCCAAAGACAGTCTAGACAAGAAGCGAAAGAAAAGCAGGAGAGTTCTAGTGGCATCAGACCGATGTCTCCGAAGCCAACAATCCCAGTCACCTCCCGAGGGCAGTGCTGAGGACTCTGGTTCTTCCAGCTCTGTGCAGCTTCCTTGCCTTCAGATCAAAGTCTCCAAGAGCCCTGGCGCTAAGCGGTTCAAGAGAGAAGTGCAGCTGGATGAGGCAGCATCCATGCACTTCCCAAATGACTGCTTCCCCAATGTGCTGCTCAAAACCAGCGAAGGGCCAGGCATTGGCCAGGCTCCAGAGAGCATCACTGAGCAGCAGCCAGGCGAGGAGAATGGTGTCACTACCAGACAAACCTATAAAAGCATCTTAGCAAAAGAGACTGCTGCAGAGGGAGAAAATTCCTCTAAAGATGACTCCTCTGCTAACAGCAGCCAAAGTCAACCAGCTGAGATGCTGGAAATCAGCACCCAGGCTGATTCCGAGAAGAAAAACATTCTCCTCCCTCCAGAGTACAGTGTTCCTGCAAGTGATGCTGATGACGTGAAACCAGTCAATGCCAGTGCAAAGGATAAGGAGAGCTCTGACAGTGTCAGGGATCTGGGCAAGCCAGTGAACTACGAGCTGGCGACCAATTTGCCTCCATGTCCCAGCAGCAGAAGTGGAAGCAAGCATCTTCCAGCAAAAACTGCAAAGCATAAAAAGGTTGCTCTGCAGTTTTATAACTTACGACATGCACCCACGCCTGTAGACAGTGCAAAAAAGAACACACCAGGGAAGGAGTCTATGCAAGCAATCCCCAAACTGAGGGATGAACACAGTTCAGGGAATGATGACTGCCCAGCACTGGAGGATATAGACATGGCTGACAGCAAACCAAAGTTCATGGAGTGGTGTGCTGAAGAGGAGAACCAGGAGCTCATTGCTGAGTTCAACACTCAATACATGAAAATCCAGAAGGGCTGGATTCAGCTGGAGAAGGAGGTCCAACCAACCCCCAAGGTAAAGAACAAAGCCGACAAACTGAAGGAGATTTGGAAAAGCAAGAAAAGAACACGGAAAAGCAGAGGCTCACTGGAAGTGCAGAAGCTTTCTCCTGTGCAGATGCTGTTTATGAAGGCCTTTAAGCTGTCTGACATATGCCAGTGGTTTCTGGAGACAACTGAAACGAGGTCTCTAGTGATTGTGAAGAAACTCAACACCCGTCTCCCAGGGGAGATTCCCCCCATGAAAGTCCCCATGCAGAAATATTCTTCCTCTAGTCTCTACCCCAGTTCACTGCAAGCTGAACGTTTAAAAAAACATCTCAAGAAGTTTGCCGCCACTACCCCGGCTCGGAATAACCTGAAGAACCAAAAGCTTTGGGCCAAAATTCGTGAGAATGCTGATAAAGCAGAGGCTGAAGAAGCCACCACTCCCAACCAGACACCTCCCACTGATGCCAGCACCAAGGAGCTGAGTGAAGACAAAACCATCCAGCCTATGCTCAGCTTGCCCACGCAGGCCAGCACCAGGATCCTGCGCAAGTACTCCAATCTTCGGGGCAAGCTGCGAGCCCAGCAGCGCATGGTGAAGGCAGAGAAGCGGAGTGATGGCCCAGGGGACCATCTGCCCCTGGAGAGCAAGCAGAGCCGGAAGAGTGTGTGCATCAACCCCCTGATGTCTCCAAAGTTGGCCTTGCAGATCAAAGCAGCTGCCTTTCCTTCTAAATCCCCTTCAGTGGATGGAACGGCGAAGGGGCGGAAGGGGAAGAGCAGGTCCCAAGAGGATCCCTTGCCCAAGGTCGACCTCCAGCTCAGCAAGAAGAAGAAAATGCTCACAGGGAGCACCCAGGAGCGATCCAGCTCCTCCACCAAGGACAAGCTGCCTGCCAAGAAGGCTAGTAAAATAAAACATTCAGAGGTCAGCATGAAATCTCCCGCCACCCGAAAACAGACTGCCGTGGAGAGGAGCAATAAACTGGCCAGAAAAATGTCTTTGAAAGAGAAGAGAGTCCCGAAAAAGCAGCTGGACAAGATGCGGCTCCCCGTGCGGAAGGGCAAGGAGAACACGAGCAGACGGGCCGTGCTGCCTCCCATGAGGCATGAGGAGCTGTCCAAGTCCCCAAAGCAGAAGCCCCTGGGGGAGTCCTCCACACGGTCACAGAAGATGGCCAACAAGAAGCATAGCAGTGGGAAGACCCTGACAAGGTCCATGAAGAAGATGCAGGAGAACAGTGTGTCTCAGGGCAAGAGGAAGCTGAGGGCAAAAGTGGACTGTTCACACAGCAAACGCTCACGACTGGACCCGAAATAGCAAAGAACCAGTAGCCATGTACAAAACTGATGTATAGTAGTAACCCTTTACCATGCATTAACTAAAGCTGCTTTTATAAGCTGTAGCAAGCCTTTAAAAATCCGCAGTTAAAGGATAACGCCCATGATTTTAGGCATCAGCAGATGTGTCTTGGACAGAGAAGAGGTTGGTCTGTCTGGCTCTGCTGTTCAGAAGGAAGTTTCTGCAGTTTGAACGTTCCTTGGGTTCTTTTAAACTTGGAACCAGGCAGTTTTTGTTAAAAGTACAGTGCCTTATTTATCACTTTAAAAATAAAAATAAGAAGCTCGTCTGTGTGATTTGGAGGCTTGCGTTTTATACTTGAGGCACAAGCACTTGTACTGTAGCAGAAAGAAAACCACCTTCGTGCACATGAAGTAGCTTTTGTCAGCCTTTGGGTGCACACAAACATTTCCCTTTCTTTCAGAGTCCCCCTTCTGTCTGTCTTCTTAGTGGCATTTAAAGCAAAACCAAAACCATTTCGCATCACTGAGGGAGAGGAGGACGAGTCTGTCCTTTGTCGGTTTGCTGGTAGCAGCTGCTGGTGTCCCAGACTGTTATCTGCATGAGAATGTGAAGTAGCTACTGGTGTGCGTACTGCTGATGGCTGCCTGCTCCTCACTGCACAGCCCATGGGTGGGGAGAGCCCGCTCAGGCTGAGGAGATGCTGTGGGCACACCAGGTACCAGGCTGCCACATCCACTGCTGCCAGCTGGGCGTGCTGGGCTGTATCTGTCTTTTTTCTTGCTGGCTTCAGGGATGAACCAGTCTTGCCATGCTCTGCTTTTGGACGGACTTCCTTCTCCTATTTCCCTGTCCTTGTGGTGATTTCTGTGGTCTCTGATGGAAAAGCTTTTCTGCAGCACTTCACTGAACGTTGAATCTCTCCCTTTTTAAGGGCTTGAGTTCCTGCTGTTGGTGCTCTGCAGGAAGGCAACTCTGGCCCTCACCTTGTGCTTTTGTTCACATCTTGCCTAGTGCTCTCCTAAGCCAGGATTTGCAGTTGAAATAAGGTTGGGATAAGGGACTGGCTTGCATTAATTTTTTACCATAATTTGCATTTTACCCTTTTACTAGCAAGGTATGGGAGGTTTGTCCTTGCTTGTGTCACAGAACAGGGTCATAGTGCCTGTCTTCTCCTAGAAAAACCTGTTAGAAGTGCATAGAGTGTGTGTGCTAGTTCTGCTGGGCAGAGATGACCAGCAGCTGGGGAGGGCTGTGGTCTGTGCTAGGGAAAGGCCCCTGCTCAGCCATTGCATCCCCACAGCTTCACTTTCACATTGCTGCAGAGTCCATTTGCAGGAATCCCAATGCCTTTGTCTTTCCACGCATAAAGCAGCAGTGCCTGTCAGGGCACTGTGTGGGCCCTGAGGCTGCCAGAACCTTTAACAGCTGCCTTGCTGGTCCTTGCTCAGCTGCTTGTCCCTGATGAGAGCAAGGCTCTGGTGCAGCCCATGAATTCAAGAGATGCTGGCCCTGGGAGCAGAGGCTGGAAAGGGATTGGCTGCAAAGGGAATTGCTTTTCATGGTTGGCATTGCACCCCAGATCTCAAAGCCTGGGCGCTGGAGGTGAAAGACAGATAATTGTGTTAAAATCTTTCATTGTACCCCTTTAGCACAGAGGATGAAACCAGGTGTTTGATTTGCACACTCTTCACAGAGCACCTCTGGCTCTCTTGCAGGTATTCCCTTTCCCAAGCACTGACACACACAATGCTGTGGCACATTTTTCTCTTACTGTGAAATGGCTGATTTAAAAAAAAAATCCTTTGCCTTTCCTTTGAATTGTGCTAGAATAAGTTAACTCTCTGAACAGCTAGCAAGTGATTAAATCTAGCCTGTCAGTCCCTGTACAGATTAATATGAAATATCTATTACTTTAATTTTTACTGCATGCATTAAATATGTCAAACATTCCATCAGAAAAGATTTAAAAGCATTTCAAGAGAGGTGTAAGGCAGAAGGGCACTGATGGCAGTTAAGTGACTGATCTGTACCTCTTTTGCAGGGTCTGTGACTGATCTGTACCCTTTTGCTTCTCGATCCCTACTTATGGTCCTTCTCTAGCCTCTGGCTGGGGCCCAGCAACATGGAGCCAGATTTCCTCTCCTTCCTCTGGGCCAAGCGTGCATGTGAGCACGCCTCTTACCTTTCTCCTCACACCATTCCCCTGCAGCAAATCCCCTCTCCCCATCCTTCACCATCACTCCTGAAGTGCCTGCACCACTCACCATGCACTGCGTGCTCCTTGAGGCTTTCCTTCTCTCTTTCTTCTCTCATTTTTTTAGTTGCTGGCAAATGGTGAATGCAGGCTGTCCTGCTCCCTGTCTTCTGTGCTTCTGGGAGCAGGAATCCCATTAGGATAAAGCCTAAGGACAAAGGAAGTGGAAAGAGTCTTTCTAGATGGGGTGCTGGTGCTCCAGTGTCCTGGATGCCTTCCTGCACCCTGGGGCTTCACCAGCACTGGTTGGCTGGAGAATGGCAAGACTGGGAGACAGCAGGTGTCATTGGTGCTGGAGTGGAGCAGCTTCTGGGCATCTATCCCAGTTCGGTGTGCACTGCTTGGCTTAGGCAATAGTGGAATCAGAACACTGAGCTCCCCGACTGTCCCTTACAGGCAGTGGTGATGTGTGCTGCTGAGGCACAGCCCCTGCTTTAGAGGAGTCTGTAACCAATAAATGTGTCTCTTACATCATGCAAGGCATGCACAGGGAGCTGCAGATGAGCTTCATGAATGGAAGAAAATAAGCAACATGATTTAGTACCTTATTCCATATGGACATGGAGTGTGTTTCCATGTGCTACAGGCGCAGAGTTACCCACTGGCACTACCACAGTGCCATCCTCAGATCCACAGCCTCATTGCGCTCTTCTTCCCCTGGGCTACCCCACAGCTCCCTGCTCTACTTCTTCAGCTTTGGATTTCAAGTGCTACAACCCACAAAGCAGATCTCTTTCTGTTACTTTGGGGTTTCTTGCTGGCTACTTTCTCATCCTATTGAAGCTAGTCTCCATCATGCATCCTGGTCCATGAGCTAGGAGCATCATCCTTTTAGCTCTGCACCTCCACAGATGTCCTCACTGTCCCTCTGCTGCCAGTGCCTCTCTCATTTGCTTGGTTCCATTTTTCTCTCTCTTGTCATCAGCAGCTCTGGGTCTTCACACTTCACATGTTCAGGATCCGTCCATCTTAATTAACCACTGGGAGGAGCTGCGTTTGCCAAGCTCAGAGTCAAAACTTATGTTGGTGCTGTGGCAAGAGCAGTTTGAGCCCAGGATGGTTCCTCCTACCTTAGCTGTTAGGATCTTGTTTAGCAAGGCCAGCCCTGTAATGGGCTTCCCTGCTGACAGGGTGTGTGATATGTACCCAAGGTGTGCACATATTTATATTCATCACTTACTCATCCCTGAAAAGGTCCTGTTTGCCGGTGTTCGCTCTGTGCAGTGGGGTTTCTGTAGTCACCTGCCGGCATGTCAGGGAGACAGATTTGCAGCAAACCTTCTCTGAAGAGCTGACCAGTTGGCGCTGATGCTTCTGACAACTTTCTGCTGTATTGCTGATCAAGGTCTGTGAGCTGTGAGAGCAGGGTGAAATGGTTCCCGTTGCTCTCTGCACCCCTGGCCCTTCAGTGCTGGGGATGCCATGCAGGCCTGGACTGAGCAGGCTGGCTGGCTGCCCACACCACTTTTTCTTGGTGTGCAGATGAGCAAAGCTGCAGCCCAGCCCGTGTCCCAGCTGCTCTTGTGGCACCTCTGGAAATGCTGATGTTTCCAAAAGCTCTGCCAGCTCCTAGTAACCTCCCAGGAAATAGACATGCAATCAGATATACTGGTACCCTGTTTTTAAGACTTGCTGATGGACACTTTTTCTCTCCAGCTCATAAGCTTTCAGCCTGACAACTGCATTCCCAGTTGAAGGTGACTGAGAAAGCTGTGATTCCCAGCCTTCCATGGGTACAGGTAGTGCCTGGGGCAGCATGGAGGTGTGAGTGGCCATCCAGGTTGGGCTCTCACCTTCCCACCATCAGCAGTGATGCTGGGGGAAGAGGGCTGAGCCTCAGCCAAGGTGTACTTGGGTCTTGATCCTTGGGCTGTATGCCTGGATAGCCCAGGAGCAAGATGGAGATAGGCTCCTCCTTGACAGGGAATGCCACTGGAGCTTTTCTTGTAGCAGTAGGTTTTTGGAGCAAACCACAAGGTTATGGTGTCCCCATGTCGCGTGTGTTCCCCCCGTGTGCTGTAGCATCCATTTGGCCCATCCTTTAGCTTGGTGGTTGTGAAATGAATCCATCTGTTCTAAGATGTTCTCAGGAGTTCTTGTTTGTATTAAGCTCACCCCTAGGCTTAGCAGAAATAACAGTCCCCATCCTCCCTGCTCCCCTCCCCGCAGACAAGCCCTCTCTCTCACGAGCACTTCCACCTTCTCCCCAAAGGGCAGCAGAGGGCAGCTGGTGGTTTTGATTCAGGGCACGTTGGCAGCTTTGGGGCAGCCGAAGGAGCTGGGATGCAGCCGGCCAGCATTTGTGACATGGGTCTGGAGGCCAGGCGGTCCCGCAGGCTGTATTGCTAGCCAATGTTTTCTAAGTGTTTGTAAGAGTACCTAATTTTAAAATGAAATGTGAATATATATTATGTGTAGGTGCCATGTAAGATAGTGTTGTGCTAGGCAGCAGGATGCTAACCTACTTTTTAAGCTTTTTGGGGGCAGGAAAAGGCATTTTTCTCTCACTTCGTGCTCACAGATCTAATATTGTAAATAGGTTTTTAAAATATTTATTTCATGGGCTTTCCACAGGTTCTTGTCCTGACTGGTGTGTTGGTTGGTGGGGTGTGTTGCCCAGCGTGCCGCAACCAAAGGGCTGGCGATTGCGTGGGGGGATGGGACGGGGCGGGGTGGGCTAG
>WAAE01019361.1:0-146320 GCA_013400495.1 Nicator chloris | reverse complement strand
GGGCGGGGTGGGTGGGTGGTGGTGGTGTTCAGTTTGGTTTTATGTCACGTCAAAGCTGAAGCATTAACTCTCTTCATCTCGTTTTGATGATGTCAGACCTGGTCGATGGCCACGGTCCCTAGGGAGGCCGTGAGCTCCCACGGCCGGCCAGGATGGCTGTTCCCCAGGAGAGGGGGCACTGCAAGCAATAAGATTTGTAGTAATAATGTCTGCTTTGATGGCAGGGGCTCTCGGGGCTCAGGGCCAGGTGGGAATAACCCTGCTCCTGGCAGGGGCTCAGTCCAGCATGGCATGGGGGGGTCTCTTGACCTGGAGGTATTCAAAGAAGTGTCTCCAGGGATGCAGAAAGTGGGAGATGCTGTCACCCCAAGGAACCTCCCCAAAACCACCGGGGTAGGGTAGGTAGTTGCTGGTAGCAAACTCCCACTAGTGAATTACTGCCTTGGTGGGTACAGGTGACCCAAGGGAGCACACCGCTGTTGCTGCTAGTCCTAGGGCCGGCTCCAGAAGGTCATTTGCTCATTTGCTTATCATTCTGCAATTTTAATTCTCCTTCTCGGAGGTTTGAGGTAATTTGGTAACTTTTGCTTAAGTGGGTTTAGATTTTTTTTTTCTTTGTTAACCCCTTTTTGCCTGGAAGGCTGGCTCTGACCTTCCAGACCAGCTGTCTGTGTGGGGCAGTGTCAGCAGGATCTGCTTTTATGATGATGGGTCTCTCACTTTGGAGGATGTAGTGAGGGGTGCTGCTGGGTCCCAGCCCCGCAGGACCCTTCACCAGTCCCATGCTTCCTTCACCCTTGGAACAGGTGTGTAAAAAAAGAAAAACAAAAAAAAAAAAAAAGGAAAAAAGGAAACAACATAGTAATTTTTTTCTTAAGATATAAAACATTTAAATATTATCTCCACCCTAATGGCAAATGTTTTTCCTTCATCTGTGTGTGCTTCCGTGGGAGAGTTTCGTTTCTCTGTTTGTTTCTGTATGAGTTTTAGACACTGAGCTGAAATTCCTCCTTTCCGGTACTGTATGTTTGAGCCCAAGCAATGTGAACTGTACAGACCAGCAGTGGGAAGTGGGAGCAGTGATTGCACCTGGGAGAGTCGTGGCTTGGGACGGCATTCCCAGTTGGTGTAGGGAGTGGGAAGTACTGCGCCACAAGTTGGGAAAATGAGCTGTCTGCTGTGAATTCTCAGTTGGAAATGTGGAGAGGAGTTTCCATTAGATAATGTTTACATACCTCACCTGACAAACCTTTGAAAGTGTATATATTAAAAAAAAAGAAAATAAAATTATATTAAGTTGCTTTAAATCAATATGTATAGCTATAAGAGCTGGGTCATTTGAACTTTGAATATGTATCGATTCTCTAAATGTTGACATTTTGTGAACTCTGTGCTCCTGTCTTTTATTTCATCCTAGCCTACGGAAAAAGTTGTGTTGTTGTTCCAGTTAAAAGGTCCCTGACTCAGATCTGAACTCCTCAAGGATTCCCACCACCTTTTTTTCTTTTCTTCCTCACTGTCAATATTCACCCTATGAGCTTTCTAAAGGTCCGTATTTTATTGCAGCTTATTAAACGTTTCTTTGATATCAATGTTTGTTTGGTGTGATAAGTGGGGAAGACTGAAGGTGAGTGAGTGTATGAGGTAGGGCACAGCAGGCTCCAAGTGTCAGCCCCTCCCTATGGAGGGGGGATATAAATGCCTGTGTGGGGTTTCAGTGCTCTCACACCAGTGCCTGAGCTGTGGCAGACTTGTGTTTGTCACACCAACTGTGCAATCTCTTGGTGGTCCTGGGGACTGCTGCCCAGGCCCCCTCTACCCTTCCCCAGAGAGCTACAAGTGCCTAGTTTCCCCTGGAGCCATTCCATCCCCACAGCAGGCACTGCCCTTCAGCTTCCCACATGCAAGACCCCAGCAGTGATGGCTGCTTTTGCAAGGCACTGCATGGATAACCCTGGCTGCTTGGCCCTGCACTGTGGGGGCAACGCGTTGGCCAGAAGCACTGGCCAGGGCTGCTCCAGGAGCAGGAAATCATCCCCCAAGGCACAACCAACTCTTTCCATCCTGTGCTACCTCCTCACACATTCAGCAGCTCCCAAGCACCAGCTTCTCCCTTCTCCCTACGAGGAAAGAAGAGGCCAAGCCTCTGAATGAATAAATGTCATGTTCACATGGAAGACAACATAGACAATACCAAACATCTCCTAAAACAATACAGCCTCTGCCAGCGGAAGGATGCCCAGCGCCTCCCTCGCCAGCCTAGTACAAACCAGCGTCTTCAATAGTGACACACACAAACCCCACGGGCCAAACAAAGCCACCGTCATTTTCCTGCCCAGTAGCATCTGTAAACAAAAAGAAAACATCATTTGTTGACCCCAAACATATAAAAATACTATAACCAAATGAAATACAAATATATATTAGAATCTGTAAGTATTCTGTATAAAGAGATACTTTAGCGGTTAGCGTACAGCAAGAACAGAAACACAACACAACCAAGCCCCGAGTGGGCCACAGGCAAAATGAGACGCATCCCAGCTCCTCTGTGTGGCAGAGGAGCTCCCATGGAGAGGGCATTTGTGGCAGAAACACATCCCTGTGGTGGTGGAGATGCCCTGGATGCCAGTGGTGAGCAGGGATGGTGACAGCACCTGTAGAGCTGGGTGTATCCGGTGAAGGTGCCTGCAGCCTGGCCACAGCTGGCAGTGCAGACCTGAAGCCAAAGTGCTGGAGCGGTGTGACGGAGAGACCCAGGACTTCAGCTCTGGGATGAGTCTGTCCTCCAGGGTGATGTGGTGTTTCAGTGTCCAGCCATGTGCAGTGTCCCAGGCTGGGGCCCCACTGTCCTTGGCCCCCACAGCCTAGAGGTGATGCTGCTGTGGATGTTGGGTGCATGCAGTACCCTGGCAGGAGCTCCCCGTGTGCCCCTGCTCCCACACCGGCCCAGCACATGCCCTGGCACTGTGGGCTTTGCAGAGATACTGGGTATGGGCAGTTGAGTCCAAGAGCTGGTGGGTCCTGCCCTGGCAGTGTTGCCGCCTCCAGGCTTGCAGGTTTGGACATCTTCAGCCTCTTCAACTTGGCACGCACAAGACTGAGGCCCCCCCTGAGGTGATGGGCATGGCAAACCTGCATCCCAACTGCCGCAGCAGCCTCTTGCTCCTGCTGGCTCGGTCAGTGGGACACAGGGCACCTTTGCCCAGCTGCAGGGCTGCTCCCCTAGGACAGAGCCTGGAAAAAAGGGATTTCTGTGCTGCCCTCATACACAGCTCCCACCTCTGAGCAGAGCCACCTGGCTGCGCCAGGGGTATTTGAGGCTCTCTCCACATGAATGGCACAGTGCTGGCCCCATGGCACAGGGCAGGTTGGCACTGGAACCCTCAGGAACATCTGTGCACTGCTACCTGTCTCCCATTCAGTGTGCCTGGCACTGCCCTGGTCCTGCTCCACCAGTGTAGCCCTGACTGTGACCACAGTGGGCTGGACCCACGAATGCCCATGCACTGCAGAGCCCAGCCAGCATGCACAGACTGGGGCTGTCACCAGAGGGTCAGCCTGGGGCCATGGAGCTGGGGACAGCATCTGGGGTACTTTGGGATCCAGTACTCTGCACGGAGAGAGATCAGGGCTGCTGGAGGAGAGGATGAGAAACAAAGTCTGGGCTCACCAGGACTGCAGGACACGGGCTACACCATGCAGCCCACTGTAAGGCATGGTTTGCCATAGATCACAAGGCTCTGCCATGTCAAACCTCCCTCCTCCTGTCCCAGGTGTTGGAAAAGCCCTCAGATTGCTGGGCTGATGCAAGGGACAGGGCTGCCAGGGAGGGGACTCACCCGGGATGCAGGCACTGCCCTCCTTGGCTGTGGGGCTTCACTGGGAGGGAGGCAGCGTGCCACCGGGAGAGGGTGGGGCAGCTGGGCAGGGTGCCCACTCCATATCCACACATCTGTGTAGCTGCAGTTCTTAAAAAAATTCTCTATCTACACATTTGCTTTGTTTGGGGGGGTTTTTTTCTTTTTTTTTTTTTTTTTTTTTCTTTTCAGTTTCCTTCCCAACCTTCTAGATGCACCAGCTCTACCCTCTGCCGGGCTCCTCAGATGCAGCTGCAGTTCGGAACACCCAGAGAGCAGCACCATGCCCGCAGCATAAAGTGAGGTCCTTGGCTCGGGGGTGTCTCCCCACCAGCCCCCCGGCTCTGCAGGGCCGGTGGCTGCTCACAGGCACTGGCTGCAGCCACACTTGCTGGGCTTCTCCACCTCCTCCACAAAGGTCGCACCATTGCTGCACTCGAAGGCGTATTTCCTGCGCCGGAGCCGCAGCCCAGTGCAGCAACTGGCGTCAGGGCCACCGCAGGTCCCCCGGCATTCCACCCGGGCCACCGGCCGCGTTGTCTGGCAGATGGCATAGCCCCGCTGCACCTGGTGGTAGTCCCGCACTGGCTCCCCACGGCACTCTGGCTCTGTGGGACAGTGGAACAGCAATGGTCAGCCTGGTGTCGTGGCATGGGGCTGCCTTCCCTGGACACCCACCTCCTCAGCACCTACCTTGGTCACAGAGGGCTCCAGTGTAGCCATCATGGCACTCGCAGGTGGGCTGGCCACCTGGGGTGAGGTGGCAGTGGCCATGGACACAGGGCTGGTGGTGGCAGGGGTCAGGTGGTTCGGCAGGCTGGTTGCAGAGCGCGCCCTGGTAGCCCTCATGGCACTGGCAACTGTAGGAGAGGGCATCCAGGGGCAGGCACAGCCCGTGCACACACCTGTGGGCACACGGTGCCGTCAGGACCTGCTGGCGTAGCGTGGCGTGGCAGCAGCAAGCACAGCCCACCAGTACTGAGCATGGCACGGCTCAGCACCAGCATAGTATTGCACCGTGACTGGTACGGCACGACCTGGTACAGTACAGCCATCATGGCACAGCACAGGTGTGGCTCTGACATGGCACCAGCACAGAACAGCCTGGCACAACTCAGAGCTAGTGGCATGGCAGGGCAGTGTCGTGATACGGCACCGTGATGGCACGGGCCTGACACGACAGCACCAGGAACCAGCCACAGGGGAGGGTGGGCAGCCAGTGGGAGGGGCGAGTAGGGCAGACAATGGGGTAAAGGCACTCACTTGTGCCCCTGGCAGGGACCGCCGCGGGGCTGGTCACAGTGGGGGCCATCCCAGCCAGGCTCACAGTGGCAGACGGGGCCCTGGGCGCCCGAGGGCTGGCAGATGCCGTGCAGGCAGTAGAGCTTGCGGCAGGGCTCGCAGCCCGGCACCACCCCTGGCGTCATCCGTGTCTTGGTGAAGTCCTGCAGCTCATTGTTGATGTAGAGGTTGCGGATGCATCCGTGGAAGCTGGTGCCATTGAGAAGCTGCCAAAGGCGGAAGGCAGCCGAGTTGACATCCACAGGCATTCCTGGGGAGAGCAGGACCATCAGCACACCCAGATGCCTCCCACGCCCTCCATCACCCAGTCTCTGTCCTACCTCCCACGTAGAGTGGAGCCTCACTATTCAGTGTGTAGTGCTTGCCCGAGTTGTCCATGGTCATGGGGCTGCCACCATCAATGGACAGGTTCACCATCTGGTCGAAGGTCACCAGCTCCACGGTGTGGAACTGCCCGTCGTTGATGGTCTCGGCACTGGCAGGGATGGCCGTGTCACCGGGGACGCCCCCAGGCCGAAACAATGGGGGTGGAGGTCCCCAGTGAGTGGAGAAGGATTGCTAGGTACCTGTAGATGGCCGAGCTGGGATGGGTGCCAGGGTCATAGCTGACCCTCACATGGCCCTGGTACAGCTCCACAGCCATGTGGTCGCTGTCACCATTGTACAGCAGGATGCCATTGCCTTCAGCCGTGGAGACCTGCCAGAGAGAGAGGTGGGAGCCCAGATCCCTGGGGCAGACCCCCCATGCCATCCCTCAATGCCCCCATGCCCCCCCAGCCCTCACCTGAAGGGTGATATTGGCCCGGGGCCAGTCTTGCAGGTCGGTGAATTGCAGGTATGTGTCACGGTCCACAAAGTTGACACTCAGCAGCTTCTCACATTTGGGGCCACCGAAGCCAGGCAGGCACTGGCACAGGGCACGGGCACCCCGCTCCACACATGGGGCCCCGTTCTGGCATTCGGCTCGTTCACAGGGGCCAGGCTGGCCAACAGTGTGGGGCGGCATCTCGCAGAGCTGGCCACTGTGGGGCCAAGGGTGCTGTTGGGCTGGGGGCTGGGAAAGAGCCCTACACCCTGTCCAATGCCCCATAGGGCTCTGACAGCATATCCCTGCTTTGGGATCCCTGGGGAGGCTCTCCCAGACACTGGTGTCAGAGGGATGCCTGAATACTGAGCTGTGCCCTGGGATCCCTCCCCAATGATGCAGCCTCTCCCCAGCCTCCACCCTCAGAGACACACTCCCAGCCTCACTCCTTCCTCTCATACTGAGGATGGATGGATGGATGGATGGATGGATGGATGGATGGATGGATGGATGGATGGATGGATGGATGGATGGATGGATGGATGGATGGATGGATGGATGGATGGATGGATGGATGGATGGACTTGGTAGCCAGGACCTGCCTCTTCTGCACAGTGACACATAACCATCCCCACCAGCCCAAGTGTCCCATGTCTTGCTGGTGGTACCTGTAGCCCTCGGTGCAGAGGCAGGAGTAGCCATTCACCTCATCCAGGCAGTGGGCATTGTTCTGGCACCGGTGGTCCTGGCAGTCGTCGAAGTCCTCGCTGCAGTTGCTCCCCACATAGCCGGGTGCACACTCACACCTGGGGCAGGTGGGGGGCTCAAGGCTGCCCTTTCCTTCCCCCATGCACCGGTGGGTGCTTGCTCCTCCCCTTGTAACCCCCCTCTCCATACCCCCTCACTGCAGTCCCCAAAAAGCAAATCTACCCACCCCCAGACAGCCAAAGTGGTTTGCAGAGGAGTGGGCTCACCTGGGCCCCTGGCTGGTGGAGATGCAGGTGGAGTCATGCTGGCAGGGGTTGAGCTCATCTGAGCAGAAATTGGGCGGCTGCTCACAGAATTCCCCTGCAAGGGAGAAGAGAGGGTGCCCAGCAGCTCCAGGACCAGAGGAGCAGCCCCAGTCCCCATGGGACAGAGGGGACCCCTGTGGGACCCCGCTCAAGACAGGGAGCTGCCAAGCCCACAGCTTTATCCCCATGGGCACAGGGTTTTCCTCCCCTGGAGGCAGATCCTGCCTGAGCCAGGTCCTGAGGGCATCCCAGGGTGTTGGGGTTCAGCTAGGTGTACCCAAACTCAAGACAGCTGAGCCCAGAGGCCATGGTGACGGGCATTGAGACAGCAGGCAGAGGAGCTATGTAGCCCTCGTGGGTGGGTAGAAGCACATTCCCATGCCAGGTCTGTGCCATTTGGGGATGGCTAGCCTCCATTCCAGGTACCTCTGTAGTGGGCAGGACAAAGGCAGGTGTAGTTGGTGGCACTGGGCACACAGGAGCCCCCATTCTTGCAGCTGTGCTCCTTGCAGGGGTCGCTGGTGGCGTGGCAGCTCGGGCCCTCAAAGCCCACTGGGCACAGGCACCTGCCAGAGGACCAGGGCAGTGTCAAGGAGGAAAATGAAATGGAACATTTGGGGGTGGCTCCCCCAAAATGACCAGCACAGGACCTTGGCAAAGAGCTGGGTTTGGTGTCCTCCTGTCATACACTGGGCACAGGGGTGGGTGGCAGCACACCTTTTGCCGTGACAAAAGGCTGAGAGGCCTCTCAGCACAGGGAGGGGCTGCACAGCCTACCTCCTCACCCCCTGCCTGCCAAGTGTTTTCAGCTGCTAATTCCAGCCTGGTCCCCAGAATGGCCTAAAGCATTCAGGGCAATGAGGGTTGTGTGAGGGTAAGGCAGCCCCACAGGGAGCAGCAGTGACTCCAGGACCACAGCCACCAGTCCCAGTCCCAAATCCCTCTACCTCTCCCTGGCCTCCTGTGGTGATGGTACCCTCCTTTCCCCCACTGACCTCAGCCTAGGAGCCTTTTGGGCTGGGGGGCATGGGGAAGTGGATTCAGACAACATGAGCTGGAGCTCCCATTCAAATGCAACATCCCAGCTATATGCCCAAGGGAGCACGTAGGAGGCAAAGGAAGTATCAGAACTTCTCTCCATGGGATGCCAGGGTCCCATGCTACTGCCTGAACACCCACTTTTCACACGTTTCTGTCCAGCACTCACCTGAACCCAGCTCCTTCCCCCTCCTGAGGCTGGCAGGTCCCCCCATTGGCACAGGGGTTGGAGGAGCAGCCACTGAGTGCCACCTCGCAGTCCCTGCCCTGGGGAAGGATGGAAAGCTGGGAGGGAGGAGGGTGCCACAGCACCTGTCCAGCTCTCCCCATCCCACTCAGCAGGATGCTGCGGCACACAGGAGGGTGGGTGGTCCCACAGGCAGCAAGCCCCAGGGGCATGGCAGAGGCCCTGCTGCCATGTCCCTTGCCCTCTGCAGGGACATGTCCCCATGCACTGGGGACCCCTGGGACCAGGGTACCTTGTAGCCACTGGGACAGGCACAGCGGTAGGAGCCGAGGGGTTCATTGTGGCAGGTGCCCTGGTTCTGACAGGGGCTGGAGAGGCAGGGGTTGCACTTGGCCTGGACGCTCAGGGCAGGTGGGCCTGTGGGATGGGAGGCACGGAGATGACAGTCAGGGCGAGGAGTGATGGGGACGTGTCCTTTTGTGGGCACCGATGTGGGGGCAGAGCCTCTGAGGTTGCTGGGAGCAGAGCCTGTCCAAGGGGCTTTGCACCAGGCAACGGGGCAGCCACAGGTTTGCTCAGTCACCAGGGAAGTGCCACCAGTCAGGTAAGAGGATGGAAGCAATCTGGTCCCCCTCCTCCACAAGGCAGCTCAACAGACAAAATCCTGGAGCCAAAGCATTGCTCTGCTTGGTGCCCAGAGGAGGGGATGGATAGACAGCATGGGCACCTCTCACCTTGGCACTCAAATTTCTTGGCAGGGGTGGTGAGCAGCAGCTTTCCTTCCATGTCCGGGGGCCCAGCGCAGCGGGCAATGCCTGGCTCCTTGTAGCCCGTCTTGACCCAGCTGGAGAGCCAGCGCAGGTTGCAGCTGCAGTACAGGGGGTTGGCCCCGATGGCTCTGCACGAGGAGAGGGGCAAAACTGAACCTGCTGCCACACAGAGGGAACTGGGCACAACTCTGTCACTTGACCAGGATGCCACATGATGGGTTAATCAGTGCTCCTCCATTTCTGGACCCACCAGAGGTGCTGCCTGCAATGGGAGGACTGGGACACAGCCCCACAGTGCTGTCCAGGTAGACCACCCTGCTGCCAGACTCACAGCCCATCCAGTGCTCTGTGCTCTGCCCTGGGGCTTTCCTCCACTGCCCACACAGAAATTCTTGGCAGTCCCTCGCCAGTACACAGGCAAAGCTGCCTGTGGCCAGCAAACTGGGCAAAGTACCTTGAGGCCATGCAGAAACAACAGGACCTGCATGGGAGCTGCAGGGCCAGCCCTGGCTCTGCTGCACAAGCCTGCCGGACAGAGACACTGGAGTGGGCTGGTGGGAATGAGCAGTGGGTCACAGCCAGAGCTTGTGCAGACAGCATTGGGGGAAAGCAAGGAAGTGCTCTGGGAAAGCAAGAGGATGGAGGGTTGTTCTGCTTCCATAGCCCAGAGAAGGGTATAGAAACAGAGGATGATGTGGGAGGTGGAGGGCCTGGATGTCTCTTTGAATCCTCCTTCACTGCAAAGGTCAGCAGTGATGGAGGGCTGGTGTGACCAACACACGTGACAAAAGGAGATGGCAGAGGGCAGGCAGTAGGGACAGCAGATCTGCTGGGGCTGACTAACCTGGTCCTACAACACCCACAGCACTGGCTGTGACACAGCTCAGCCTGTGGGAACTGGCAGTGCCAGCTGTCTGCAGTGAAGGCAGCACAGCCATGGGAAATTGGAGCAAAGCAAGCGGTGTTGCTCCCCAAAAAACAAGGAGGCCATGATTGGGTATCAAGCAGCTCTTTGCAGACTGAAGGAACAACCTGAGATGCCCGGGATGCCAGGAGCAGACAGCTGGGAACAGCTCAGTTAGGAGACAGGGAGGGGACCAAAAAGACACTATGAGCAAAGTTAAACCCTGGTCCCGGGTGGTGGGTATAGGGCAATGCTCCTGGGGTGCAGGCTCACTCAAAGAGGGGCTGAAACACCACCACTGGCAGGAGGATACCTGATGACAGATTGGGGGCCTGTTGCAGGGAAGTGCACTGGCAGAAGGCTAACAATACCCTGATGTGTGTCAGAGCAGCCCCTGCCAACCCACAGCTGTGACACTGCTTTGCATGGCTTGACCTACACCTTGGGGGACCCCAGAGATCTAGTGGCTTGGGGAAGGACCCCACACCACATCCACCTAAGACCACAGGGACATCCCAGCAACACTGGGAGACTCAGCTGGACACCTGGATCTGAGCCTGAGCATGGGCAGCAGGTCACAGCATTACCCAACAAATGATGTCACAGGTACCAGCCCAGAGAAGAGGAGAGAAGGCAGGTCACCCTTCAGAGAAGCCAAGCTCAGCCCAGTAGTTTTTAAAGGTCTTTGGAGCCTGCATCCAGCCCTGAGGCCTGAGGAGTGGGAGGAGATACTCACAGGTGAGACAGGGAGGTGACATCTGCGAAGATGCCCTCGGGGAGGGTAGAAATGTCATTGCCATGGAGAGACCTGCAGAGAACAAAAGGTCCTGCACTGCCCAGGGCTCCAAGGTGGGTAGCAAGGACTGTGGCCCCATCCCACAGGTCCAGGTGTGGGTGGCAGAGCTGGACCCCACCACATTGTCACTGTTGCAAATGCACCATCTGCTCTGAGAGCAGATGAACCTTCCTGTGCTCCTCCTGCAGCCTCTACCCTGCCCACCTGCATGCACCCAGCTTCAAGTGGGCACAGGGGACACAGGGACATGCACAGCAGCAGAGAAGGGGCCAAGCAGGGCTGTGAGCAGGGCTTTGGGCAGGTACTTACAGCAGCCTCAGGGAGCGGAGGCCCTCGAAGGCCAGCGGAGGGATGCACTGCAGGGAGTTGTAGCTGAGGATCCTGTGGAAGGGAAGCAGGCAACACAGCTGTCTGTGTTGCAAGAAACCCACCCTGGGCTACACACTGCCCCTGCATGAACTCCCTCTCAAACCCCAGCTTCACCCAGGCAGAGGGTGGAGACCCTGGCATCCCCAGCACCCCCCAGCCTTCAGGGTCCCCTAGAACAGCCAGCACAGCTTAGCTGGGCTGCAGCCCACTGTGGCACTGCAGGAACCTCACTTACAGGGTGGTGAGCTGGCTCATGTTGGTGAAGGAGGAGTTGCTCAGGGAGCTGATCTTGTTGTTGCTCAGATCACTGGAAAACAGAAACCCCAGGGCTTGGAGCCAGCTGGGCCCTGTCCCCTCTCACTGCTCCCCAGCCTGCTCAGGGGCAATGGGGTGCAAACAGCAGCATAGCACAGCCTCCAAAGGAGCAGCAGGGCTGTCACACAGGGTGATGGCAGCAATGCCACCCGTCCCCCCTCTGTTCTATGTGCAGCACCAGGTGGTGAGCAGCCAGAGGCTGAGCATTGCTGCCAGTCAGTTGTGTTCCAGAGCAGAGGGGGGACACAGAGGGATGTCAGGCGTCCCCACAACTGCCAGATCCCTCCTCAGGATCACACACCATGGAGATAGCCCCTGTCCTCACTCAAAAGTTCCAGCAGTGCCTCCAGCTGCCTGGGCTCCTGCTCCTGGCTACTTACACAAGCTGCAGATACTTGAATGTAGAGAGCTGCCCTGGGACCTGAGTGAACTGGTTTCCATCCAGATAGCTGCAAAGGAGAACAAAAGCACCTCAGGGTGACTGAGAAGCAGGAGATCCCTCCCTCTTCCCCTTTTTTCTCCTGTGCACCACCACGGACTTCAGGCTTCAAGAAGCATCTCCAACATCACCTTCCTCCAACATCACCTTCCTCCTGTACCCATGGCCCAAGGGGCTCTCAGGGGACTCCTGCACTGGCAGGGCTAGTGTGTGAGCGCATGAGCACACCTGGGTTTGTGGGCATGTCCCTGGGGACACTCTTCCATCAGCCTACGTGTGCAGGCGCAGCCAGCAATGTGCCGCGTTTACACACCCGATGGGAGCGTGGGAGGCTGTCACCGTTCCCAAGGCATGTGTGAGAATGTGGGAGATGGCACAGGATGCAGAGAGAGGAGGAGTGTGCAAGACAGCGGAGGGGGCTGCAGGGGTGGTGTGCATATATGTATGTGCCCAACCAGTGCCTCGACCCCCTGCACACAGGACGTGCTGCCATCGCTCATCCCAGATGGGTACAGAGCCCCTTTCACAGCGATGGGCATCACGGAGCCTGCACATCCAGCTCTGGCATGGCCATCTCCCTGACACCCACGCTGATGCGTGGCTGACCCCAGGCAAACCACATCCCATTGCCCATATGCTTGAGGCTGGTGCTGCCAAGGCATCCCTGCAGCTGTGGTGAGAGGGAATGGCAAAGACAGGGTGCCCCTGTCCCTGCTGCTGATGGCAGGCTCCTGGGAACCACAGAGCCCTGAGCTGCATGGCTGCGTTGGGACCACAGCTGCAGGGGGTGGTTGTCCCTCACTGCCCCCTCCCAAGGGCCAAAGACAAGGGTCTCAGCTGCTGGGAGACAACACCTCTTGCACAATACCTGTGATAGCCCTGAATGGTCAGGGAGACTCTTGCTGAGACACTTGCTGGTGTTGGGGCTAGACAGGATACCTGGGATGGGTGGGGGTCCTACTCTCACTGCCAGGCCAGGATGGGGGTGTGGGGGGGAGCCCAGGAGTCTCTGGCCTGACACCTGCAACCCCACAGCAGAGGCCCCTCACCCAGAGCAGTAAAGTTGATGGAAGGTTAGAGGGAGAGCTTGGGTACTTGCCCACTACTCACAGCTCTGTGACATTCTTGGGGATCCCCTTCGGCAGGGCCTTGAGGTGCTTGTTGCTGCAGCGGACAACCGTGTCGAGGCAGGTGCATTCCTGCGGGCACTGGGGCCGGGGGATGCAGCTGGTCTCCTCCTTACCTGCATCAGGCATGGAAAGCCACCAAGTCACCAGGGTTCAGCACTCAGGCACTGTGTGAGGCCAGATTCAATGCCTTGTGCCTGCCCAGGATAGCTCCCCTCCCATGCCAACCATCCTCCCCCCTGCCTCCAAAGCAGGGTGTTGCAGGCAATAGCAGTCAGGAGTTAGCAGTGCAGGAATTGCTCCTGCACCCAGAAATTGCCTGCCCCACTGGTGTGGATACAACCAGCCAGCTCAGGGCTGCTGATTTTCACCATTTTCTTGCAAAAATGCAGTCACAGGGACAACACAGGTAAGGGCACAGAAGAAGGGGCTCAGCCCTGCAAATCCTCCTGAAACAACCTTCTTCACCCATCTGCCAGACACAGGTTAGATGGAGTGGAGCCTATGCTGAGCAGCCAGAGGAGGTGGCATTACTCCCCCTCCCTGCCATGATGCTGGAATCCTGCGGGAAAGGCATCTCTGGGACAACTCTACGCTATCTCGCACTGTTAGGAAAGGCGCAGTATGCAACCCTTCAGTCTTTGACGTGGTGGAGGAGGGAAAGCAGAAGAAAGGATGATTTGTTTGTAAATATTTTCCAGAGGGCTCAAAAGCTGCTCTAAATTAAAAAAAATTATGTAAAAAGAGGTTTTTCTCCCCACACACTCCCCATCTGCTCCATCTGCCCACTGCGAGCTCCAGTGCATGTGCAAAGCTGAGAAGGGAAGGCGGGAAGGAGCAGGATGAATCCCAGTGGGCTTTGCCTACACATCTGCTCCTGTCAGCACCCAGGGCACAGCACTGGCCAGCATCGACCCACCTACATACAAGAGCCCCAAGGTGCAGTGGGTGCAAACTCCTCTTCTGGGTACACAGTGGCTATTTGAGTGCCCAAGGGCTGGGTACCAGGAAGGGAAACTTTCGTATCATTAGGGGAGGGCATTCATGGAGCCTCCCGAGCTACCACCCTGCCACAGGCACATCCTGGCAGCAAGGACGGTGCTGGGACAAGGAGCACAGTGTCATGCTGGAAGGAGCAGCCTGGTTTCCCCTCACCCTTGGCACTGCAGGGCCCATGAGTTACCTTCCTCACACCTGAAGTCAGGGAAAGCCACATCCTGGAGCGGGATCTGCCGGAGGAAGTCAGGGTTTTGGCACCGAGGGTTCCCCGTCACGATCTTCCTCTTGCGCAGCCAGTCCCCCAGCCAGGCCAGCTGGCAGTTGCAGTTGAAGGGGTTGGCGAGCAGGTTCCTGCACGTGGGAAAGGGCACAAGGGCAGCACCTGAACAATCACCAGGCAAGGGGACCTGCAGCCCTCTGATGCAACACAGCCAGGCTGGGGGCATCCCCCGGGGCCCAGGACATACAGTGTGGAGAGGGATTGCAGCGTGTCAAAGGCACCCGGCGCAATTGTGCTGATCTGGTTGTCATACAGGGAGAGCAGGCGGACGCTGCGCAGACCTGTGAAGCTGTCGTTGTGGATGCAGCTGATGCGGTTGTTCCTCAGCATCCTGCAGAGGGAAGAGAACAAGGGCACCTACAACACAGGCAGGCGCCACAGGGGAAACCCACCTTAGCAGTGCTCAGGCTGTGCCCACCTCAGTGCTGGGCAGCAGAATGAGCCTGAGCAAGTCCCTGAACAGCAAAAACCTGCCCCCCCAGCACTGGATACAGCCAGCTGGCGGGCAAGGCATCCTGAGCTGGCCCTGCAGGGAGGCAAGGAGTGAGGACGTCCCCATCTGGGTGCTCATGGAGGAGAAGTGACTCACAGTGTCCTCAGCCCATCCAGGCCCCTGAACATGCCGCTCCGCACAGACTCCAGCTGGTTGACAGTGAGGTGCAGCTCGTTGACAGAGGATGCCCCCTCAAACGCCCCATCCTCGATCTCCGACACCTTGTTGTTGCTGAGGTTGCTGTGAAGAGTGAAAAGCAGGCTGGGATGAGGGCTCTGCCTTGACCTCACCCTGAACTCTGCCTCCCCCAGATCCCACTAAGCACACCGTGATGCCAGTCCCTCAGAGGACCCTCAGGCTGGGACGTGCCCTCAATTTCACGCCCCAGTCTGCCCTGGCATCAGGACCCCCATGCGCCTTCCCAGCCCATGGGCATTCCTGACATGGCTGTGCCTGCTCAATACTCACATTTTCTTCAGATGTGGGAGTTTCTTGAAAATTCCAGTGGCCTCCAGGATGGAAATTTCATTGTTGTTCAGGCGCCTGGAGTGGGCAGCAGGGAAAAGAGCTCAGGAGATGGCTGCAAAGTGCCTAGTACAGCCCAAACCCCTAGCCAAACCCCAGTGCCAGCAAGGTGCCTGCTGCAGGAGGGAAGGCAGAGTAAGAGAGGAGACTCTTACAGCTCGGCTGTGGACTGCGGGATGCGATCTGGGATCTTGGTGAGTTTCAGGTTGGAGCACTCGACCACACCAGATTCACAGCGGCATTTTGGGGGGCAGATCACGTCACTGTTGCATTCACTGTTCAGCTGGTAATCCTCTGTCCCTGTGTGATGGTGAAGGCAGCATGGGCTCCCACAGGCAGAGGCACAGGGGACTGCACCTAACCTCTCTCCCTCTAATCCTCCCACATCCCCACCTGGTCTCATTTTCTTCCCCAGCTCCCCTCATTCCAGATCCTGTGCACATATTACTCTTCTCCATGCCCAAAGCAGCTTATCTACTGAGATATTTGTCCCGGACGCCCAGGGCACTGCACTGGCCACCACCCTCCTGCCAACAGAGCTGGATGCTGGGGACACCTCAGTGCCCATCCAGGTAACAGCATGATGGGAGATGCCACAACACATCCTGGTACCCAGCACACGGGAAATGCAGTGCGGTTCTGCTGGGTTCTGCCCAGGGCCCTGACACAACTTCCCCGCAGGCAGCCTGGCCAAAAGGGCACCATGCGCACACGCATGCACGTGTGTGGATCCTCTGCTCACCTGGGATGAAATACTGCTCTTTGGCTGCAAAAAAAAAAGCACATCAGCCCTCTGAGCACACAGACACCAGGCTGGGACAGGGCCAAGGACAGCCATGCCGCAGGACGCCTGTGACAGGGCTGGGGACTGCTCTCACCCGAGCAGCGGAACTTCTTGCTCTTGATCTGGCCGATGCGCTTGTTGGCCAAGCGGCGGGGGCTGGCACAGCGGGCTCCGCTGGTCTCCACGGGGTTGGCACGGAGGAAATCTGCCAGCCACTTCAGGTTGCAGTCACAGATAAAAGGGTTCTGGGCCAGGTGCCTGTGCCAGGGACAGCGAGTGACACACCGCCAGGAACAGTGGGTGACACACCACCAGGAGCAGTGGGTGATCACAGCTCCAGCCCTGGAGATGCTTCTCCCCCAGAGGCTTGCCTGCCCAGGCATGGGAGCTGGTGTGGACACTCACAGAGTCTGGATGGCCCGCAGGGAGGTGAACGTGCCTTTGGCCAGGCTCTGGATCTTGTTGTCATAGAGTGAGAGCAGTGAGAGGTTCTGCAGGTCCTGGAAAGCATCTGCCCGTACACAATTGATCTTGTTGGCATTGAGAAGCCTGGCAGGGAGGGAGGGATGTGAGTCTGGGGACACCACTGCACCATGTGTGCTAGGGACCTCAGTCCTGCGTCCCTATGTCCCTGAAAAGCATCCCACACAGCCACTGGTGCCTTACAGCAGCTGCAGGGCAAAAAGTCCTCCAAAGACACCCTTAGGGAGGTCCGTGATCTTGTTGCCATACAGCACCCTGGGAAACAAAGGCTGGTGTGAGAGAGATGGGGGGAGTAGTGTGGGCCATTGTTAAGGGGTACAGCATCCACCCCATCCCACCCACACCAGTGTAAGCACTTACAAGGAGTTCAGTGAGCGCAGCCCCTGGAAGGCGTCAGGGGCGATCTCCGAGATCTGGTTGTTGCTCAGGTCTCTGAAACCCAAAGGGAGAAGGTAGCCTGGTCCACTCTTCTCTTGTCCCATGTCCTCATCCTTCTGCTAGTGCCAGGGGACCACCCCCAGTATCCAGTATACAGAGCTGGGGTTATCCAAGACCCTCCCAGTACTGCCATATGGGACACCCGTGTCACAGCAGGTGCCCCACGTCTGTCAGCTCTCAGCAGTGACCAGCAGAGTGAAGGGTGTTGGGATTCAGGGTGAGCTGAATTCAGGGATGCACACTTACATCCTCCGCAGCTTCTTGTAGGGTGAGAAGGCTCCTGGGGGGATGGACTTGATGCCATTGAGTTCCAGACGTCTGCAAAGAGAATAGGGAGAGATGAGGGCTGTAGGGCTGGCCAAACCCCAGAACCTCACTGACAGAGCTGGGCCTGCAAGACCCCTAAGGTCGCAGTAAGTTACCCCACAGGAGTGGAAATATTCTGCCCAGAGACAACTTGCATCCTATGGTTGGGGCTTTCTCTATCAGGGAGAGGTGCCATGAGCGGGGGAACCACGGTGGCTGGGGTGGAGGAAGCACCTCTCCTCCCCAGCACCTCAGGTTTGGGGGTGCCTGCTGCCTCCCACATGCTTTGTGCACCATCCCAGCAGGAGCTTTGCACCATAATTGGATTCCTCTAAGGAGATTATTTCTCTATTTACATTTTTAATGCAGATAAATCCAGTGCTAAATCTGGGCAGTGTGTGAGAAGAGCAAGGAAGGTCTGCTGCCTGGAGTGGCTGAGCTGTGGGGCTTGCTCCTGTGTTCCCAGTGTCTTGAGCCACCCAGAGCCTGGTGGTGACAGCGTGGGGCCGTACTCACATCTCTGTCATGGTCTCGGGCAGGTTGGCAGGGATGGCTGTCAGCCCCTTGCCCCGACAGTCCACAATGCCGTTGCTGCAAGTGCACATGGCTGGGCAGGAGCCGGAGGACAAGCTGCAGAGCTGGGCGTGTGCTGAGTCCGTTTGTCCTGCCAGGGAAGCAGCCAGCATTGGAATTGCAAAGAGCTGACCCAGGCCAATATGTGGCAGTGCCCTGAAGAAGGGACCCTGGTGACAGCTCAGCATCCAGGGACAGTTCATGGCACCTTTGAGCAGGTGCATAAGCTCTTGGTGCACCCCAACCCCCTGCAAAAGCTCCAAAGGCACAGACTGATGTACTGTCACACTGATAGGGTGGCATTGTCCCCATATTGTCCCCACACCAACAACTGTGCTGACCTGAGATGAACCAACAGCATGGATTCTGAGGCCCTGAGCTGTGGCACATGGCAGGGAGTGGAGATGGGCTGCATTGGTGGCACAAGCCTTGTCCCCCAGCCCACGTCCCTGCCCTGGCACCCACCACCTCCCCTGCCCCCTCACCAGAGCAGCTGAACTCGTTCTTTTGGATCTCAGCCACGTTGAGGCCACGAAGCTGGGCAGGAGCAGCACACTGGGTGAAGAGTCCGATGGTGGGGCGCTGGCGCAGCCACTGTGAGAGCCAGGCCAGGTGGCAGTCGCAGAAGAGATGGTTGGAATGCAGGCGGCTGCAGGCAGATGGATGGAGCAGTCAGCAGCCACAGGACAGCTCCTGCCCAGCCCACTGCACTCTGAATGCCCCAGCCTGGCTCATCCTAAAGGCTGGGGGGATTCAGAGGGAGATACAGAGGGGCCTGAGAGCATCTGCGACAGTTGCCAAGGCCACCGTGCTTGGCAGTACTTGAGGATGCTCTGCAGGGATGTCCCCTTCATTCCCTTGCCATGGTGCTGTCCCAGCACTATTGAGTCACCAGCACCAGCAGCAGAGCTGGGGACATCTCACTCTAGCCTAGGAGGTCACTCCCACCACCACCATGGCCCTGGCACTCACAACGTCCGTAACTTGGGCATGTGGTTGAAGCTGGACACAGGAATTGAAGTGATATTGTTGTTGTTCAGGGTCCTGCAGGAAGACAAAGAAGGGCAGGTCAGGGCAGACAGGCTGTAAATAGGAACATGGGATAGTCTAGGTGGCACTAACCCCTGGGAGCAACCTAGCAGAGTGAATGGAAGGAGAACTAAGGCTGGGTACAGCCTGAATGCCCAGCCGGACTTGCTGTCCTTTCCAGGCTTCTCCTCTCCACAGTCAGTGGCGCCCAGGTGGCCCCCTGGGGCATGGTCAAGCACTGGAGCACAGCTCTGCAGCTGTACAGGTTCTGTACCAGAACCCTGGTCAGCCCCTGCTCGAGCCCAGGGAGAAATGGCATGCTGGGGATGTCCCTGCAGCACCTCAGTGAACGAGGACACCTGAGGACATCCTCATCCTGCATGGGGCTGCAGACTGGAGGTTCCAGCCTGTCCCCAGCCACTTACAGGACCTCCAACCCCCGCAAGGCACGGAAAGCCCCATCCTCAATGCAGCTGATCTGGTTCTTGTCCAGCTGCCTGCAGGAGAAAGGGAAAAAAAGGTAGAATTGTTGGGACAGCCCAGGCAGAGAGCAATCAATGCTCCTGATCACTTCTGCTGCCTGCTGCCACTGGACCTGACCCCAAACTCCCTCACGCCCAACACCGCCAGGACTCACAGGTTCTTGAGGTCGGTGGCCCCACGGAATGCTTTCCTGGGGATGGCCTGGATGAAGTTCTCACTCAGATCTCTGCAGAAGAAAGAGGCAGGAAGGCAAATGGGCAGTGCCTGCAAAGCATGATGTCCCATGGGAGCAGGGCATCCACAGGCAAGGGCATGCCCCAGCACTCAGTGATCCCTTAGGGACTCCAACAAACTGTGATCTGGCTTCAGGTTCTTGGCTGACCACTGTTCTGCTGGTTGTCCTCAGGCAAGTCCAGCTCCATCTGTGGTGGCTCAAAGTGACTGGGGCTCCCTGGGCACTGCAGTCCCTGGCTCTGACAAGCAGAGCTGTCTGGCACAGCTCTGGGAAAACCCTCTACACTTAAATACTCTCTGACTGCTATAATTACAGGTCCCTGCTGATTAACTGGTAATTACACTTAGTGGCTCCAGGAGGCAATCCCATGGAGCCTGACCTGCACTACAGAGGGCACAAATAATCGGGTCATTATTTACTTCATCACTGCAGGGTACTGTCTGTGTAATCACCTGCTCTGCAATGCCAGGGCATGCCAAGCCAGCAAGGGCTCTGTGTTGCAGGGCTGGCAGCAGGTCAGATGCCCCACCATGCCTGGGCTGGCTTTTAAAGACCATGAAGACCACAAATCTCACTGCAAGTAGGGTCTGCGTGGACTGGCTCAGCTGTGAGAAGACCTGTTTTTTCATTTATTCTCCATGGCTCCCAAACAGCCATTCCCTCTCCCACCCTAATAGTCAGCAGGTCCTCTGAACTTGGCTGGCAACTGCATTGCCTGCTCCCATCCTGGGCTGCCAGCACAGTCCTGCTCCAGCCACCCCTGGTGCAGGAGGTCAAGTTCCCATCTTCTGCCTGGCAGAGGGAAACTGAGGCACAACATAGCATTTTCCCTATGCAAGTCCATGGGTGAGTGAGGAGGAGGACCAGGGTATCCTGCACAGATTAAATGTCCTCAGAATTACACAGGCCACACAGACACCCCCATCCCAGCCCCAAGAGGTGGTTTAGGGTGTCCATAGATGTTAGCATTTCACACATAGTGCTCACCAGCTCTGCTTCAACATAACAAAGCTTGTTTGCTATTGATTCCCTACAGTTGGACTGGGTCAGGATGGAGGCACAGCATCCACGTTCCTTCCCATGCCCTCATTTCCTCCAAAAAGTGGGCTCAACAAGTGGGCACAAGCTGCTTGCAAAATGCCTGGAGGTCTCCAAATTGGGACTTCACTCCAGCTGAAAGCTTCACTGCCACAATGAGGAAATGTTCCCAGAGGGAAGCACCATCATTACTTGCACAGATGCATGAGGAAAAGGAAAACAAAAGGACAGTGGGCTTGCCTAGCCCTCCAGTGGGATGCCTGGCCACCAAGGAGATGCTATTCAGTCCCAGTGTGATGCACCAGCCCCTGCCTCCTGCACAGTTTCTGCATCACTCTGGGTCATTCCTGGGAAACCAAACGCGGCTGGCAAAGCATCATTGCTAGGGCAGTGGAAGGGAGACGCTTCCCCAGGAAGTGCCCAGGCTTCTGGAGAAGGACAAGCCCAGCTCTGCGAGCAGCAGGCGCAGTTTCGCAGCAACCCACGTGGCGGCACTGCCAGGCTGTCCTGCCTGTTTGTGCTGCCTGCGCTGCCTGCCCCGTTCGTGTTGCCTGCCCTGTTTGTACTGCCTGCCCTGACTGTGCCAGCTATTCCCAGAACTCCGGCCCGACCCGCCCACGAGGGATCAGGGTCCCCTCACCCTCTCCAAAGGGAAAGGACCAGACACCTGCAGCAGCCTCCAACTCCCCAGCACTCCTCCAAATACAACCATCTCCTCATACCACGTTGGGGATGTGATGAGCCTGGGGAGTCCCAGGAATTGCACTGACTTTGCAGAAAAAGATAGCATTGTATCAACTCCTTTTTTTCTCTTTTAGCTTCCAAAAAGAATCCCTTAGAAAACTCTCTGGAAAAGACAGCAACTTTAGTACACGGGCAGACAGCAATAGGGGGAACAGTTTTAAACTAAAAGAGCAGAGTTTTAAATAAGATGTAAGGAAGAAATTCTTTACTGTGAGGATAGTGAGCCACTGGAGCAGGTTGTCCAAAGAACTTGTGGATACCCCATCCCTAGAAGTGTTCAAGGCTAGGTTGGATGGGGCACTGAGCAACCATATCTAGTGGGTTCCATCCCTGCCCATGGCCAGGTACTTTAACTATATGATCTTCAAGGTCTCTTCCAACCCAAACCATCCTACGATTCTATGAACCCTCCAGGTGCAGTTCACCACTCTTCCTAGCAAAGCATTCAATGCACTGCATTCCTTCTTGGCCTGTCCTCAAATATTAACAATCATCACAGAGGTGAGCACCACACTTCAGTGCTCTGCACCTCTCTCCCAGCTCTGGCACTGCCTGCCCAGGTAGGTGCTGTCTGCAGTTTGTTTGGTTCCCCCATGGAAAGCTTGCTCCCATTTCTCTGCTTGGAGCACACGGGAGTCCCAATGCACCCAAGGAGTAAACCCAAGAGTCTGTCTCCAAGCTGCTCATTTACAGCTTGCGAGGGAAACACTGCTAGAAGGTTGCAACTGACTTTGCAAGGCTTCTCCCCTTCACAGCTTTTTGTGACAGTCACCCATGAAGTGCTGCCGTAGGGGGTACCGAAGCCAAGAGGGACAGACGCTGGATGCGAGCGTTTCAGCAAGGCTCCGGCACTGGGCTGAGACTGCATTGCACGGTTACACAGCTGACGACACCAGGACAAACACAGGCTTTGCCTGTGGAATCCTTGGGCCCCGGCGTTGGAACAAGGCATGGCCCCTTCCCTCCTGGTGTTTCATAGCTCCCAGCTATGTTTGCTTTACACTTTGGCGCAGAAGAAACAGCAGATGGCATGGCTTCTCCTCGCTCCACCGTGCCACTCGCAGCATCCGCAGTGGCTCTATCGATGGCACCTCACACCCCACCAAATACAAGAGTGTCACTGCCATCACATGTGGAGTGCCAGCTTAACAGCGGTGACCACGAGCACTGGCAGGTCTGACAGCCCCGCTGGGGACCAGCTGACAGACGGACACAGACAGAGGAGGGGGGGTTGTCACAGTCATGCTCACTGCCTTTTCTAGTTTCACTTCCAGGTATTGTCCTAAAGCTCCAAGTTTAAGAGTTCCTGGCTACTGGATCCAGCCAGCCCATTCACAGTGCCACTGTCCTCCCATCCCTGTAACATGGTCCCAGAGGACCATGCAGCGGGAGTTTGTCCATGCACAGCACAAGGTACAGAGGGCTCTGGTAGTCCCAGGGGTGCAAAGGGGGAAGCATAACAAGGGGTGAGGAGGTGATGGAGGACACCTCGGCTGCTCCCCTCCCACACGGATTTCTGACCCAGCAGATGCCTGTACAACGGCAGCAGCCAGCTCCAACCCGCAGCTGTGATGGCGAGAAGGAAGCACCCACTTTTCTTCCAAGTCCCCTGAAAGCCTCGTGGCCAGACTATATCCACACAAGTCCTCCCTGGCTAGGCAGTGAGAGGGATGGCGACGGTCAGGGATCGGGATTTCAGGAACTTCCCTGCTCAGACCTTACACCCGGCTACTCTGCCCCAGTGTGTGTGATGGCTGTCGGCGAGGTATCTGTAGCGCGTCAGGAGGTGCCCCGGCGCTGCCTCTCCTGGCAGCCACAGCCCCATCCCACTGCCACCGGTTCCCGGGGAGGCTCGGCGAGGAGCCAGGCGCGGGGACGCGGCTCCTGGGGCTGGCAGGGGCTCGGCGGCGGGAGCCAACCCCCCAGCGCGACGCCCTGCCCGGCGCTTAGCGGGGCGCCCGAGCAAAACTGTTCGACATGGCTTCCCAGTGGGGAGCCCACTCAGGCACACAAACCCCGGCAGCCTTAATCTCCGCGGCGAGAGCCCGCTGGGCCGGAGGGCGGGCGAGAGGGAGGGGGCCGCAGCGGGGCTGCGGCGGCCGGGCGAGGAGGCCGGGGCTATTACCACGCTCTCATTCTTTTGGCTAATCCTGACTTCACACTTTAACCTGATTGAGCCTTGTTTGGCGAGCCGGCTCCTTGCGCGCCGTGTGAGGGGATTAGGGCTGGACGCAGCGGGGAGGTAATTGCTTCCCAGCGGCGCTGGCCCCGCGTCCTCCGAGCCCCCCGCTGCCAAGAGCGCTGGGGCGGCCTGGCAGCCCTCCGGCAAGGCGCTGCCCTCGCCAGGCAGCCCGGCTTGGCAGCGGCCACTGGGCTGGCTCCGGCGGTGGTGCAGAGGTCCATCCTGCCCGGTGTCAGCAGCCACGCGGGCACCTTGTCCAGGCCAAAGGTGCAGCCCGTGTCATGTCCCAGGCATGTCGGCGACGGCTGCGGAGCCACACTGTGGCAGGTGAGTGACTTTACACCCTGGCAGTGCCCGCATGCCCGGGACCAGTGCCGACTCCAGGTCGGTGAAGTGCAGGGGGTTGCTCCTCTCTTTACCTTGTTTCCTCCCCAGCATCCATGCTGGAAACTCATTATGGGGGCTGCAATCTCTGCCAGCCCGCAGCTCCCACAATGAAAATGCATGACATTGCATGCCCCTGGCTCAGTGCTGACACCTGACACAGTGCAGGCACCAGGTCAGCCACAGCGACCATCCACCAGCCTTGAGCAGACAAGGCAACCAAAGCCACCAGCCCTGCAGAGCATCCGTGTTTCATGCTGGGAAAAAGTGCTCCCTGGATCCCAGCCTTACCTCAGCGATGCTGTGCCAGAGCACAAATGGCATTTCCCCAGCAAGGGCTGTGGCACCAGCAGCTATTAAGCAACCCGGTGTCTCTCAGATCACCCTGCACATGCTGTCTGTCCCAGCACAGCCTGTCCAGAGCAGAGGGATGAGCACAGACAGGCCTGACAGCTGTTCACACCACCACTTGCACTGCCTGACAGGTGACAAGGGGTGAGCTGAAGGGACAGTAAGACTCCTGCATTACAAAAAATCAATAGACTAATCAGCACTTGCATTAGTAGCAACAGCCCAGAGCCCCCCAGGGGTTCTGCACTCCCTGTTGCCACTGCAGGGCAGGAGCTGCTGCACCCACTGCTTGTGCCAGCATCAGCACCTGCAGCCCTGTGCTGGGGGAAGTGTCACCACATCTCCACAATCCCACATGTGGCTACACAATCCACTTGAGGTGATGCACACAAGTCCCCAGTGCTGCAATGACCCAGTGCCCAAGGAGAGGTGTCCCTAAGGGAACTGCTTGCTGGAGATGGGGAGCAGCCATCTCACTCCACTGTTCCCAAGGTCACAGCCTCTGAGCTGCCTGCTACTGCCTGTTGCTGCCTGCCACACACTGCAACCCCAGCCCTGGGGCTGATGGCCTTTGAACAGGACAAGGTGGGATGGCAGAGCCTGATGCGTGGTTACAAACAAGCCGAAGTGTAGCATGGTGAGCTGAGCGTGAGCCCCTGCCACTCAGGAAAAACCTGGTGCCGTTTCTGGAAAAGACGCTTTGGCAGGAGCCAGAAAGGGAAATGGGAGGGAATGGGACAGGGTCCAAAGCAGCACGGTGTGGGGGAAAAGGAACATTATTTACTGCTTTTCACAATACTAGAACAAGGGATGACGGACACAATCACGAAGGCAAGCTTAAAATCACAGCTAAGAGTGAATCCTCCAAATTAGAAGTCCATGGGTCTCTCAGCCACAGCGAGCTCAAAAGGAAAATTAATAGAAGCAAAGTGCAGAGATGCACCTGCCAAGCCTTGCTGTGGCAAGAACACCTGCAGGTGGATGCTTGGGAGCCGACTCCTGCTGCCAGGAGACCAGCTGGGCACACCTCTGGTCGCACCACACTGCCCAGTGCAGGCTGCATGGACAATGGCTCCACCACTGCTCTGCTGGCAGGGACTGCCACCCACCAGGAGTCACCTCCGTCAGCCTGTTTTAGTGGCAGGCAGAGATGCACAGCGCCTCTGCCCCCCAGGGCAGCATAGGGAACATCAGCCTGGGGTCAGTCCCATGCCGGAATGTCCAGCCAGGGTCAGGTACCAGGTTCCCTGCTCTGATCTCTGCCTGTCACTCTTGTCACTGCCCCTCCTGGAAGGGGGGAGACAGCGAGTTGGAAGTGGGGGAGGGAGGCACTGCTCCTACAGGGGGTTCAAGGGGGAACAGCTGGTTGCTGTGAAGAGCATCCCAGGCTGGGCGGGGTGGCACAGCCCTCCCCACTGGCAGCCGGAGTGGAGCAGTTCATCAGGCAGCCCCAGCCGCCAACAATTACGTGCTGAGTAAATCGATGGGATATAATTGGACTATTAAGATCTCATTATCCTCCTAGCTCTGGTTGCCACAGCCCGCGGTGAGCTGGGGGAGACTGCAACCTGCAGCCACAGAAACTGACTCCTGACCCACACAGCCTCAATGAGTACTGGGAAAGGATGCATGGAGCAGGGACTGCACAGACAGAGGGGACAAGGGTGCTGGCAGCAACCAAATTCAGCACAGGAGATATCTCTGTGGAACAGCAAAGCACTGTGCAAAGGCAGGATGGTGTCCCTACAGGGGTCCTGGAGATTAAGGCATCCAGCCATCCTTCTAGTCACGACACCAGCCTGAAAGCCACCACTGACCTCTCCTGCCCTGTGCAGGGCCACATTGCTCCTCAGTGAGATGCAGAGTTTGGTCTCTGTATGCCCTTACATGCATATCTCTACCCCATTCCTGCTGGAAAGCAGGGCTCGTGTCCCCACCTGCAAGATACAAGCAGGTACAGATTCCCCATGCTCTGAATCACACAGGCTGCCTGGCCCTGAGTGTCCCTTTCCCTGTGCAAGGGCTGTGTATCCACATCATCACCTGCTCACACATCACCCACGGTGGCTGATACAATTCCAGGCCATGGGACAGTTCTCCCAAAGGGCCCACCATCCTCAGCATCTCTTGACACCAGGTCATATCCACTGTGGTTCAAGTGAAAATAAATAATCACTTCCCTTAGGAGAGCTGACCCCAATCCCACCTGAGGTTTCTCATAATATTTCTTTTCTTCTTATTTTCTCAGCACCAGTGAAAGCAATGAATCAGAGCTCCTCCTTGCCAAGCCCTATATATAAGGACAAAACAATCCTTTGCTGCAGCAAGGCAAAACACAGCTTGACACCATGATGTGCTGAGTGTCTCAGACCACAAACCTCAGTGACTCAAGCCCTATCAACAAATTCTGCCTGTCCACTGTGTTCTCACAGTAAAGTGTAAAAGTGAACAGAGCAGGAAGCAATGGTTCATGTATACTATCCTGCCTTCCCCAGGCTTCCCAAAGTGCCGTGCTGACCCCAGGCTCTGGCCCTGGTTCCCTCCCTCCCAGGAGATGCAGATGCTTCCAAAAACATTAAAGCTGGAGAGGTTTGTTGCTTGGACAGACGAGCAGAGCATGTGTAAAAGGCAACATATGCTCATGGCAACAGTTAGTGAGAGGAGTCCCAGCCCCAGCGTGGTGGTGTTGATTTCGCAAAACATTTCAGGGCATGCATAAATCTCAGTGGCTTCAAAGGACACTGCTGACCCATGCCATGTCTTTACCAGAGCACCAGCAATTGACCCTTGCTGGTATCACCCAAGGGTGCCACCACAGTGTCAGTGTGGCCTGAGGGGATGCTCTGGGGATGCTGAGGCATGTGAGTCCAGGCACCATGGGTGACACCAGCAGCCCCGTGTGTGGATGTTGGGGAAGCTGGGGACATGCAATGTCTCTCTGCCAGGGCAGCGCCTGTGCAGTGGCTCCGGTCCAGCTCCAGCAAGGATCGGCTCCTGCGTGGGCTGCACTGCAATGCCAGAGCTGCGGGACTCGGCCTCCGTGGGAAGGGGGATGCTATGGGAACAAGGGGAGCTGGCCAAGGAAAAGAGGGAGGGTGGGAGGGAGGGAGGGGGAATAAAGCATCTGCTACACACCCTGGAGCCTCTTCAGAGATTGAAACAAGTTAAAAGCAGCAGCTTTAATGGAAACACAAGTGAAATAACAAGCTGCAAACCCTGCGTGCCTGTCACCGCCCCCTCCCCACAGTGTCCCTTTGTTCCTGCAACCTCGTTATCGGAGGGAAGGGAAGCCAACACGAGGCTACGGCATTGCCATCAGCTCCCCCGCGTCCCAAAGTGCCTTGAGAGAGCCACAGCACCTTCTGTGTCCAGGGCCCTGCGGTCTGGCAGAGCCCGGGATGAACAGGGGAGAGTCCTGCAACCCACCTGTGGGAGCAGCCAGCCTGTCACTTTCTGCAAAAGGACCTGCTCTGTGCCTGACACATCTACCCCGGTTCCTGCTGTCTTCTGGGTGAGGGTTTGTTGCCTCCAGCAAGTGTCTGGCTGGACATTCAGTGTTAAAACTGGACCTGCCTGGCTCACAGCCTCTGTGCCCGACTGCCACTGGGAGCCAATGCACCCAGCCATTGGCTCCATTGCTGCACAGCCCCTGCATCTCTGCATCCCTGCTTCTCACCACCTCCAGGTCCCCTTAGCCCTGATGTTCAGCATATCTCTTCTCCTCCCTCTTTTCATGTTTTTGCTTCTGTCTTACCCTCTAGTAGCAGGAAATCCCTGCACGAACCCTCCACCAAAGCATGTTTTTCCAGCTCCCACACTACCCTCCAGCCTGTGCACCTACCTGCTTCACATCTGCATACCCCAGCTCATTTCAAGCGTGTTCGCTGCACACTGCAAATAAAAGGCACAGAGATGTTCCTTTCCACAGGGCTGCACGCCAGGCCCCCCAACCCTGCAGAGGGAACCTCCTGCCCAGAATGCAGTACCTCAGCACTCACAGACCCACATGTTCCAGGATGTCCAGCAAATCAGAGTAGCCCAGTAGCTCCAGAGCTTGTGACAGAGCGAGCTGCAGGTGGTGGCAGGGATTTGCTAGACCATGTGTGGTTCTACCTCCAGCAGACAGCAGTGTGCCACGCAAGATACCCCCATGTAGCTCTGTGACAGTTAGGACAAGGTCAATCCCCCCTCACCCCATCATGACTCCATGCATGCCTGTGCCATGCCCTGAGAAGTGCCAGGCTCCAGCTCTGCCTGCCACGAAGCCTTACATCCTCCAGCAAGCAGCATGTGCTCCCTGCCTGGCAGCTCACACCAGAGAAGATACCCCAGACTCCATGCTGCAACACTCATCCAAAGTGTAAATGAAAAAGCAAATAGCTCTTCTGGTGAGCCAGCCCTGAGCCCTGTGGGGAGCTGGCTGCAGCTCTCGTTAGTAGGCACATCCCCCGGGTTTGCAGCACTGCAGAGCCCAGAGCTAATTGACTCCCCGGCTCTGAAGCTTTTAATTGCTAATAAGTGTGAAGCCAGCCCTGCCAGCCCTCCTGGATTCCTCCGAGGTGTGAATGAGGCTGAGCCAAGCTGAGAATTGCGTCCCGGCTGTCCCAGATCTGTCCCAGATCTTGGTGTGCCAAGAAGCGATGCTGTGGATCTGTGATGCTGCTCCTCAGCTTTACATGTCCTGGGACAGCAACTGGCCCCAGCTTTAAGAAGAGCTAAAGCAAACTCCCTGTAGGCTGGAGGATGTTCTGCAACCGAGGCTGAACCTTGCAAGACAGCTGGAGAACTTGGCGAGATGCCCTGACATGACTAAGCGTCCTTCACACTCCTCATGTTTGGCCCTAGCACTCAGACAGGTAAAACTCTTTCGTGTCATAGCCTGGGGCTTCCTGAAAGCACTTGGGAGAGGCTGGCAGTGGGATGAGAAGTGGGAGATGCATTGCAGGGTGAAGGGCAGACAGGGTGGAGCCAGTGGGACATTTCAAATCGTGCCCAACAGCTGGTAAAAGAGATGAGATTTTATACAGGGCTTGGAGGAAACAGCCAGGATAGGAGAAGGAAAGGCAAATGGGAAACAGCAGAGCAAGTGCGAGGCTGCAAGAGCACCGGAGTGTGGGAATCAAACACAGGGACACACTTACAGGGAAAACCCAACAGGCAGATAAAGACACTCCATCTCGTGTGACACACATCAAAGCCAGCATAAGAACTGCTGGAAGGCAGGCAGCAAAGCCCTGCCACAGGGCTGTCCCAAGCTGGGGCTGCCCTTGCCCCAGTAACATTTGCTCTCCAGAGGGGGTTTGGGAGAGCAGTACCCAGTCATGGCCGTGCCGCAGGGGTCTGGGAGCTGCATCCCATCTCACAAGGCTTCTCTCCACAGAGCTGCTCTTTGAAGAGCCCCTGGCACAAAACCACACCACAGGACTGGGTAAGCCTCTGCCTGCAGGTAGTTAGTAGAGCTGCAACTCCCATCCCATGGGCCTGCCTGTGCTGTGGATCAACAGCCCCTCCTTGTTTTGGGGAGGCAGAAATGAGTTGCTGGAGGCATATCTGGGTGCTCCTCTCTTTCCCTGATCCACACATGCATGGAGCCTTGGAGGAGTATCAAGCCCAACAGCAGCACCTAACCACAAGGCACAGACTGGAAAGTCCTGGCCCTGAGTCTGTGGGCACCTATGGCTCTCAACAGATATTCAATCTCTGTATTAAAGTTCAAGTGATGGAGCAGCCCCACACCCCTTTTCAAAACTGGCCTGAAGTTAATTATCTTTGGGGTTAACAACGCACCTCCTGTCTTTGTTCCAAGTGCATCTGACTCACAGTGGGGACAGCGGCTCTGTGACCCCAAGAGCCCGTGGCTGACTCTGCCCTGTGGATGTGCCTTAATAGCTGGGGGCTGTGTTGCCTGCACGTCCACATCTCCTGCCACAGCCTGATGGAGCTCAAGAGCAGCCAGGATTGCAGAGGGCAACTCCACAGAGGGGAGAGTCAGAGTGTTGCCTGGGAAGAGGGGATGGGACCCTTCACCCTGCTCGGCTTGGGGGGTTGCTCCTCACAGCTCCAGGGGAGGTGCTGGCCAGGGCTGGAGTGGCCAAGGTTGTAGCCAGCCTCCAGCACGGCTGCTGAGGTGGCCTGGCACTGCTGGCACGGCTGTGGCTCGTGCTCTAGGACCTGGGGAGAGGAGCTGCCGAGGCTGATTACCCCTGCCAGAGCAGGCCTGGCGGGTTTATTTTTAACAGTTCTGATTGAAGCTGGTTTCCTGCTGACATTTACACTCCTTCATCATTATCGGCTCCCCGGCTTCCAACCGCCAAGATAAAAGGGAGAATGAAATCTCCCAAACAGTGGGGTCCTGGCTACAAACCCTGCAGAGGGGAGAAGACCCAGACCAGTGCAGCTGGGCAGATATTAGCACCCTTGGAGGGAGGTGGGTGCCTATCTCACAGTGGGGGCATTACAGACAGGGATCCCGCCACCAGGTGCAGCAGGAGCCATCTCAGGGCAGCCTGGGGAGGAATATGAGTTATCATCACTGGCATGAATGTCAGGACATGGCAGCAAGGCTGGGCAGATGCAGCTTTGGGTGCTGGTGTCCCCAGAGACACCCATGCTCCTGGAATTGCCCCAATGACTGGCTCCAGGTGCAGCAGGAGCCATGGCTGCTGTCTGGGGCCAGGTGCCGATCCTGTTTGCATGTGCATGCACATGCCATGAGCTCCCAGCAATGGATAAAGGGACTCACAAAGACATGCAGGGCTTGGACCCCCAATGTGGTCCACTGTGATGGGAGAGTGAAGCAGGGGCTGGGCAGCACAGCCTGACCTTATCCTCCTTCCTATGCTGCTGTGGGAAGGCCAGCAATGCAATGCAGAGCCAGTAGTGGAGCTCCCAGCATGGCCAGAGCACTCAGATCTGAAAATCTTCTTTTTTCCTATAAAACAGTCAAATTCCAACACGTGCTGTCTAAAAATACACTCTAGTCTGCCCAGGACTCTGCCCACTCTTACATCTCTTGGATGATTCATATTTTGTCAGATTCCAGATCAGTTTTGAGACCAAAAATACCAGGTTTGAGAGACAACCATGTCACAGGCCCCAGAAGACGTCAGAGCCCTGCCAGAGGAAGCTGGAGATGTGACCGAGGTGGGAGATGTCCTTCTGCAGCTGGGACTGTGGGCTGGGCGTTCCTGACATGCAGAATGGCTCTCATGGAGGAGGAAAACCCTGTAGCAGCCCTGGATAGGTCCAAGCTGCTCCAAAGCGAGACAACCAGCACAACCCTGCTGCACCCCAGAACAGCCCCAAAATGGGGCGGATTCATACATGGGAGCTTGCCTCCAGCTTTTACTTAATTACCTTCATGGATATGAAATCATCAATAACTAATTAGACAGCCCTATTCCTGCCCAATATGCTGAAATCTGCCTCCTAATTAAATATTATAGACATTTAAAAGCATTTCTGACAACATATTACATATGTAAAATACTGCAAATTAGCCAGCTCCCACATTGAAATCCTGCTCAGGAACAATGCAGGAACCTGGCTGGACAGAAATCCAGGACATAATTTCAAGTAATTTGCGAAAAGGGCCCAGTCTTCTGGCAAAGGATTTTTTTTTTTTTTTCTGAGGGTTGGAGACTGCTGAAGCACAAAGGAGACAGCCCAGAAATGCCTCTGCTAGTCCTGTTGCCCCATGAGCCATGTGAGCCCCCCAGCAAAGGCGATTAGGATGTAAGAGGGCTTCTGGTTAGTTAGGCAAACATTAATGCAAATTGTCAGTGAGCCTGGAGATGATATCCCAGGCACAGTGGCTTGAAGGGGAGCAGGCGCTTCCTCATATTATCAGCCCATCTACTCACTGAGGGGGGAGTGGGAGCCAGGAGCTGCTCTGTGCCATAAGAAAGGAGCTCCAAGAGCCAATTTCTATCCGACCACAGTGCATTTGATGTCTTGTAAGGTTGAGTTTACATGCGCTGTCTCGCCTCTGCCTCGCACAAGGAAGGATCCTCCCCCTGCACACACAGCCACAGCTCTGGCTGAGCATGTGAGCATCCCGCAGCGCCCTGGGATCCAGCACGGGATGAGCCATCCCCACTACATCCTTCTCGCCAAAATGCAGCTGGAAAAAAAAAAGGGCTTGGGTTTGATCTCCTCTGCATGAGTAAGGTGCTAAAGTGCTGCAGTCTCTCTTTGCCCTCTGCACAGAAAACTTCCTCAGTCTTCAACTCTGGTTTGGTGTGAGCCCAATCCAGTGCTGAGTTGGAGCCATGGAGACCACAGGAGGGGGCACAGGAGGGCTGTAGCATCCCCCATCTTAACCTGCAGGCAGGAGCCCAGCCCGGCAGAGTGTCTGTGGCTCTGATGTTTGTGTCTGCTCTGGTGCCAGGCTCTTCGCCTAAAAGCAGAGCAGAGAGCAGGCGGTTTGCAAGGGAAAAGGCTGGGAGCAAAGGGAGGGAACACCACTCGGTAATTGCCTGCAAACTTAACTTGCAAGTGGGAGCTGCGGTGCCAGGCTTTGAACAGGGCTGTTTCACGTGCCTGGTGTTCCTGCTGCTCTCTGTGCATCCCATCAGACATGGGAGAGGGGATGAGGACAGAGAGTGTATTTGAAATTCACACTTCAAATTTACTATCCGAGTGGACTGGCTTGTATTTGCTGCACAGCTGGAGACAAGTCAGGGAGCAGAAGGGTGAGCAGGGAGACAAGGGCTCACATTCCCAGACCCTTTAATGCTGGGATCAATCACCTGCTCAGGGATGCTCTGCTGCAGTGAGATCGAGAGCTGTACCCAACCCCTTCCTTGCTACAGCTCCCATGCTGCAGCTCGTACCCAGGGTAATGCTGCATGACGTGGGAGCACCCTGGGGCTGAGGGCTCTCCACACACACTGCTGCACTGCCTGGGAATTTCTCCTGCTGTGTCCATACACTGTGGCACACACTGCAACCCATCACCCACTGCACCACGTCCACACTCCCTCCAGCATGCAGGCACACTGCACACACACATGCTCTATTAATCACTCCTTAATTCTCACTTTCGAGCCTTTGCTATTTTCTGCCCATTCCTGTGTCAGCACACCTGGAAAAGCAGCACTGTGGGGAGCAGCAGAGGGGAGGACCCAGTACCTCCAGGAGTCCAGCCCATCTTCTGAGGCTGGTGGAAAAACCATTCAATGCTCCTCTCCCAGCAATTCTTCCTTACGCACACAACCTAAAGAGTACTCTGGGGGAGGTCTGGCACGGAGGAAGACCCTGGTTCTCCACCACCAGACCCAGGGACACAGATGTGCAGCCCCAGACTGGCCCAGATCTGCACACTAATGCATGGACTCTCCTTCTCCTGCTCTCCCCTGCAAAACACAACAGCAGCGTTGAGGGTCTAAGTATATCAAAGCTGGGCTTTGAACCATTTTAATCAGACTGCCCACGCCACCATGACAAGATCCCCCTGAGCCATCTGCACCTTCCCACATGGCATCCCAGAGGCTTGCAAAGCAGAGCTGGAGCACACAGGTGCCCCAGCTGGCAGACACAGGGACTCTCTGGGACACGGCTAAGGGGATGGACACCCTGCATTCAGCTTCCAACCAAAAGACAGCCCTAAACCAGGGACCTGACCCCTTTGCAGGACTGCCACCTGCTTTTCAGGGACTCAGCAGCATCATCCCTGATTTTCCAGGGACAGATTAGGGCACAGGGACAACATATTGGTGGCCATAAAGCCACAGGCCAAGGACCACTCTCTCTCCTTCAGCCCCTGGAGACCTCCTGACTCCCTCAGCCCGGCCGGTTGAAAGGCTCTCCCATCTGCTCCATGGAGCCAGGGCGTCTGCAGGGCCGGGCAATACCTGCCCCTTCCCACCGCAGCACCGCGGGGTGAGCAGCCGCCCCGCAGAGCCGGGACATCCCCACTCACCGCCACGACCCGCAGGCAGCTGCCTGAGCGACCACCCCTGGCTCACGGGTGGCTCAGGCAGTGTGGGGCCGGGGAGGGAGGGCAGCTGCCCACCTCCCCCGGGGAAGGTGGCGGATGGCCAGGAGAGGACAGGCGCCAGCCAGACCCATGCCGAGAGCAGTCACCAGGCACAACGGCAGCCGGGTGCTGGCCACACGCTGCTGAGGGCCGGCGTGGTCAGCTGGTGGATGGGCCCAGCAGGAACAGGGTCCCACCTCCCATTTTGCTCCTGGAGAAGAGGGTTTGAAGCAGCGCCTGCCCCGCCAGGCTGCAGCCTCTCCCTCTCATTATTTTTTCACCGCAAGAACTATCTTACACCTTATCAATAATTCACAGGTACAAACGATAACGTTCGCTGTCATGGTCCGGGAGCCACATGTTCCCGGCGAGGGGGAAGGGGCCGGTTGCAATCGCTATTGTTAATGCCTGCGGAGCTGGGGGGGAGGCGGGGAGGATAAATATTTAACACTGTGTCTCCGAGCAAATGTCCATGACCGAGGGCTGAACATGGGTTTTACACAGAGCTGCTCCTGCCCTTGAGAGGGTCATTAGCATGTTAAAAGCCGTCAGAGCGGGGTTGATGGAAGGGCTCTGCCGGAGGGACCCCCAGTGCTCTGCCTGGGGGCTAGCTGGGATGCAAGGTGCTTCTTGCTGCTGCAGGAACATGGCGATCTCCATCCTGCCCAAGTTTCCCCTTTTCTGCACACAAAGGCTGTGCTCTCGGCTGCCTGTCAAGGAGCATGCCCATCTCTGCCCCGCTGCCACATCCAGAGGCATGAGGGATGAGGCACCTGGGGTAGCCCGAGGCTGGTGGGTGGCCGGGGCAGTTCATTGTGCAGAGGAATTACAAAGGGGACACAAAGAGCCACACACCACATTTTGTGTGAGCTTCCTCTCCCGGGCCGCCGAGCCTTTCTTTTGCCATGTTGAGGGTGAGCTTTCTATGTAAATCCCCAGGGCACGGTGAGGGGAGAATAGGTGTCTTTGTGAAAGAGGCTGGAAAATAAAGGGAAGAAAAAGAAGCAAAAGCACAAAACCCAGGCCCTGCAGTGGCAGGCTGCATGGACAGGAGCAGAAACATTCCCAGAGGATGTAAAGACAGTCCTACAACCAGGGGATCAGAGGCTGGCAGGATGCAAGTGCCCTGCTCATGGTGGCACCAACAGCTGCCTAGAGTGTCCCTCCACTCTATGTGTCCCCAAATACGCAGCCACAGTGCAGTGCAGAGCCACGTCCTCATGCACAGCCCAGTTTCACATTCTTATCGTTCCAGGCACAATTTTGGGTACTGACAGACAGGAAAGCCCCATGCTAGGATAATCCAGGAGCACTCTCTTTTAGCCTCGCTGTCACAGTCACTGCTGGCATCTCTCCACAAATGGATGGGAACGGGAGAGGAACAGGTCCTGTCTGGCTCTGTGGAGTTGGGGGCACAGAAGGAACAGCTGTGATGGGCAAGGGAGGAGTGTAGGGAAGAGAGAACATTTTCAGCCACCACCACTATTTGCCCTGTGAACTCCAAGCCAGAGCCCCCTGCAAAGGTCAGCCAGCACCTAACCAGGCAAGGTACTCTAGAGCTCATAAAATTAAAGCAAAGCTGTCTTTCCCTTTTACAGTGCTAGTAAAATATATCTGCCTAAGATGCTCAGACAGGATTGCAGCACAGAGGTCGGGAAGGCCACAGCTGAGCATCCCCTGGGGAAAGAGTGGGAAGACCGGCGCCAGTGGATCTCCCCCAGCCTGGCTGAGAGCAGCAGGGGCAGCCTGGAACCCCCTCCAGCAGCCCCCCGGCTGTGGCAGCCCCATCCCTACCCGCAGACGTGCCTATTCAGACATCAACTCACATCATCCCAGATAGAGAAGAGCCTCTGTAGCCGGCTTTGCTCTGCCAGCCTCGCAGAGTGGGGATGCTTGGGGGCTTTGAGAGCAATTAAGGACCTGGCCTGTGTTGGAGGCACTGGACTTACGTCCCCAGTACACCAGTACCTCTGTATCCTCCAGAGATGGAGAGTGGATGGGGTGTCATCCATCACCCAGAAGGGGACGTTTTATCACTGGGACACCTCTGAGCACTCAGCCCAGACCCAGAGTCCTCCCAGGGACTTCTGCTCCAACTGACACTTCCAGTTTTCACCACTGGGAAAAGAAGTACAGTCTCCTTTGCAACTTCAAAGGACATTTAATTCACCTCTTCCCAGCTGAGTGTTCCATGGTTAATTGCTCTCTGTTGTGAAAAAGACGAATTTAATTCTAGTCTGAATTTATCTAGTTTTAGCCCCCAGCTATTGAATGATTTTATGCTTTTTCTCTTTTCTTTTTCTCTCTCTTTTTTTTTAATTAATGGCGTCCCTATAATCAGGCTTTTCCCCATGCAGGTATGCAGAGATGGAGATAAATTTCTCTCCTAGCCTCCTCTTGCATACACCAAATAGGCTGAGCTTTTTAATTCTTTTCACTGGAAGGCAGATTTTCCAGGCCTCCAATTATCCTGCACTTCCTCTCTGAGCAGTTTCTAATTTCCCAACATCTCTCTAAACTGTGGGCCCTGAAGCAGAAGCTATGCTCAGCAGAGGCCTCCCTCCTGCCCCCCAAACTGGCAACTCCCCAGTACCCAGAGCTACTCCGCGCATCCATCGCTGCCCAAGCTGGAAGTGCGTATCCCAGGGCAGACTTACATGACGGCTGCTAAGTCCTTTTCAGTGTAACCACATCCCCAGACACTGCTCCCTGTCTTGTAGCTGTGACCTACATTTTTTTTTCCCCAGCTGCGTGACCTTGCACGAGGATGTTTTCCAGTGCAGGTGTTTCAGGCGGAGCATCCCCGCTAGACCGGCATCCTGCCAGCAGCACCAGCCCTGCTCCTTTCACCTATTGGCTCATGTTTCCTTCCAGACCGAGTTCTGTCACTGTGCTGGTGGTTTCTTCCCAAGCTGCATCATCCACGCCACTCAGCTCACCCTCAGCTGGAGCAAGGCAGGAAGAGGAGGGAACGAGAGACCAGGATATTGGGGGGGGATTGGCAAAAGTCAGTATTGCCACCAAAGATTCCAAGACCGCTGCAGCTTTGCAGAGATGGTGAACATTAGTTCACCACCATCAGACCCCCAGCGCACCCTGCCAGAGAGGTGACCACTGCAATTCCCTCAGGGATTTTTACCATTGAAGAACGCTGTCAGAAATGCTACACAGATTTTTGCAGAATATTAATGTTTTCATTGCAGTATCTTCTAGGCAAGAGCAAAATGAGTTGCAGAAGTCTCAGTATATCATGTCAGCACAGTCGCTACTTATCAACCCAATTTGTCAGCTCATCAAAAAAATGATATCAGGTTTGTTTGACGAGAGCAATTTTCCATGTGGATTGGCATTAATTATCCTTTAATTCCTCCCTGATTGCCACCCGTATCGTTATTGTAGCAGGGATTGGTGTCAAGCTGGAGGCAGAGCAGCGGCTGCCACCAGGGGAAGGCATGGCAGGGATGCTCTATCGTCACTCACTGTGCTAGGGGGTTAACGACCTCACCCTCACTCTGGAGGTGACAAAGTGACTGATGCATAGAAGGTGTCACATCCCTCCCTACACAGCTCAGGTCCTGGGCAGGGGTAGTTGCTAAGAGACAATACCAGGATGAAGACAGTCAAGGAGGATGGGAAAGATAGGGGGATGGAAGATCCTGTCCTAAGGAGCAGGCTCAAATCCACAGTGGGGAATTTGAGCTACCCATGTGAAGGGCCACATTTGTGCAACCACCCCTGCCAGAGATGGAGACCTGCCTCCACCACGAGTCCCTTTCCTTAGGCAAGAGGCAGCCCCAGCCACAGGCACAGGCTGGAGCAGCCCCAGGAGAAGCCAATATTTGCTTTCTCTCAGTTAACCCTCAGACTGAGGAATGCAGGGTCACCACCTGTGTGGCTCCCTGGGGAGGCAGTTGTGTGTGGAGGGATGCAGGGATGTCCCCTTTTGGCTGTGCTGTTTATATTCTCAATATTTGTGGAAGGAAACAAGAGCCGAGTGAGGGAATGTGGGGCCAAGGATGGGCTGGGAGGGCTGGCCAACAGAGCGTTGGTTGAGGGTCAGCAGGTGATGGAGGTCAGCCAGCACTTCCCAACCACCCTATGTGTCCCTGTGACACCCAGCCAGGACCCTCCTCTGTCACCTCCCTCACGGATGGGGAGTGTGGCTGTGGGTCTCCCTCCTGAGCCTTGCCTCATTCCCTGGCTCTGCCATCTGCTTAGATGCAGCTGGACACATCAGAGCAAACCACTGCCTTCACAAAAAAGCTATTTCAGGGTGAGTGAAAGGACCAGGACCAGGGCTTTGCCAGTTTTCAGCAGCAAAAGGTTCTGTGTGATGCTCACTTTCATTAAACCTGCCCGCTTCTGTAGCCCTGCTCCCCCTAAAAAATCTCCCACAAAATGATGTGCTGACCTACAGCACAGGTGATATTCCCAGCAGATGACTGTCTTACAGCTTATATCCTCCTCCCGCTCTCAACATTAATAAAACTCAAAAGCAATGACCTTGAGGTCCCTGCCAGTGACACCAAACCCCAGCAGCCCTTCACTTCCACACTCTTCCACACTCTTAATCTCATTTGGGACTGACATGCTTCCAATCAAGGCTCTGCCACCAGACAGGCTGCAAACACATAGCCCTGGCACCATGTAGCAGGTCTGGAGAAGAAATCTGGCCATTGGTGGGAGGCACAGCCCTTGGAAAGACAGGCAGGGCTGCCACCACGTCTCTAACCCCTACAGATCTGGGAAATGCAACTGGCAGGGCCACACAGGCAATTTAATTCCTGTCTCTGTGACTCAGTTTTCCATCTGTAAATATGAAAAATACACTGATATCTGCAGTGGTAGGGATGCTGAAATGAGCGAGCACCTGCCCCAAGCTACTCTAGAGCCCAGGGGGAGGGCAACAGGGGCTAAATATTATCATTCCTGATTGCAACCAAACTGCAGAGCAGAAACTTATGCACCCGTGGTGCTGCCCCAGTGGGCTGTATTTGCAATGTCAGCTAATGACGGAGCTGAAGCACCTCTGAAAGCTGGAATCACACACAAAGTGGTTATCTCCAGCCCCACATCCCCAGAGCCTTGCAGCAGGGACAGCGGAGCCTGCTCCGCTCTCCACCCCATGCTCTGGGCCAGCCAGGGAAGGTGCTTCTTGTGGTGCATCTGCCTGTACACCCCCAGCACAGCTGGGCAGTCAGAGCACCTGGGGAGCCTCAGGGCACCCCAGTCCCACTGGCACAAGCTCGGAGCAGCCGCTTGCTGTAGCACCCCGGCTCCCAGCCCCAAGCTCCTTACCAGCAGCTCCTGGCTGGGGCTGGGGTTGTGGGGGTGTTTCCCAGTCCAGGATGCCCATCTGGAACCCATTAAGCACCTTTAATCCCCCTCATCCATTCTGGTGCTGTCTGAGCTCCCCCCCACCAACACACACAAACGCTGCCATTCAAGCAGTTAATTTAAACAAATTCTGCCCAGCCGCCACATCGAGAAGCGATGAAAAAGCCAAACGAAGCAGCTCTAAGCCAAGGAGAGAATGAAAAAAAAAAAAAAAAAAAAAGAAAGAAAAAAGAAATAAAAGAAAGAAAACCACTCAGCACGGCAGGGCTGATACCCAGAAAGACCAGCTGCATCCTCCCATCCCAGCCAGCCCCAGTCCTCCCCTCTCACAGGCAATCAGATACCATGCGGGCTGTGTAATTGGATGGCAAAGGATAGAGAGAGACATCTTAAAGCTTGGGTCTAATCTCATTAGCACCCGGCTGTGGGGATGCTGTGAAATCGTAGGATGCAGGAATGAGCAACATGCTGAGCCCGTGGGGAGGAGAACAAGCGAGCTGGAGCAGGACGACAACACCAGGAGGTGGAAATGCCTCCGGTCAGACAGCAAGAGCTGGAAACACTGCCGAGTCCTGGGAATGCAGCCAGCCCCCTTGCTTGCTCCTCACTTCCTTGCTCCTGTTTACCCCACAAGCACAGATCCCCTCTCCTGCTACGCGGCCCCAACTTTATCCCTGTGATTGGTAATTAATAGGACCAGTGTTAATTGCGGGGCAGTAACAGCCTGACTGTGCAATAGAGAGGAGCTGCCATGGAGTATCCCTGGGGCTGAACACCTATCCCCCAACCCACACTCATTTTGCATTTCCAGCATTCTTGCCTTGGACCAGCACATACCCAGCAAAACACACTGCCACATGTTTTGCTGGGTATGTGCTGGTCCATGGCAAAAGAAATCACAAGACAGTGGCATCTTTCCCACTCCCACTCATCTCTTTGGCCCTTACAGCACGTTAGCATGGGGAACTTCACCCATCTACAGCACTGGATAAAGCATCCCAGTGCTCCAGGCAGCCCACTTGGGCAAGAAGTTGGAGCCCACCAAGCCCAGCTGCCGGTGTCGGGGTTGCAGGCTGTGTGGTCCAGCACCAATGCCAAAAGCACCACAGGTCCCTTGGGAGCAGAGGAGAAAGAACACGGCACAGGCACCCTGTTGGAAGCAGTGCTGGAAACTGCTGACAGCTTGTTTTCATGGCAGTCCCAGCACGGCAGATGAGGGGCTCCAGCACCCACCCGCAGGAAGATCAACCAGCAAATGCAGGTTAATTACCTGGCTCTGCACATTCACACGTCTGTGGGATTCACGTGCAGTGGTACCAAGTTATAACTTAGCCTCAAATCACTGCATAAGACTTTTTTCTTCTACATTCTGGAACTCAAATTACCAGAGGCTAATTCTGCTCACGATTCTTTAATATCACTTTGAACCCTTCTACTATTTGAGCTGTGAAAACATAAGGAAGGAAATGCCTTTATTCTGTGCTCAAAATGGATGGACAAAGGAATCAGCTTCTCCAAGTGCTCTTTTAACTCTTTCATGGGACCAAAGGTGGCCAAAGGCTGAATGTGGGACAATGCAGGCAATGAGCTGTGAGGCAGGCAGAGAATAAATAATTCCTGTGTTTTAATAGCTGTGTAATTAGCACTGCTGCTCAGATTTAGGAAGATTTGATTTTTCATTGCTTTTTCCCGTGGGTTGCAAATTCCCATTTGCTAGTAGTGCACCACTAGGAAGCTGGACAGGGATGCTCTGCATGATGCCATGTGGAGGAGAGGACTTTGCTGAAAGGGGCAGGGGGCTGAAAGCTGCACCTCACCACAGACTCAGCCCCTTTTGCTTTAATAACATTACAAAACCCAAATCCAAGCCTGCACCCAAAGCAAGACAGAGGGTGAGCCTAGCAGAACCAGTGGCTCAAGGAGAGAGCCCTGGGAGTGGGACTTGACCCCGTGCATTGCCAGGGAAACCTTGGAAGCTTCTCAACAGCCAGAAAACTGGAGCCGGCCATGAGTCAGGAGCACAACGGGGTGCTTGGAGGGAATGGGGCAGATTATCTCCAGGCAGCCGTCTGGCAATGCCCACTCCTGGCAGCCCCAGCTCGCTGGCAGGATAATGGCACAGAACAGAGCTGGGGCGTCCCTGGGCAGGGGTTGCACCACCACCCCGGCGGGATGGGGCCCATGCTGTTGGGAGGCAAAGAGGGAGGCTGCTTATCTGCAAATTGGGGCATGGTTGCTGCGCTCACCCCAGCACTCCTGTGCCTCTGGAGACTGTGGGTCAAGTCCCAAAATGCTCATGGAAGTGCTTCAATATAAAGAGATCTTAAGAATGTGTTTAATTTGTGAGGATTTGAGCTTGTCTGCACTCAGGATCCTCCAGGGAGACTTACTGCCCTCCCCCCACCCAAAAAAAGCTGAGATCTGTGGCACATTAACGATGGAGGAAGAAGGGGGAGAGCAGCAGGCAGTGAGCAGCTCCCTGCACAAGGGTGCTCCTTCCCAGCAGGGTTACCCAGCATAAAACCCCAGAAGTATCTGTGAGGATGCTGTCCCCACGGGCCAGAAGCACAAGGACGTATCAGCCTGCCTCAGCTTGCCCCTTCTGTAGCCTCCTGAGCCCCGCCAAGGCTGGGGTGCCAGGAGCAGTCCCTCAGCGCCTGGCAGCCCGCCGGGGAGGGGGCTGGCTGCCCGCCCGCCTGGCAGCATCCTTCCTAGGTAACCTCCCCACCTATTAGTGCCACATTTGTTTCCCTGCGTTTCCTTAGAGCTGTCACGAGCCACACTGACTCTTTGTTCCCGTGGGCTGCAGAGAGGCCTCCCTTTCCCTTCCCCTTCCCCCCAGCTGGTGTGTGTGGGGGGGTCTCGCAGCATACAGACCCCGCAGTTCCCCCCTCCCCTCAGCTACAGGGGTAAACACACTGCCCCTCCTCATTGGTATTCGGGGGGACACATCCCAGCCTGGCCCCCCCAGCTCTGCTCTGTCCCCAACAGAAGGAGCTTTGTCGGGGAGCGCGATGGGGTACGGCACCCGGAGTCCAAAACGCGGGCATGGTGACAGCGGGGACACTTGGCCCTGACCCGGCAAGGGGAGGGGGATGCTGCTAGAGGGGGAGTTGGGACAAAATGAGGGATGCTGGGGAAGGGGAAGCAGGGAGGTTTGCTCCAGGGAAGCTGCTCTCTGCTCTGACCTTGGCACTTCGCTCTTGGACCACAGACCTCTGCCCAGAACATCAGCACATACACATCTGTGCAAAGAGCAAAGGGGCACGTGCCCAGGGAGCCAAAGCAACCCTGCTCCAGCATGGAAAGATGAAAACAATGCCGTGCCCACAGACCCCTTCCCACGCAGCAGCTGCAGGCTCCTGGGCACTTACCGAGCTCCAGAACCGGCACAAAACCTTGCTGGAGGGAGTGAACCTCAACCAAAGCCCCAACAGGAGTGACTGTGGGAGGTGGGGGTGGGTGTCTGGCACAGGAGGGCCAGGGCACACCAAAGCCAGCCCACCGCAGTGACAGCATTTCCAGGGAGCCAACCAGCAGGCAGGCACCAAATATCCCCCACTAAATTGAAAATGGGGCTCAGGCAAGTCTCTCCCACTGTGAGGGAGCAAAGCTGTGGCACATTCATTCCCCAGAGAGCATCCCCACCTGGCACCCACACCTCCCACCTGGCACCAGCATGACCACCCACTGTGGGGACACAGGACCGCTCCTTTATCCAGCCGTCACCAAGCACGTTTTTTTTCTCCAACTCTGCCTTCCCTGTCTGGGGGTTTTCCTGGTGCAGTCCCAAGAGGAATGGTCACTAGTACAGTCTCGCAAGCAACACCTCCCACGCACAGCCAGCCCCATCCGAGCAGGGCCTGTTTTGTTATTCCTTTCTCTGACAGCTCCTTTTTCACTTGTCACCCTGTTTTGCTACTACTCAGCTCACAGCTTCCTCTGGCATGGTTGTGATCCTCTCCTTCTTGAAGGATGTAATTTGCATTTTCTCAAGTTATTTAGCAGCCCTCCATTTTTCTCAGACTGCTTTTCTAAAGGCAGTTAGGGCTGGGTTTAGCCAAATGCAGGGGTGGTGCAAGGAACCTGCCCCAGGGCTCACCATAATATCATCTCTTCTAACCAGGCAGCACACCCAGCTGTGGTGCTCTCTGCCACTCAGCTCAAAACTCACAGATCTTTAAATATCCCTGGGTCCACGGTGGGTCTGGATCAGCCCCTGGTGCCTCTGTCAGCTCCCAGACAGAGCATCACTATTCCTCTGCAAGCTCTGGCTGCAGGAGAAGAGTCTCATGGGAGCGTGACAATCCCCCCAGCTCCTACAACATTTCACATGTCCCCGGCTCAGAAAGTCACCAGCCCTGATTGAGATGTTAATGCTGTTTCCAGGGAGCCCCTGCCCTTGCAGACTGAGAGCAGCACAGCAGCCCTTCCCCCTGGGCTTGGCTGCCAGCTAAGATGTGGCACCATCTCCTTCACCATTTCTGCTGGCATGGGTCCGACAGAAACCGACAGTCTGCGGCCCATGTCCTAAATCTCCCTCCTTCTGGAGACAAGACTTTTTTCCCCCCTAATCTCTGCTAACTCTCTCTCAGCTCCCACTCTGCCTGAGCAAGGAGCAGCTACTGCAGCTTTTGTTGAGGGAAACCACTGGGCAGCCACTCCCATGGGGATGCATCCATCCGGGATTGTGACTCCCCTGCAGGAGCAACTCCCCAGAGCTCCTCACAGCCAAGCACCCACTGCTCCTCTCCTCCCTCGCACCAACTCGGCTTCCCTTGGAGAAAACTATTTATTTATAGCCATCCTGGCTGCCTTTAGCACATTTCAACAGCCCACGTCTTTGCCTCCCTGACGATGCGCCCGCAGCATTTCTGTCCTCACCCTGCTGCTATAGCCACTCCAGACTTCTCTCTCCTCCTTGCATCCCTCATCCAGAACCCTCAAAGGGACTTTGAAACAGCTTCAGGAGGAGGTTTTAAGGGGAGGTGAGCAGAGAAGGGAGAGAGTGCTACAAAACTGCTTTCTCATCCTTCCCTCCCACTCTTTCCAAGGAAGCAGAGAGAAACTCTGCTTGCTTTTTCTGTTGGGGGCTGTTGGGAAACCCAAAAAAACCCCAACTCGTGGCAGCTTGGGAGAGATGGTGAAGGAAGGTCTACCAGAATCCCCTTGGCTCCTGGTGTGCATCAGGGCTGTACTGGAGCACCATTGCTGAGCCAAGATGTTACGGCTGTGGCACACTGGGGACCACCACTGGCCACTGCAATAGAAGAGGTCACCTTCTGGCCTGGGTAATCCTCACTGGAAGGAAAGATCCATCTTTTTATCAGCTCTCCACTTCACAGGAGATGTGCTCTTCCCTAGTGAGCTGCTGGGGGACCCTGGCTTTCCCCCCTGAGCCCACACAGCTTTGTTCTTCCGTCCAGTGCTGACAGTTTAATTAAACCCAGTTTGAGAACGGGTCACTGAGGTCAGGCGCTCTCCAGTGAAACCTCAGATCAGCACCATTTCCAGCCACCAGGGCTGCTTAATGAGTTATCCGCTCATTGTGGGGGACATAAATAAAGGAGGCCAGGCAGGGAGTGCCCCTGCCTCCTGGCCCCACTGCCAAAGACCCCCCCCAACTATTTCAGACTGAAATGGGCTCTAGGCAGGCGTCAGCTCAATGTTCCCAAATTCCAAGGGGAAAACATTCCTCTCCAGGCATCTCACCCCCCCCATGCCCTCATTTGAGGTTTGCTTTCTGCTGGCCCTTTCCTGCCGTTCCCCAGTTTACTTAAGCCCCAACGGATCAGGTTTAACTCCAACATTTTCCATTATCCTGATGAACAAATGCTCTTTACAGCCAAGTTCCAGGTAACTAATTGTCGCTCGAGTTGGGCTGGGAGACCACAAAGCACCACCAACGTGGATCAGGCTCTGACACTCAGGAGGTGGACAAACAGCTCTCCATCCCAACCTGAACCTGAGGGACTCCTCTTGTGCTCCTGAAAAATTTTCATCAGGTTCAGTGGGAAAGGCACAGTGGGGAACTGCTCTGTTCCTATCACATACACCTAATTCAACAGACTTGTCTTCATCTTCTGTGTTACTGATGTGCTGAAAAAGATCCATCAAGACTATGTCTAGAAAAGGCTGGAGCACCCAGGCCAGCACCCAAGGGCCCATCTAAGCAACCCCCAGCAGCTTCTGAAATCCACCCCTGGCTTTCTGCTTCAGCTGCGACCAGACAGCCTCATTTCCCAACTAAACAGATATCAGCCTGACTAATCCAGTCAGTTTTTGCTACTTCAAGACCTCCTCGTACAATGGTGTGAGGACATGAGGACCCAGCAAGGACTCTGAAACTTGAGAAGCATGCCATGGGTGGCTGCAGTTGGCAGGTCAAGGGGAAGCCTGTTTGCTGGAAGTGATCTGGAGATCAGGATTTGCAAGAAAATGGTGCTGGTAAGAGCCTTCTTTTCCTAGACCACTACAGGTCCCGTCCTGTTTCTGGGCAGGGAGGGGGTCCTGAGCAGTGGGGCCACCCCAGATCCATTTCAGCAGTTAAACAAGTGCAGAGCCCAGTGGGGAGGCTCCAGTTTCATTCAAGGAGAGCTGATTTTAATTTAGCTTAAACCTGTTCCCCACTGACTCATAATCCCGTAGCCTGACCCAGGTTTGCAGCAATTTAAGAGTGTCCTTATGACCTCCCGCACTGGCTGGAGTAGCACTGGTCCAGATCCCACCCCTTGCTAAGTCAGCATCTGAGTCTAGACAAGCCACCCAGGGCACCCCCTGTCCGCCCATCCCCCTGAAACATCCCCGAGCACCTCAGCAGCCGGCAGTCTTGAGGAGAGGGAGCAGCAGGTCCTCTGGCACATAGGGCTATGTTGCACAAATGCAGAACTCAAGGATCTGCCAGCACACTGGCTCCTGATGTGTCCTCCGGGCAGACCCCAGCGCTGCACCCCTACCCTCATTAACGTGTGTGGGGAACGTGCTGAGGAGAAGGCTGGAGGGTGGCTCCGTGTGTCCCCTGTCCCCACTCCCACAGCTCCTCACAGGGACTCCCTGCTCCAAGCATGCATCAAAGCTCCCCAAGACATGGCACCAGCTATAGTCAAGAAGCTGCAAAATCTGATCCCATGCACACAGCCCCAGACTGAAAAAGAAAACCTCCAGGTGCTGGTATCCAGGCAGTTTGCCATGGCAGAAATGGCCAGAAAACAGCTTCAAGACAGAGTGGGAGGGAAAAGGTTTGAAATAACCACCACATTGCAGTAAGCAGTAAAACAACAGGAAGAAGTTGAAATGCACCTGAACATGAGATGGCTGCAAGGAGCATCTTGCATAGCCCTCTTAAACCCTTGGTGGCATGTACAGCCCCATGCACACCGTGGCATAGTCCTGGCTCCACATGAGCCTGGTGGCTCTGTAGGGGCACACTGTATGTGTAGGAGACACACATGCTGCTCTTCTGCATCTCCAAAATGAATTGTTAGGCGTTGCTTGTTGAAAGAGCCTGGTATTAAAATCTAGAGAAGATTAAACAGGAAACATTAATATTTGTAAAGTTATTTTCTTGCCCCTGTTTCTGTTATGCAATGGGTGGCTGGAGGAGGATGGGCCCTTGCTGGCACCGTGATACGGCACAGCTGAGCTCAACGAATGCCATTTGATAATTAATTGAACGCCTGTGCTATCAGCTGCCATTACCTAGGCCCATCGTTGGCACCTGTCCACCACTTCACACATCCCATGCTGGCAACCCACACGGTGTTTTAACCCTTCATTACAGGACTCAGGCTGGACTCTGGGACTGACTTCCTGGCACTGTTGGAAGAAAATGGCTCAGCCACAGCCTGACTGCACAGGCACGACCGCCTGGCCCCAGCATGGCCATGCCTGTCCTGGGAATGTCTCAGCACATTTAGTTATTTCATCCATTCCTGCCTTGCCTCAGCAGGGACCTGGCATCCTCATGTCACAGCTGATCAATGTAGATACACGATGCAGCAAGCAGAAAGCTTGTGTCCTGGCAACTACAACCCCAATCCACAGGGTATAAGCTGCTTCTTTGAGTGATGGAGAGCACCCAGCCCCAGTCTGGCACGCACCCTCTCCTCCTCACAGCACCCTTCCCAATGTATGTGGTGCCTGACATAGCTGAGAGCCTGTAAACACTTTGTTTGAACAATGCTGGCACTGCTGAAAGCACCATTGCCTGAGCAAAACAGCCCCAGGCAAGGGAAACCCAATATGGAACAGAGAATATTTATCAAAACCCCAGCAGCCCTCCTCAAGCAGCCTGCTGCTGCACAGAGGGAGGAGGAGCAGAGAGATCTGTGGAGCTGGGGCTTACACAGCAAGAGACAGTCCCTGGAGTTGTTTCTGCAGGTGCAGAGGGACAGGCAGGGATGGGGACAGGTAGAGCAATGTGAGGAGGGGGCAGCAGGCATGAAGGGCTGAATCTGCCCTGGGTAGGGCTTACCCCTCCTTCTTCAGACACCTACAGAAAGGCAGCTCTTGAGCGGGGCTGTGGGGCTCCCCTGGGCAGAATGTGACCCCTTTAGGGACACCCTCTTTCACCCTCCTTTCATGAGAAGCTGGGCTAGTGTGTAAGAGAACCCTGCTCCAAAGCCCATGATCCACACCCAGGATAGGAGGATCATAACACCCAGGGAGGAGGCTGAGGAGCCCACAGCACCTCTCCACCTGACACTGTGCAGGCACAGCTCAACTCGGCAATGCCAGACCCAGCCCAGACTGCCAGCACCTCATCCCATATTCCCATGTGTTACAAGGACATCCTTAACACTGCCAGTCTCAGGTCTTCTGCAAGTCACAGCCCATTTCCCACCTTGCTGCATGCTCGAGTCACACAGAAACAGGGTGCATTCCCCTGCCACATGCCGAGCCTTCATTGGGACAACATACCAGTAACCACGAGCACAGTCCTCCCAGGAGCAGCACCCTCCCAAGATATCAGTGCCCCTCCAAACCCCATGGCAGTCCCCCAAGTGAGCCCACACCCCTGCTGGGCAGGGGAGCCCTGTGGGCAGAAGGTACTTACAGCCGTGACAGTGCCTGGTTGTTCTGGAATAGAAGTTCGGGCAGCGTGTGCAGCTGGTTGCGGTTCAGCCGTCTGCAGGGAATGAAGAAAAGGGTCAGGGTTTGGGGTACAAAGCAATGACCCCATCTGCAGCCCAGCTGGATGCATCAGGCAGAGCTGGGTACTTTGGCTCGCTCACAGAGGCCAACAGAGCAGAGCATCCCACCTGGCAAGGACACCCCCATCCTGCTCACCAGAGTCCCAGGCGGGGACAACCAACAGGGCACTAATAGACCTACTCACAATGTTATAATTACATGCAGAGAGGACTCCAAGCTGTTAACTGCTGACTGCTGCTTAACTGCACTCTTAACCTGCTGCTCGCTCAGCTCCTCATATTTGCTGGAGCAGCTTGGGATTTTTAAACTGCTGAGCTATTTTACTGAGTACTGGACCAGAACTTACAGCTCCCTTGCTAACACACAGGACACAGCTGATACAGCAAAAGTCATTTGTGTTTAACCTGCTCCTCACATCAAAAGCATCAGAAAGGACTCTAAGATCTATAGAAACAGAAATAGATGTGCTTCCCAAACTGTTAAATACCTCTGCCACGCAGAAGAGAAGCTGTTTGAAGTCAGGCAGCACTGATACATTAGGGTTTAAGGAAAAAAGGAAAGGATGCTCTCTGCAACTAAATCCAGCAGCCCCTCACCAACCTCCCTCCATGACCAGACACTCACAGCCGCTCAAGCTCCTTCATGTCATCGAATGCCCCACGCTCCACCACGCTGATCTGGTTTTCCATCAGCTGCCTGCAGAGAGAAGGGGTCAGCTTTCTGGAAAAGTGGTTCCCAGTGCCCCCATTACTTCTTCTGACCCCGGGCACCTCACTCCCATTATCCCCTCAAAACAACCCAGACTCTTCCCACTCCCAGCTGGAAATCCACTACGCTCAGCCCAACACAATACCCTCCAGCCCTGCTGGCTGAAGCCCACAGGAAGAGACTAACTCCAGCAGCCCTAGGAGGGGCCACAAACCAAGCACAATATCCACCACGGTGGGGGCAGCTGGCCCCTCATCAGGAACTCACAGGACACGGAGCTGCTTCAGCCCGGCAAAGTCATTCTTATTGATTCGTGTTATGTTGTTGCCATTGAGCTCCCTGCAGAGAGAAGAGGAAGAAATTAGCATGGAAGCACTCAGAGGTATCCAAGCACAGGGCCTCCCCCAGCACCTCCCCAAAAACGGCAGGCAGGGCCCAAAGGACAGTAGGGGCTGGTGCAACTCCGTGGCCCCTCACCAGGAATGGCCCCCAGCTCCAGAGAGGAGCCTCAATGACCTGCAGTGCTGGGCACACAGAAGTCTGGCTGGCTCTGGCTGTGTCAGCTGGCATCTTTCACGGACCATAAGGCAACAAGAGGCAGGGGCTGTCCAGCTCCTCCCTGTTCCCATTTTAGACGCCCCTCTGGGATGGAAGTCACCCCATTCTGCAAATGCAGCTAACACCTGGTAGGGTCATCCCAAACACAAAGAGTTGTTTAGAGAAGGCAAGGGTAACAAGAAACAAACGAAAGTCCCCAGAACAGGAGGATCCCTCCAAATACCCAGCTGCAAGACACTTCTATGTGTGACACTTACATGATAATGGCTCCTGCCATTATCCTTGCATCACAACTGGTTCACTGCACAGCCATTTCATACATTCTACCTGGAGAATAAGCCACACTCAGGTTTCACCTGACAAGAGAAGCTTGCACAGGACAAGCTGGTTTGTGGCATCACTCTCTCAATCAAAAGCCCTGGGTGAGCACAGGGACAGGCAATGCAGCCAGAAAGAAGATGCTTCCCCTCCTTGCTCATTCTGCTGGTCGAAATAAGGGGTACCTACGCCCACCCCATGGCCTTGGTCCTGCCCAGGCTCTGCTGAGCTCCAGGATAACATGTGTCCCACTGCTGGACACACACGTGGCAGGGCCTCTGCTCCCAGCCTGCTGGCTACATACCTCCCAGCTCTCCTCAGCCATGCTCTCCAGCATGCTCCTGCTAGGATTATCTTGCTTTAAAATACATCAAGCCAGAAGCTGCAGAGATTTGCACCTCGCAGTCAGCTTTGCAATGCCTTTCTGCATTACAGGATGTGATTATTGTAGGAAAAGCAGGACCGTCAGCCCTGGGACCCACAGTGTGCAGAGCCGGGGATCTCTGTGCAGGAGACAGTCTCCCCGATTGGCATCACAAAGCACGGCAGCATTTGCTTCTTGCCGTGAGGCCAACCTGCCCAAGGCATGTGCAGGGGATGGAGGATGCCTACGCAAAGGCAGGGCCCAGGGAGGGCTCCCATGCTGGAGATTGACTCCCACTGCCTGCACTCAACACAAACACAGAAGTCAAGAGGAAAACAAACTACAGGAGGAGAAATCAGTCAAGTGAAAGATGAGCTGCTGGAGCCAGGGAAGGAAAGAGACAGTAAAGAGTAAGAGACAGCAAGAGACCATGGAGCAGGTTGGGGTGCTTGGGCAGCACCACGGGGGGTCTGTAACTTCCTGAGCCCGGACCAGGGAGCAGGAATGCCTCACGTCACATGACTGGCTGAATACACAGTCCATCATTCCCACCCAGAGCCAAAGCTTCCCTCCACCGGCTTCTGCAGCAGTGCGAGGGGCCAAGGTCAGCGGCGGGCTGGCCTCGGGGCCGCCGAGCAGCGTGTAGGGCCACCGGGTGCAGCCAGCGCAGCCGCGCACCCCGGGGTGCTGTCATTGTCCTGCTGAAACGGCTGATAATGGCTAATGAGTTCCAGCTCGCCATTATAGCCTCGTAATTACAGCGCTATTCAGCTCCGCGATTGCCGGGCTCCTGCCATTATCCAGCCGTGTGTGCCTGTGTTGGGAAGGAGGTTGGGAGAGCACCGTTACTAGGACACAGATGAATGCAGGCGGGAATGAATAGAGGTTCCTCAGCCCCAGTGATTAAACTGAAACCCACACTTGGGCTCTGCAGCCCCACGACTCCCGCGGCTTTCCAGTACGACCAGCACGCAGAGAGCACAGCAGGCTGCCGGGGAAGGGCCTCCAAATCAGACGGACCTGACCCTGTCAGTGGGAGCAAAAGCCATGGTCGGTCAGGCTGTAAATCCCAGGCACGAAGCTCTGGGGTGTGTCACACGTTTTAGGGACGTTCATCACCACAAAGGGGGTCGTTTGGTATGTGCAGTTGTGTGCCCACCTCCTGATGGACCACAGCCGTGGAGTCAGCGAAGGGCGGGGAGAAATCACAGCTTCAGGACTGGTTTACTCCAAATGTCCTAAAGGTTCCTTGGCAAAGATTGCCTGGAAGATCCCCAGGGCCACGCTGGAGACCAAGCTGGAGGTAATGACACTCATTCGAGCTCCTGGTGAGGGAGGGTTCCCAGCAGGACTCCCAGGTCACCTTCCTTTAAACATACCTAACATTACTCTGGCTGTGTAGCCACAGTACAATTCCAGTACAATGCGTAACTGGAAGTTGAGACATCTCCAGTACTGCAGAGGGATAGAGCAGAGAGGCTTGATTTAGAACTGCCCAACCTGAAAGCCAGGACTTACACCTCAGCCTGCAAAGCCCAAGGTGGTGCTTGCTGTCCTCAGAGCACCAGCATCCCAGAGCCTTAGGCAGAGACAGAGCACAGGCAAAGCAGCATGGAAACATGAAGAAACACCAAAGAGCCATGGAAGCAATAGACTAGACATGGCCAGCCCCTGCATATGCCAAAACTAGGCTCTACCCTCTCTCCAAGGCATCTGCTGGGACAGTGCAGCCCAGAGACCTGGCACCAAAAGGCACCGGCAGGACCAGCTACCCTGGGGTCTGCTACCCACACAGCCCTCCCCAGCCTCTGCTCCCTGCGTGCTTGCTGAGCATCCTCAGGGAACTTCAGCAGTGGGGCTGGCAGCAATCCCCACGTGGGGCTGTGTCTCAGGGCCCCTTGACAGTCCTCCTCCCTCGGGGACTGGCTCTGTGTGCTCCCTGACAACTGCTCCCAGCATCCTTCCATGCCTTTGTTCAGGTAAATGATGGCCTTTGCAACCAAGATGGGAACGAACAGCAGGTAAAGCTTATTTGTAAGGATGCCGAGGCAACACTGCCATTTAACTTCATGACATTTTTTCCCCTCTGAACCCCCTTCAGTTCCTCATGGAGATAAATTACAGTCTGCAGTGCCCAGAAAGCTGGATCCCTGCTGCTCAGCTGCTCACCCACTGCCTCCATACCCTTTCCTAGTGAAGCAAAACACTCTGCCCTGCTCCACACAGCCGAGCTTCAATAAGGACTGATGTGTCTGGGGAACTGCCCAGCAGATTGGTTGTATTTCTGGACTGTGACTTCAAAGCAGAAACACAGGCCGTGCTCTTTCCTCTCTCATTCAAAGAATTTAACACCAGAAAGCATCCCCAGGTTCATTCAAGTTGCCTTCCTCTGCCCCCGCCCCCAGCACCCTAAATTTCACACTGCTGATGGAGAGGCAGTAAATTTTCATTTGCAATCCTCAAGTTTCAGAAACCCCCCTCCCAATTTCTCCCTGGGAAGAGGAAAGTCATTAAAACAATCAGTCCCTTTGCTACATTGCTTGTGGATCATTCCACTCCCAGATGGGATGTCTGTGCTGCAGCAGGGTTCGTTAGACTGGATTTGCATAGTCTGGATTTATATTTGGTTTCTAGCTTTGGATGGCTTATCCACTCCCAGGGGGTCAGATGTGTCTTTTCCCTTTGCAAGGTTTGGAGCTACACTAACTCAGTAACAACCTCAGAGAGCACAAATGCTTAGAGTTAATTTATTAAATACAGCCAACATGAATGATATTTCCCTGGGCACTGATTTATCAGGAGCGGGAAGGAGCAGACAGCGCTATCCCACTATCCCTACTCTGTTGCAAAGCATCAGCTATTCACACAAATGTGACTCCCATCCTTGCAGCTCAGCTCAGCTCTGCTCTCCTGCTGAGGCAGAAATCCTAACTGCTCTGCTCCCCAGAATCCCGCTTTCAAGAATGTAGAGGGAAAGTCTGTGAGATGAATTCCTGCATTTGCATCCACCAGCAGCAAAATGTGCCCTGGCCCATCAGGGCCAGCACAGAGCAGGTGCCCCCAGCTCTGGGCAGCGACTGTAGGGGCTGATGGAGAAGGATTCACGCTCCTGTGGTGCCTGCTGCAAGGGCTGCCCCTGCCCTGCTGCCTGGTGGGGTTGGTGTATTGTCCATGAGATGTGTCCCTCTCGATGGCCTTCACTGCTCTGCCGTTTGTGCCCTTGCCTCAGAGCGCCGGCCCCCAAGGGCATGGCTCCCCCTCCCAGCACCTCCATAGCCCTCATCCCACAGCCCTGACCCCAGCTGGAGCCGGCAGTGCCAGGTAATAATCAGGGAAGCAGAGAAATGAAGGCTGGAAGGTCACGCACCCCACAGCAGTACCTCTGCCACCCTCCATCAATCCAGGGAGATGCACACACTGCTCCTTCAAGGACAGGGACCGACACTACCCTGTGCCTTATTCCAGCAAGTCACTGCTCTTGCCTCCAGGACCATTAACAAAACTCTGACCTGAATCCCTGCCACAGCAGATGAACCCCATCTCTGCCTGCCCAGGCCACCATGGTGCACAGTCTGGCTGCTCCCTTGCTCATGCAGGCCTCTTTCCCAGCCCACTGCCCGCAGCAATCCCCCAGTCCCAAGGGCACAGCTCTCCCTGAGGGCCTCTCTGACATGCAGGGGCAGGACCCACTCTGTTTGTGCTCCCATTCCACATCTGTGCTGTTGCTGATTCCCTCCCACCAAACATTTTCCTCGAGTCCCCAGGCAACAACTTCCTTTCTGTCGGCTCATTCCTGCTATTTGCCAAGCCCACTCTGAAATATCAGCCCCCTTGCACCTCTCCCAGCCTGGTGGCATCTTCATCTGTCATAAGCAGCTCGTGTCCCATCACACGGGCTGCTAATGGAAACATGGATGAGGCTTAGACTCCAGACTGACCCCTCTGCTCAGCACTGGGGGACAGAGCAGCTGCAACCTTTCATCCTACACTTTTATTGCATTTTTCAAGTCTTCTCAAGATTTCACCCAGCTGCTTGAATGTAACTTAGCCCCAGCATAGGCTCACTGAGCTGCTCAAACAAGGAAATGTAGGGCAGAGGCCCTTCCCAGTCCTGGGAGAGCTGGTCCCCTCCAGCACCAGCACCACATTCACCAGCTCTCTGGTGCCATATGGCCATGGCTGGGTGCTAACTGCATCCCCTCCAAGGTACCAGGGAATTACAGGGTGCTGCTGCCCACTGCTCAGGGAGGGGACACTGGTCACACACGTCCTGGGCTGACACAGCTGCACAAGGGGCTCAGCACCTTCTTCTCCTTTTCCATCCCATCCTTGTGCTGACCAGACCCCTCAAGAAGAGCAAAGGTGCCCAGGGGATATATGGAAGCCCCTTTAGGGGTGTCACTCACAGGGTGAACGCCTTGCCAGCACCACCCCTACCAGCTGCCTGCAGGTGCCCAACAAGCAGAGCCAAGACCAGCTGTGTGCTGTTTGTGCTCATCTCGGAATCACTGCCCTTAGCCAAAGGGGAACCCAGCTCCAAGCACAGCGATGGTCCCTAGAGCACAGGAGGCTCTGTAGGCTTTTACGAGGTACTACAGCAGGTTAGCATCACGACAGATCTTTAAGCATTACAAACAGCATCGATCATGCAAGTAACAGTGAGGATCCGGAAGGCTTTCTGTTCTCCTAACTTCTCTCTGGGGTTTTCATGCCACAGCCATTAGCTGCTCACAGTCAGGGAATGCTTTACACTCACGCAGCATTGTGATGTACCACCTTCAGGTTAAAAATAAATAAATAACCTCCCTGAACCCCAGCGGGAGAGAGAAAAGGCAGCAGGGTATTCCTGTTTCACAGATGGGGAAACTGACACAGCCAAGAGAAGAGATTTTCCTGGATACCCACAAAATGTGGCTTTTTATGCTGTTCTGAGCAGCCTGGTGAGGAGCTGCTCTGTAACTCCTCTGCTTCCCAGGGCAGGGGAGGCTGCCCAGCCCTCAGGCTGCATCCTGCCACTCATCAAATTGAGTTCCACTTTGCATCTCCCCCAGCAAAACCTCTTTGGCTTATCCCTCCTGGAGCTGCTCACACCAGGGATGAGAGACAAGTGCACCTGAACTGCTCAGTTATAGCCTACTCAATCCCAGATCAGATGGGTCTCCTGGAGCATCCCATTTGGGACGTAGGACTTCCTTCAACCCAGAAATATCCAGGGCCAGGAGCTTGCATCTCTCTCACTCTTGGTGCCCAGGGCTGCTCCTTGGCTGCATTGCTTTAAAAATTAATCTTCCCTTTTTCTGATCTTCCTCCTCTAGCAGCCTCTCTCCCCCATAGGACACTTGCCTCTGCTATTTTGAGCAGCAAGTGCATCCAAAATGCATGCTGGGGAAGCAGATAGTCAGCACAGCCTCAGAGCCTGAATGTAGCAGGGAGGTCTGAGATGATTCCTGAGAGGACAGCTTTGGGCCAACCCCACACCAACACCATGGAGAGGTCCCCTCATCCCACCTCATTTCCTTCTCACTTCCAGCAGTGCCACAACCCCAAGGACCCAGCTATCCATACTGCTCACATTGCTAACTGGCACCCTGGTGCTGTACAGCAGGAAAACCTCTGCTCCCCTCACCACTCCTACCACTGCCATCCCTGGCTGTCCCTCGAGTGGCGACAGGGGCCAGCTGCCAGAGCTGGCCTTGGAGCTACTCACACTGGAAGCCTGCCAGGGAGCAGTGATCTGGCTCTGACATCCCCTGGGATGAGGCCATTTGCTAACGCACAACTGTGGGTTTTATTGCTTTTCAGCAAAACATGCACAGAAACATCTCCTTGCCTCTCAGGTTTTATGAAAGGTTATTTCAGTAGCAATAAAGATCAAGAGGATGTGTCCGCAGCACTAAGCATCTCTGGAGTGGGCAGGGAACCATGAAGGACTCAGAAGCAAGACAAAGACAGGCTGCCTTGGTTGCCCACATGCACGTCCTGCTCCAGTACTCTCCTCCACCAGTCTGCCAGAGAGCAAATCAGATCAAGGATACAGGAAAAGCCCCTCTTCAGTGAGAGGTCATGGGCTTGTACACCTTTCCCTGGACAGGACACCCCTTCCCTGCCCACACCACCCTAATGGTACCCCAAATCCCTTCTGTTCCCCCAGGCTGCAGGTTCTGCTGCCCTGTGGGGGTCCCTCATGCATTTGCCTTTGCCTTTTATAGCTGTCTCACTCTTCTGCCAGACAGAGTTTTGATAGGAAACAATGAAGTAGGGGAGAATGAAACTCAAAGCAAATGCACGTGCTGTTAGAAGCCTGTTTCTGTAACTGGACTGTTTCTGTGTGTGCTGCCCTGCACTGGCACCATGGTCACCATGCCCAGCCCACCCTGGGGCTCCAAGCTCTGGGCACAGCAGCAACAGCATTTGAAGGTGCACGTGGGAGACCCACAATTAAAGCTGGAAGCAATTCCCCTTCCTTGCTCCCACCTCAGCAGCAAGGAATTGCTGTTAGCACAATACATCACTCTGGAGGACCAAAGTGGCAGCACATTTAAGGCAAAAATATCTGTTTTAAAGGATGCAATAAAACAGAGCCAGGGAAGGGTTTATAGGGAAGCAATTGCTGTGTGGGGTGAGAAGTGGTCACCAGAGGCCAATCTGCCTGGCTTTATTGCCTGTTACTGGTGACTTTTCCCAACCAGGGGACAATAGATCCTCCACTATCAGCCTCCACTTCAGTCAATACAAACACGGCATAGTTTTTTAAACTAATATTTTTCCAGCATGCAATTCCATGGAGAGTGAGAACGCAGCGTTACCATGGTAATATATAGACAGCATCTGCCTTGGACGTAGCTGAAGGGAGAAATTGGAATAGAATTGCAAATTTCCTCTGTCCAGGAAGGCTCCCAAGCAAGCCACTGCAGTGAGCTGGGCAGGCTACCTTCCCAAGCCAGCCTGCATCCTCCCAGTGCCCAGCACTGGCTCCCCTGAGAGCTGAGGGCTGCAGGGCCAGCCAATAATTGCCCTGGCTGGACAAAGGTCCTGCACCCTGCTCCAGAGCTCTGCAGAGCCTGCACAGACCCTCTGCAACCAGACTGCTCACTGAGAACGTGCCCGGGCACTTCAGGGAAGGGAGAGGTTGACTTCCTCACGGTGCTTCCTAAGAACAAGCATTGCCCGAAGCCCCTGAAAGGAGAAGCAGCCCAACAACTGGTGTGGAATGCAGGAGTGCTGCTGCAATACACCAGCCTGGCTGCTGCAAGACATTTTGATTAACTGGTGAGAGGTAGATGCAGGTGAATGGATTCTGCATGCTCTGAACAAGAGCTTGCTGCTGGAATTTTAGCAGGGGATGGTTGGGCAGTATGCAAGAGTGCTTCAGGTGCAGCTGCCCTGGCATGGTGCTCCCACACCCAAAGGCTGTAGCTCAGCACCCCTTCCCTCCACCAGTGCAGACAGAGGGATGGCAGACTGGCTACAGACTACGTGGGGCCTGTTTCAGCACAGGCAAACCCCAAAGTTTGGGAACAAGGCAAACAGAAGCCCCATTAAATGCTGAGGCCAGGGACCCTGGAAAGGAAAAGCCAGAGCCAAGAGGGGTGCAGTGACGAGGACCCCCAAACCCAGCTCTGCTGCCTTCCACATAAGGGGAGGGACACAGCACAGCCCACAGTGAGATGTTCAGGTCACTGGAGAGGAGGCTAAAGGGGCAAGTGGGGCAATTCTCAGCTGTCAGCCAAAAAATTCAATAGCAGGAGAGAGTGCAACACCATCACAGTCAATTCATCCCCTACAAGCAAAGAGCTAGGCTGGGAGCTGCCATTTAACAGTGGCAAATTTGCACTGATCCTGCTGGCGTGGGGAGAGCTAGCCACCTCCTCAACAGGGCAGTCTGCTCTTCAGAGACACTTTCAAAGGAAGAAAGAAAGAAAAGCAAACAAACGGCGAAGGGAACCGTGACCTTCTCCCACAACTCTTCTCTGGTGTCTGAGGCCTGAGGGACTCCTGGAAGCAGATAACAGTGTAGTGCTGGAGGATTATCACCCCATCCTGCCTACAAAGCCTTCAGGCCTCTGTTGTGCTTGCCAGAGGTGTAGGCAGGAGCACAGGCATCTGTGCAAAGTGCCCAGAGACTTTGCTGCTTCCCACCTTGCTCAGCTCTGATCCAATCAGAGGGCAGGTGCATAACCCCCATTTATGTTGGCTTGCAGACTAAAAAGCACTTAGGGAGCAACGTGCTGTGCCCTGGTGTCAGATAATACCTTTTTTCTGCTTTAAAAGTTCTCTACAAATCCATTTCCCACACCCTGGCACAAGGGAAGAGGGGTCCTGTGTCCCCTCCATCCAACCATCATTCATGGTCCATCCTAGACACATCTCCAGCCCTTACTCTCTGCCAACAGCATAGCACCCACCAGGAAGATATCACAGGGCAAACTGAAGCAGAAGACAATTTTTCTCCAGCCCATGATTCTTCAAAGTTGCAGTGACTCTGCAAGGCAAGTAATTCCCTGTTCTTCAAAGGAAAAGGGTGTATTTCAAAAGCAATGAAGAACAAACCTTGTCACAGGATGCTGCTGACTGAGTCCCCACAATGGCAGTGCCAGCAGGCATGGCTGCAGCCATGCCTGAACCACGAGGTTGAGCCAGGTGGAAGGCTGGAGAAAGCCTGGAGCCTCCAAACACCGCACTGGCAAGAAATACAACAGCAGGGACATCACTGCTGACTGGCACTGTGGGATGCATGGTGAGGCTGGCATTGCTCATGCTGTGCATCTCAGGGCTTGGGAAAAGAGGCACGCAGTGGAGGGCACTGATAAGAGGTTGATGAGTTCCCACAGAGAGCTCACTCCTGTAAAGAGCAAGTCCCAAGCACAGACCCTGCTGCAGACTCCCCTGTGGCTGCCTGCTGACCTTGCTCCATCTAACACTGAGAAGTTGGAGACTGCAAGGTTGCAGCCTGCTTACAGGGAATTGAAACTCACTTACAAGCTGTTATAGCAGGATTTCACTGCTAGGAGATAGACCTGCTCTGCACAGACACCCTCAAGCACCTGCATGGGTGTGCAAAACAGCAGGAAGTAGTTATCCAGCAGACAACACCCACGAGAGAGAAAGCATGTCTAGCTCAATCCAGACAGAAGATCCGGCATCACCAGCTGCATTAAAATCCAGAAAACCCAATGCTGCTGAATGGCAACAGAAATGGAGGACCAGGTCAGTGCAGGCAGAACGGGAGAGAGCAGGACCCACCACCAGAGCGGGAGAGATGCGCTGCCTGAACAGGAGTGAAAAACCCAAGGGCATCCTCCATTAGCTCGCTCCAGCATTGCTTCATTTGAGCAGTGCTGAGCACCTGCCCAGCAGGCAGAGGTGGGGACTCAATGCCAACACAACCCCAGGACCCTGCCCCCAGGTGTGTGGAGAGCTGATGCCAAGGACCCCATTAAGCTCTCCAAGAGGCAGAAAGAGCTAGTGCAGGCTATGAGTAAACCTTCCCCCTGCCCTGGGCACAGGGGAAAGGGAGATCCTGTCTCAGATCTCATAAACTTGGTCTATGGGACGGCAACTCACAGCAGCCTGCTTGCTGCACTGGGTAATAATCATTTGTATGAGGATAATTATGGTGGGAGAAAAGAGAACTCCTCTAAAGTGGTATCCTGCAGAGCTCTTGACGCTGCACGCTGGGTGCAGCCCTGGCAGCTGCCAGGCTGTCTGCAGTCCATGTGTGCAGTCCTCGCCTGCGGGGTCTCTGCCCATCTGCAGGCAAAGGGCACAGTCACACTCTGGGAGCTGCAAACAGCACAGCACAGGGACAGGAGCACCGTGTGTGGCTGTTCTAGAACATATCCTGCAGCTCTGCTGCCCAAGGAGATAGCTCAACACTTCCCTGGACTGCAAGGGGGATGTGGAAGCAGCCTGGCCCCAGGGCCAGGGCTAGACAGCTACTGTGCCACTGTGCTCTACTGCAGCTTCTGGGATGGGACATCTGCTGCTACCGAGTAGAGGGGACAGGCTGGGGACAGCCCTGCTCTCCTGGGTTCCGGCGTGCCAGGAACCTGCTGCCAGCAGTAGGTTGGACATGTCCAGCTCATGCTGCTCTCCCCGGGTGGGGGCCCCCTGCAGCCACAGAACCCCAGGCAGGCAGACCTGCTCAGCCAGGCACAGCAGCAGAGGCCTCCTTCTGCTCGGGGGAGCTCAGCAGGTAACACGGGACCCACACAGCCGGCTGGACCATGACTCTGAGAGAAAAGCCTTCCTTATGGGGGTCCAGCTAAGAGAGCAAGGGACACCTCCCAGCACCCCTGAGGACATGGCAAGGGATTTGATGAGCAGTGAGGTGCAGGCACAGGGGACTGGAGAGGATGGGTGAGCTGTCTGGCTCACGATAGGTGTTCTGCACAGCTGAAGGTTGGTCACACCATGGAGGAGTCTCAAGAGGAGCCGGCGCAATGGGACCCGATCCTAACACGATGTGCAGCACTCCCAGGAGAGCTTCCTGGGGACAAAGAGGTACCCAGCACAGGTTGGGGCTTGGGGGGACTGTCAGAGAACCCCTGTGGCTGTGTAGCTACCCTGGAACAAGTCACCGGAGGGGTGGCCACACACCTGCCGGGGGGTGCCATGGGGCTGGCGGACCCACAGGCGCAGTCCATTATGGGCTGCCCCAGCGCAAATGCTGCCCCGGAGCAACCCGCTCCCTCGGGCACTGCTCTAATCCCAACACCGCTCCGCATACTTGGACAAAGACTGGCACACGTGGGATCTTGCACATGCCGGACCCCTCACACAGAGAAAGGGTTACACAAACACCCTGCCCCAGCAGGCTCTCACACACACCCTGCTCTCCACCTCGACGGGCAACTGCACCCCCCTCAGGAAGGGGATGCTATATGTAAATTCCCCTAACAGGCCCTCGCACACGTATCCCCTGGACGGGGATTTACAGACACACAACCCCTGGTCGTAGCGGGACACCGCACATCACCCACCCCACGAGGTTCTTGCACAGGCACCTTTTGGGCGGCCGAAACGGGCATTTGCACACGTACTGCCCCTTACAGACACGGTGGGCACTTGCACACACCCCAGACAGGCTGCTGCGCACTCCGCCACGGACAGCCTCTTCCACACGCATCCCCTGACGGGTTCCCGCACACACTCCTGACAGGCTCCAGAGCGCGTTCCGCGCCCCTCGCGGGGTCCTTGCCGACGCGGCCCCGCGGGGCACTCGCTCCCCACGCTTTTGGATACAGACCCTTAGACAAGCCCCCGGCCCCGGCGCCCCGCCGGGCTCCCGCACCCTCGTCGCCGCACGCCGACCGGCGGCGGACAAAGCCCGGCGGTACTCACAGGCGCTCGGTGCCGCGGGGGATGCTCCGGGGCACGGCGCGCAGGGCCGAGCCGTGGCAGTCCACCGTGGTGCCGCTGCAGGCGCACAGCGGCGGGCAGGCGGCGGCGCGGCCCCGGCACAGCGCGGCGCACACCAGCAGCCAGGCGGCGNGACGAGTCCCCCCCGCCACCACCCGCGCCCCTCCCCGCGCCCCCGGTACCCGTGGCGGCGGAGGTAGCAGCGGTGCTGGCCGGGCAGGGCACGGGCACCCCGGTCGCAGGAGCCGTCGGGGCTCTGCAGCGCACCGACCGTGCAGGAAGGTGGGCTTCGGATCGGTCCCCCCACCTGGGATTGCGGGAGGGGTTCGCGGAGCACCCGACTTCTCCGGGGGAGGCTGCGGCAGCGGCACCCCGGGCAGAAACAGCCTTCGAGCTAGGCGGCCGCCGGCAGAGCCTTCTCACCTCTCATCGGGGGTGCCAAAAGCTTTCTCATCCCCTGATGTACTTAAGGGAACCTTGGCCTGTCTCCCACCCGGTAGCCTGAAACCCCATCCCATCATCCACAGAGTCCAGGTGAGGCACGGGGACCTGGCAGCCCACGGGGACCACAAGACAGGCTGGCGCTTGTCAGCCGGGACGGTGCCTGGCCCGTTGAGTGTGAATCCCGCACCTCAGCACCGCAGCGTGCAGAGGGGACTTGGGTGGCAGTTCTGCTTTGCGCTTTGCCGCACACACAAACAGCAAATCTTGAAGTCCTGGCTGTGGCATTAGCTATGTTCTTTTCCGTTCCAGAGGAACATCTTTAAAAATCAAGTAACCAAAATATCTTTTTTGCTAACCTACAGGGAAGAACAAGGCAAAATACACCTATTTCAATGCAAAAGGAAGTGAAGCCAAGAAATCTTGTAAGTTTAGCCCTAAACAGTTGACATCTCAGATACGCAAACATTGCCTTTATTTTATTGCCTTCCGTTTTTTCCCCTGAGATCTGCAAATGCAAGGCAGGAGAGTGTAACCAGGAGGGCTGGTCACCTGTTTTGTTTTATTTTATTTATTTTATTGATGATATCTGAAACACTTGTAACCCCATGGCTCCGAGTGCTGAGTCCTTAAAATAAACAGGTATTTTCATGTGCCCGACACAGCCCTGGCTTCTGGCAGCAACTGCTACAAATGTCCTCCTCAGAAAGGAAATCCGCAGGAGGGAAGATGGGAGCCTGTTGCACTGTACCACAGTGGGAGGGTGGTATGTGAGCATGAACACCCCAGTGCAATAGGGCATGGTGGATATTTGCAGGGATGGTGGCAGGTCCCAGGGGCTCATGTGCCGCTTAAATCAATGCCCTCTGCACATGGAACTCCACGAGCTCCTTAATCAGGGCAAGAGGGAGGTGTCTGCCTGGGGTCCTGCTCCAGAGAGGGCCACCTCACATACACACAGGGTTGCACCAGCTTGGCCCAGAACAGCAGCTCTTTTCCATCCCGAATGCCTGCTCCCATCATCTGTCTGCATTTTCGTGACATCTCCTTCCTCTGGCCCCAGTCCCAGGAGGAAGCTGTGCCTGAGATGGATGAAAGGGGTTTGTTCCTCGTTGCTACCCAGCAGCCCTGACAGCAAGGAAGATGAGCTGCTTCCCAGGACTCTGGGAGCCGACCCCTTGCTGGCATAGCTTCTGCAGAGGTGGCCCTGCAGCCTGTCCTGGGGCTCCCAGGGACACCCTGGTGGCAATGGCACATGAAGGGGGTCTGAACTGTAGACCTTAGCTGAATTTTGGGGGGTGAAGGTTGTTTCAGAGTGGCTTGGTGTCCCCCAAAGGCTGCTTATCAGTGTGATGCTTGTGATCGCCCACCCTCACAAACTCCCCTTCACCCCTTGGCTGGCAGAGCAGAACCGGGTCTTCCTAACCTGCCCTTTACCTCTGGTGCTGGCAGGAAGGCAGGAGGGAGCAAGGGATCTTGTTTCCTCTGTTTTTTTTGCAGCACTTGCCTCAGGCAAATCCTTGTGATCTGCAGAAATAGCAGGCTCCCTCCATGTCTTCGTCCAGCTGCTGTAACACCCAGTCACTTACACAGGGCTATGGTCTTGGCAAAGGGAGTAGCCAGCAGGGCTTGCCTGGAGCCCACCATCACCTGTCCCGGTTCCAGTGGGAGTACAGGACTGGGAAGCTGAAAACTCCATTTCAGGCCGACATCCACGTTTTCTCCTGCGGGTACCTCAGTTCCTGCTGTTCTCTGAGCTTTTTGCCTCCGCCTGCCACACAGCCAGTGCCCCATGCCCCAGCATCACAGTGTATCCCACTAAGCTGGGCTGCCAGCCGTGGCCAACCCATCAGCATCTGCTCCAGCTGCAAAAGCAACACCCTTCCAGGGCTGTCAAAACAACAAGGGCTGGGTGAGCCACAACAGCAGTGTGGGGGGACAGGCTGTGTACCAAGATCCTCCTCCCACACCCCAGCCCCTGGTGCATTGGGTGATCCCAAGTCACCCAGGCACCCTCATGGGGTGGGCCTCAGACAGCAACAGCTGCCTGGGAAAGTCCCAGGGTTCCTCTGAATATGGATGAGGAGCAGGGAGAAAAATAAACCCCAAACTTCTTTATCAGGGGAGGCCTGGTCCTGCCGTCTGCCACCGGGATTTGGGCCAAACTGCTTGATAGAGAGAGAGACCATCTGGATTGTCTGATGGGCTCTGGGTTTGGTTAAAATGAAGCAGAAGCTTTTTTTTTATGGGAGTTTTCATGGGAAGATCCAGGGAAGGGTTCCAGGGTACAAGCCAGACCTGTCGTGCAAAGAGATGCGAAGCAGCTACAAAGCTTCAAACAAAAAATTGCTGCCAATTTTAAGCCAAGCACCCCAGGGCAGCATCCTGCCATTTCTTCCCACCCAGGACGGGTCACAGCTCGCCCCCGTTAGCTCTCCCGTGGGCTGGACTGGCACCGGGTCCCATGCTAGCACCTTCCAGCATGCCTGGGTTTCAAGGCAGCGTGCTGTACCCTGGATTTGGGCATGCAGAGGGGAGGCAGCACACCCTGGCCCATTTGTCCACTTTGAAGCAGTGCTGTGGCTATCACCTGTCCACAGCAGTGCTCAGCCTTTCTCAGGGTGGTATCAGGCACTGCTGCAGAGCAGAAGGGTTTAAAACACAGTGGGGTTCTGGTGGGTTGGCCATGGCTGGACACCAGGTGCCTCCCAAAGCCACTCTGTGCCTCCCCTCCTCAGCTGGCCAGGGGAGAGAAAATATAAGGAAAAGCTCATAGGCCAAGGTAAGGGCAGCGAGAGATAACCAGTTACCAACACAGGCAAAACAGAATTGACTTGGGGAAATTGGTTAAATTTATTACTCATCAGATCAGAGTAGGATAATAATAAAACCTAATCTTGAAAACACCTTTCCCCATCCCTCTCATCTTCCTGGGCTCAGCTTCACTCCCAGTTTTCTCTACCTCCTTCCTACCAGTGACATGAGAGGATAGGGAATAAGAGTTGTGGTCAGTTCATCACACTTTGTCGCTGCTGTTTCTTCCTCCTCAGGACAGGGACTTCTCACATTCTTCCCTTGGGCATCCACTGGCTCTGGTGTGGGGTCCCTCACAGGCTGCAGGTGAATCTCTACTTCACTGTGGACTCCATGGGCTGCAGGGGTACATCCTGCCTCACCCTGGGCTTCACCACAGGCGGTAGGGGAATCTCTGCTTCACTGTGGACTCCATGGGCTGCAGGGGTACATCCTGCCTCACCCTGGGCTTCACCACAGGCGGTAGGGGAATCTCTGCCCTTGTGCCTGGAACAACCCCTCCCCCTCTTCTTTTACTGTCCTTTGTGTCTGCGGAGTTGTTCCTCTCACATGTTCTTTCTTCTCTACAGCTGCTGCTGGTGTTGTGCAGAAACTTCTCCCTTTCTTATACACATTATCCCAGAGCTGCTGCCACCATCTCTGATGGGCTTAGCCTTGGCCAGTGGTCAATCCGTCTTGAAGTTGACCGACACTGGCCCCATTGGACATGGAGGAAGCTTCTAGAAGCTTCTCACAGAAGTCTTCCTACTACCAAAGCCTTGCCACGCAAACACAACACAAGCACGTGTGCCTGGTGGCTGCTCCAACCTCCCTGCTGAGGAGCATTGCCAGCAGCAGGATCTGTCATCCCTTGCACTGGGGCTGTGCTTTGAACCCTTCCTTCCACCAGCGGCACCTGTTTGGGGAGCAGTGGCCATAAGACCCAGCTGGAGAACTGTTGGGAGCAGAGTGGCCATAACCTTCAGCTTCTTAGCGTACCCCAGAGATTTTGTGCTGGGTGGGCTGCCGGGCTGTTCTGGGCCACATCTGTCATGCCTGGCCAGCATGGCTCATGCTGGGAGTCCAGGCTGCCTTCGTCCTGCCAGACACACTGGGCTTGGGAGAGTGAGGCATTGTGTGGGAGCGGGCTGGCATGTCAGCCCCGTTAGGGTACCTGTTGGGCTCCTGTAGCACGCAATGCCTTTGATGAGTCTATTACACAGTGGTGGAGGCAGCTGGGGGCACTGGGATCACAGTAAATCTCATCTGGTTAGCAGTAGCAGCAGGCAGGGTCGGGATGTGCTCTTTCCTATGTCTTTCCAGGGACAAGCCCTCCCTCACAAACAGCAAGAGCATCACCCTGGTGAATGTGGCCAGCATTGCCTTGCAAACTGCCAGCACTGCCCTGTAAGCATAGCCAGCATCACCCACTACGCACTGCCAGTGTTGCCCTGTAAACACCCTCCAGACATGGCCAGCATTGCTCTGCAAAGGTGGCCCCACTGACTGCAGGAGCTGAGCAGCTCTACTGCCTGGCAACCTTCACCATTGGGATCAAGTGAAAGGAACAGTATCCATTAACTGCTCTGAGATGATGCAGGAGATGCAGAGACTCCCAAACAGGTGGATTTGGCCTCAGCCTAACACAACAGGGACCATGCAGGTAGGTAAACCCAGTCTATCTCACTGCCTTGAACAATTGTGGAACAGCAGGAAGGGGACTGTCTGCAAGGCCCTGCATCCCTGCTTTGTGGTGTGGCTGAGCAGAGGGGCTGAACCCTGCAGCCTGGGTTCCCAAAACCAGCTCTAGCCCACAAGGAAAACATTTGCACCAAGCAGCCCAAATGCAGGTGAAGAGATGCTGTTCCCAGCACAGCTGGACACACCAGCCGCCTGGGAACTCCGCAGTGAGCGCAAGCTGGTTTGAATAAACCACACGCGAGAAGGTGTCTGTGAAGTGCCTTGCACATGGAAATGCTATTGTTGGGTCAGGGGCTCCAGGGTCCCCAGATGTAGCAATTGTTCCACATCCGCACTGTGCATACACACACACTCTTTCCCACTCACTCTGCCTGCAGCCACTCATTAACCCTCCTTAATGAAGATGCATTGGAGGGATAATTTACTGTTTAATAGACTAACTTTCCATTTGCTGTTGCCAAGCACATCCAACATATTTCTCCATGGTGCCATAAACTGCAGCTCCTCTGCCATAAAACCCTGCCTCCCAGAAAGAGCAGGTGGGTTTTCAGGATTCAGCTGATGACCTTGGCCATGGGGTAAGCAAAGACAGTGGTCTGTTGTTAGAGGAAGAGGGCTTGTTCCCACCAAGCCCTTTCACCCCCATTGCTTGACATCCCTGGACTGGGAAAACATCTAACCTGAGAAATAAGGAGTGCCTCAGCCTGATGGATGAGGGAGGCAGAAGCTCTGTCCTGGTTTTGTTGATGAAGATGCCTTGGGTGCAGACGAGCGTGCTCCATATTTATGGCTAGCTGGCAGCCAGTCCCATCCTGCAGTGTGATCAATAAGCTGCATGCCTGCTTGGGCTCATTGTGCCTCCACAGTTGCAGATGGCCTTTCTGTGCCTTGTCAGTCCCAAAGTTGTGAGCATGTGTCTCTGCGTCCTTGCTCCTCCTTCCCCAGCCCTTACAGAGTCACAAGCTACTAGAGAATGAAAGTCAGATTCTGTTTAATGTAGGACAAGGGAATTCCTTCCATCTCCACTTTGCCTCCATCACCCAAATTTCCACACTGTAGAAGGCAAACTTTCAGGCTGCAGGTTCTGCAGGAAGGAGCACCAGCCCCAGAGGCATGAGCCTGAAGGACTGGCTACCAGGGCCTGGCTCTGAAGAATGGCAAGAGGATGCCAGTAGCCCAAAATAACTTTGACAAGAGAGGGAAAAGGTTCAGCTTGCCTTGTGACAGCTCTGCATGGCTATGGATGCAGGCAGGGACCCTCCTTAGAGCTGGAGGACTGTGCTAGGGGCTAGCTGCAGAGCTGATTTTTGATTTTGAGGATGTCCTTCCCCAGCCTTCTCAGTGCTCTTTGTTTTTGTTCACCCTATTTATAGTCCCAGCTTCCCACCTCCTCCATCTGGCAGATGTAGCCAGGAAGAACCAGGCGTCTCCAAGCGTGCCCCCAGCACATCTGGCGCAGGGCCCCCAGGGCTTCGGGGCAGGCAGGGGGTCCCGTCCCGCAGCGTGTGCTGCCAGCCCCCTCTTGTGCTGCCGCTGCAGAACGGCCTGCGAGAGGCACAATGGAGCCAGAGGCTTTTGTGCAAGAGGTTGCCGAGATCCTGCTCCACAGGGAAGCAAGGCTCAAGCTTTGTAAGCAAAAAGGTTGGAAGAAACAAACTCTAAAGCATCCACAGGTCAACACAGACATCCCCATATCATAAACCTGTGCACACATCAAGTTACATGCAGCCGTGATGGCCAAGGCAGGTTGGCACCTCTATTCATCGCAATTCCCAGTGGCACAGGAGCTTCAGCCAAAAGCAGAGGATCAAGTGGGATACAATTCTCTCCGGTGGAAAAGGAGACGACCTTAATATTGTAAGGCACTGCATGGGAGGGCTGGGTTTGTAAATCTTCCCCAACAGCAAGGCAAGGGAGGCTGGTTTAGCTTAGGAGAGGAGCATCTGGGGAGGGGGCTACAGAAATCAGCACTCCAACTGTGACTCAGCAGAGAAAGGAAAACTTGTCTCCCTCTGACCCAGACTAAAATGGAAGGCTGGTGCTGGGAAGTATATGAACCTCACCCTGCGATGCACAGGTGGAGACAGCAGCTCCTTGCACAGGAGCCCCAAAAAACCCCCATCACATTCCTCATGTGTGGGCACTCCCCAGGAACAAAGCTGGGCTGCAACAGGATGGAGCCAGAGAGGTGGTGTCAGTTGAGATCCCACTCTGGGCCACAGCACAAGTGAACATCAGTGTGGAACCCAGCATGGAGATTTTGGCATCTACATGCTTCAACAGTTTATGAGCTTCAACACAAAACCCTCACTGGAGAGATGAGCAAACAGAACTAAACATGGTAATTTATTCACTCCATGAAAAAATATTAGTTAATCCAAGCCAAAGAGATTGTAAAGCCTGATAACTGGTCTGGCTGATGCCAATATCTATCGCTAGAAGTAGTCATGTTTTTTGTCTACACTGTTGCCCTAGGCAGTGAGATGCAGCAGCAACATGACAGCTCCCAGCCACACATGATAATTTAAGAGAGAGAAAATATCTTATTTCAACTCCAAACCAGGGCAGAGCGGTTAAAAAAAAATCAAGACAACTTGCAAAAATTGATTTAGATAGCAGTGACACTGAACTTATTTGCAAGTCTGTGCTGTGCAATTTGAGATAAAAACTGCTTAATGAAATTAAGGTGAGCACTGCTTGTTTGCTTTGTAGTGCCACTGCTGTGCATGCATACCAACAGGCCAAAGCAAACACACTGAGAGACAAGTGATCCCCCTTTAAATATATACCTTCACCTAGTGTTGGGTCCCAGTGGCTGCTGCCCTTGCACTTGCAGTCAAGCGTAAGTGCTTGGATTGTGGCTTCAGAAGACAAAACCTACTCATTTTTTAGATTATGTAAGCCAGATAAAGCTGTCACTTTGAATCACAGTTTATCAGGGGGGCGATATTTGGATTTTCAGCATTGAAGATAGCTGTTGTGAGTTTTTGCATTCCTTTGTTCAACATGTTCAAGAAGAGAAATGTCTCTCTAGACTCTCTTGCCCACTTTGAAGTGCACAGAGGCCCGTTGCCTCTCACTCCCCAAGCTCCAGGGAGACGGGGCTCACTATTCCCATGACACCAAACTGCAGCCACGGAGGAGAAGGGGGCTCACTTGGGGCTCAGCCCGCAGGAAGGCAGCGCCGCTTTCAAACACGCCGTGCTGCTCCTTCTCCTGCTTGTTTTTCAATTGCATGGTGAGGATGTTAATGAGTGTCTGAGATATGGCAGGCAAGCCCAGGGCATTTCAAACGTGGAAGAACTTCACAGAGAAATAATCTGCATAAAATCTGAGACGCCATTATTAAGAAGGAGGAAAAGAAAATGCAAGCAGAAAGCATCCTCTCTCAGCAGCCAAGAGTGGCAAGAGAAGAATGGCCCTACTGAGAAAAATTTATTCATTTGATCCATTATTTATATAAAGTGTTCTTTGTAAACCTGATTTCCCATCACCCTGGATGACAGCAGGGGGAAGACAGGAAAATAAGAGGTCCAACTTCATACTTCTAAGGGAAAGACAGCCTGTCTGGGCACCCTGTATCATGCGAGTATCCCAGAGGCTTTCAAGCCCTAGTGCCATGGGAGGCCAGTGCCACATCTGCAGGTGGGCAGCAGCTCACCAAGCACCCCCGCACTTAAGAGTAGTAGCTCTGGGCCTCTAAGCAGACATTTCCTTCTTTTTGAAGGGGGATTGAAGTCCTTGTTGTCCCAATGAAATTGCTTAAGCCACCAAGCAAAACCACTAAAAATAAAAGCATTTAATGTGGTGTTTTCACATGAACACACAGAAAGGCAACAGTCTGCCTTTCAGTACTGACATAGCATATATAAATAAGAACAAAGATTAAAAATACTTTGGAAATGATAGACTCTGGGAACAGTTAGCGGCTGCTCTGGGAAGAAGCATCCTTATGAGTCATTGCACAGGGCAGACAAACGAGACACATCCAAGCATGACTAAAACTCTCCCGTGCCTGGGAGACAGTGTGAATGCATCGGGACTGCAACAGCCAAGGTCCTAGGGGTGCAATCTGTCAGCCACCACCATCCGCAGCACGGCGAGCCCAGCACCCCAGCCTAAGCCCAGGGCACTGAAGCCCTCCCAGGACTGCCCTGTCTGGAGACAGCACCCACCCCCTTGGCAGGTAAGGCATCTGACACATGCAGAAGGCCTGGCCACTGCCCCACAGATAACCTTTCTTAGAGCTGAACAAATCTCAGCTGTGCCAGAAGCCAGACAGAGCCCCTGAGCTAGAGCCATCAGTAAGGGGAGACAGTGGAGAGTTACATTTGTCTCATCTATATGGGAGAGTGTATTTAGTTTTAGGTACCAGACTGCCTTGCCAAGTAGTCAGCCATACAGAGACATATGAGATATGCCAAGTAGGGACAATGGGGAGAGGAGTGAACATATGCTTCACCCAGCAATTGCTCCCAATGCAAGTTAGAGCAGAGATAGCAGGAGCAGACCCAGCTCTCCCTGTGCTGCCACTTGACCTTTGTCTGTGCCCCATCTCTGCTCAGAGGCAAAACCAAGATTCCCAAGTCTCTGCTAACAGCAATCTGCAGGGACAGGGCAGAAGTGCAGTCAGGAAAACACGGTGCCCTTCGAAGACAAGCACATAGACAGCTTCAGCCTCTGGAGGAAATCCAAAAAGCACATACTACTACCACAGCAAACAGCCTTTGCCCTTCCTCACAGCATCATCATCAGTCTGGTCCCTGAAGAACCACAGCTCTTTCTTTGCTGTGACAGAGGCTCCTAACACCAGGAACTCCCAACTCACACATCTACAGTCCTCCTACCCCCTATATTTCCAAGGCTCCAACTTGGGGTCAGACTGGGGACAAGCATCCCTGATAAAGTACCAAAAACCACCCTTTGTACAGAGCAGCACAAAGATTTGTATCTTAAAAAAAAAAAAATCACAATAAAAAAAGTGACAAATTCCAGCTACGCTGCACAGGGCTCCAATGCCCTGTTCTGACAGCTCCAGCCAATCAGACTGAACTCCCTGTTCATATCCCAATATTCACACCTCCTGCCACCAGTTGTTTCAGAAAGCTGTCAAGAGCAGAGCTCTAACTCCTGCTGGCTGCTGGTTCTTAAAGATTAGAAGACAAATATAATTGGATTCCAGAGATTATTTGCTTTGCTGAGAAGGGCTGAAAAGTGTTTAGATGGTTCCCCAGCTGATTAAATCTTTATTTCACAGTAGTGACCCTGTGTGTATCCTACCTCAGAGTGCTTGCAGACAGGTTCTTGGCAAGACTGGCTTACTGGAGCACTTCAGCTTAACGAGGCTGCTGACATTGGCCAGCTGTTGACTGGGGTTTATCCTGTATCTAGAAGGTTTCATCTCATTTCTGCAGCTCAGACCAAAGAGCTGAACCCAGCTTCAGCCCTCTCCCCCAGTTTAATGACTAATCAGCCAGTTGTCTTACCAGCCATCCAGATATCTTGGGCCAAAGCCTTTGGCACCATTTGCAGCAGATCACAAATGGATGTAGCCCTCTCTCACCTCTAACACTGTTTTTCACACACAGCCACAAGACTCTGCCTGCCCCAGGCACCCTAACTTCCAAAGACAAGGCTGTTCTGCCCCAGATGGCCTTTGCCAGCCTCCTGCTCTCCTCAGCTTAAGCGTCCCTGGATGAACGCAAAGCCAAGACACTCCTTGTACAGAACTGTGCCACTGAAACATGAAGGCAGTGAGCAAGGGCTGCCTCCAGCTCACACTAAAATAGAGGGATGAGTTTATTGGGGAAGCTGCTTTCCCCTGGCCCTACTTGAAAAGATGGCATCCAGAGCCTCTCCTTCCAGGCCCATCCTGTGCTCTGTACCGTTTGTGCACTTCAGCCCTTTGGAAACAGCAGCGCAAAATGGAGCCAAGAAGAAGCAGAGAAGGGCATGCCTCCAGAGGAAGACTGGAGTCAAGCTTAGATGTCAGGATGTGGGTAAGGGTTACAGCCCATCACTCTCACTGCTAACAGGGGGGAGGAAGCAAAACCAAGCCAACATGTTAAAAAACTCAGAGCACAAAAGCAAAAAATACAGCCTAGCAACATTACAGAGAAAGCTGGGAGTGCACATAGGGCCCTGCAATGAACAGGGCTCTCCTTGTAAGCAAGCACTCCAGCTCTTCCCAGAGCCAGCAGGTCAGACATGCTGCACAGGTTTTGGTTAGATAGTGGTTTGCCCCATAGTAGAATGAAATATAATTTATATACAGAAAGAAACAAATCCCCGCAATCCTTGCAAAGGTCCAGTTTCAAAAGCACTGCTGTGTTGGTGAGGGTTGCCGTGAGCCTGCAGCACTCCCCTCTCAGTGCAGCACATTTTCTATTCACAGCTTGCGAGGCTGGGCAATCCCCACCCATGCATTGGTGCGAGGTGATTCAGAGGGATGATGAATCCTTGGAAAGCAGGTGGGCTCGCATGCGTCTACAGGATCCCTGCGGAAGAGAATGAGAGCAGTTGAATGCTTGAGACACAGAATACCATGCAAAGAAAGGCTGACATTTTCCCCCTGCAAGGACCCTTCCCTGGTGTCAGCCTCTCACACCTTTTGCTAAAGCTCTAGATGAGGCAGTGAGCAGACAGGAACACACACAGCAGTAGGTCTTGGGCTGCATCAACTTCTTGTCCCACTGCTACCCTGACAGGCTGTTAGCACTGCCCTGTGCTGCCAGCTTCCCTGTGCTTCCTGCAACAGCCAGTCTGCCAACTCACAGGCAGAAGGGCTGTAAGACCTTTCAGGGTCTGGCTTCCAGCATGTCACCTGCCTGCAGCTCAGCAGGGGCAGACTGCTACAAGCTGGGACACCCCAGCTGTCACAGAGCCTTGAGTGTGTGCTGTCACCTTGACAAGTTTCAGCACACCAGGTTCCCTGCAGGAAGAGGAATGGAGGGTAAGGGGAAGTGTCTCACCTCTTTCTGGCCTTCCAAAGACTTCAGCTTCGCCTGGGACATATGAGCTGGAGAGCCACATTTCTGTAACTGGACAAGAGAGGGCAATAGGAGTAGAGAGCTGGTGAATGAACTGGCATCCACAGCCTTCCCTGGGAACAGCCTGTACCACCAAAGAGCATCTATCACCCAGACCCACTCTTGGTTTGTCTGGGCCAAGGGACAACCCTACTGCATACAGGCAGCAGGCTTTGTACAACCTGTGGAGGAGGATGAGAGAGAGGGAAGGGGGCACAAGACAATGCCCTAGGCCAAGACAGCCAGAGAGACAAGACTGGAATAGAGGCCCAGTGCTCTCATCCATGGTCTGATGCTGCCCTTGCCATCTGCTCTGCTCTCATCAGAGCAGCTTCTCTGGACCTTATTTTATCATACAGAAGAAACTTGGAACCCTTCTCTTGGGCAGAGAACAGCTCCCCAGGGATCACTGAAGTTGCACTCAAACTCCCCTCACACACTTCCCCACCAGCAGCTTCAGCAGTGCTGGGAGCAGCTCTTACCAGCTGGATATTCTCTTTGCTGACCCGCACAGGCTCTGGTGTGGTATCTCTGCTCTTCCTCTCCAGGATAACTGGAGTTCCCAAAACTTTCCGCTGTTGTAAGAAGAAAGGGCTGTTGGCTAGTGCTTAGAGTGCAAAGCAAAAAAGAAAGAGAAGGAGCAGGATGCATTGCTGGTAAGCAGTTGAAAGCTGGGAAAGAAAAAAGGAAGCCAAGCTGGGATAAAGATTGCAAAGCAGAACCACCTGAAATACCACACCACTAGGTTGAGCCTGCCTGATTGTAAAGGGTTTGGGAGCTGACCTGAGGCCTGGCCAGGAGCCCAGCCTGTCAGAAGCAGGTACATGGTGCTGTAGGGCAGCCCATAATGTGCTAAAACCCATGCTAACATGCTAGACTACATGACCAGCTCCCTGTCAATCCTCATCTGATCTCATCTCAGGAAGCAATCAATTCTCCAGAAAGATGCATAGATCCTACAGCCATGTGTTTCAAGATAATTACACTTTACACAAAGCTGATTGTCACTGTGCTGCCTTTTCTGCCCCAGTGGATCTGTGTTGTTTGGCAGGCAATACTTTGAGGATTCCCTACCCTTTGAGGGTCTCATTCAAGGCAGGGCAAGGCAGAAACAAAAAGCAACATCAGAAATTCACAGCGGAGAGCAAGGGTCAGAGGCTGCTTTTACCTTAATGAGGCCGCTGAAGGAGCGTGAGCGGGTGCGTCGCGGTGCTGGGGATGTGGGCACATCAGAGCCAGGAGTCAGAGCTGTTGGATGCTTATTAAACTAGGAGGAAACATGAGGGCAGTATGTTAGCACAGTTATACCTGTCCCTTACTACTCTGTGCGGCTCTACCCGCTGTCCCAGAACTCAGTTTCTCTCCTTCACCCCCTAAAATGGAGGAGCAGCTCAGAACTGCAGGAGGAAGAAAGCAGAGGAAGGCCACAACTCCTACCCAGGATTACAGGGAATTTGGGTGCAAAGGTGCTTTGTGCTGGCTACCAGATTAACCAAAAGCAGCAGATGTTGGGAGCAGAAAGAAGGCTGGGCAGCAGCTGGAGTCTGGCAGGCACAACTGGTGCTGACCATATTGACCAGTCTGTCTGATGCAGCAAGTTGTCTGAGACCAAGAGGAGACCAGTTTGTCCACTCTCTGCAGGCAACAGAGGAAGAAACTTTTCCCTTTCTGAGGGAGGAAGCTCAACAAGGCCATGATCAGGACTGGAAAACTGCTGGTTAGCAAGTCCTTAGTTTGAAAAACAGAGCTCAAAAACGCTGTTTGGTACAGCAACATCCAGAACATCTCCTCCTCCTGTCTTCTTACAGCTCTGCTCTTTACACAGCTCAGAGCCCACCTTCCCCAGACTGCCCAGGATTAGGAGCAGCTCTCAAGAAGGCCCTGTCTTTAGCCCTGTGCCCAGTATTGTGCTGACAAGCACACGCCAATATATCTTTCCTCCCCACACTACCTGCCGGATAAGCTTCTTCTTCTTTGCAGAGTCAGGCATATTGTGGACGTGGTGGAAGAGCTCCTTCAGTGCCTCCTCCGTGCGCTGCTGGGTCTCCTCCTGATGGCAAGAGTCCAGCCGGCTTCGCTTCTGAGACTTGAGGGGCTGCAGCTCCTTGGAGCCAGAAGACGTCAGCAAATCCAGGTCATCCTGGGAAAGTGGAGACAGAAGTCGCTTGCTGTGCTTTAATCCCAACGAGCCACCCATCTGAACCAGGCTAGGAAGAGTCTTGTGAGCTGCCTCAACCCCAGTGAATGCACAGGGCTGTGTTTTCCCTACCCCTCTGCAGCAGCACTGCATCAGCAGGCCCCGTGCCAGGAAGAGGTGACAGCAATACAAAGGTGACCCCATTGCTTCTTCCCTCCCCTCCCAGATGCGAGCTGCAGAAGCCCTTCCGGGCTTGAAAAGGGTCAGTGCAGCTCCTTGCCATGCATCTTCCTTCTTCTGCAGCTATATGAGGCAAGGAGGCATTTGCTGGCAAGACACAAATGTTGTCCCAGTGGCAGCAAGTAGCCTTTATCTCAGCACTTCTGCCAAGCATCCTGGCCATGGCAGGAGGCATGTCTGTCTGTTTGGAAGGCACAGCCCTGTGAAGGAGCAGGTGCTGCATGTACTGGGCACAGGGAGCAGGTTTGCTGCTAAACAGGGGCTCGTAGCTTTCCTTCCCTGTGCTTTTGATTAACAGATGCTTCAACTCTGTCCAATTTCCCTAATGCAGCTGCCTGCCCTACCACACCATATGCTTCTCTTTCTCCTGCCCTCTGACAGATCCTCTTTCATGACTTGGTGTGTTTTCAGCTTCTATCACTCACAAAGATCCCTTCATAGCATCACAGCCTCTGCCCTTTCATGGAAGGCAGGCGCTGCATTTGCTGGCCTTACCTTTGATGTGTGGGCTCTGGATCCCAGATAGTGCAGCCTGGCACACTCCCGGATGTACACCGGAGCCTGTGACGATGAGCAGAGAACAGGCCAAATGTATGTTTAACATCTCTGGCCTTGGGGCAACAGTGGCTCCAGGAGGACTTGCTTTTCAACCATATAACACAAGCCACTTGTATCAAGACTCAGCCATTCTGGGCAAACGAAGCCATGGGATTTCATGTCCCCACTGCACTCCCTGTTCACAGTATCCTTTACATGCAGACATTCAGCACAACTGGAACTCAGAGTAGTGAAAGTTCCTGTGGAACCCTGCTCTAAGTAATTGCCCCAGCTCTGAGCTGGCCAAACTGGGGCCTGACAAAGAAGGTATAAGGGGAACTCTCTGTGGGAGGACTCTGCAGCGAGCAGCTGCCTCCAGTGACCAGAAAGGCCCTAAGAACTGAGACTGAGAACAGGCCCTGAAAAAGAGACTGTCTGGTGTAGAAACATTTCCTTTGAGGAACAATTGAAAGCCCCACAATCCTGACTGTCCACAGCACCCTGCTCAGAGCTGGACAGTGCCTGTAACACCAGTGGGTTGATGACCATCTGCAGAGAAATTCACAACAAAACAACCCACTGCATCAGGTATTCTGCTCTTGGCAGCACTCAGGCAAGACAAATCTCTTCCATTTCCTTATCCTGCCAGAACCCAAGTGCAGCCCGGTGTGTACCTGCCCTCAGGAGCCAGGTTTCCTGCCCGGCAGCAGGTGCTGGTGTCCAGCAGAGGGGAGTGTTACACTGCACCGTGCTGCTGACCTGCCCTGGCAAAGCCACCTCCAGGGCTGCCTGCCCAGCAAGGACCTCCCCCCTAGTCACTACAGGAACAATTTCTTGTAGAAAGTCTCCTTCTCCTACCGCAGAAGAGAGCCCACAGAATAGACACTCAACACGTGGGATCTGCCTGGACAGGGGGCATTCAGTCTTCTCGTGATGGGGGCAGGAGAGCAAGATGCCAAAGCATACTTACCTTGAAGAGTTTCTGAGAATGTTTGATCATGAAGGTCACTCCATTGTTTAGCTTTGTGATATTTTCCTGAAGGTCATTTGCTGTCACCTGGCAAGGGGACACAGCCAAAGGCACAGCCATTAGAAGGTGAGGAGGAGGGGGTCTCTTCTGGGACACAGACACACACAGTGCCACACAGCAGGAGATCTAGTCTGAGATGACAGGCAGGCAGGGCTTACAGCATGCCAACAGCAGAGCTCACAGAGCCAAAGTTGCTCTGAGAGGAGAATCAGATAACTCTGTGGCCAACCAGTTCACCAGCAGCATAAGAAACCTTGAAGAGCGAGATCTGCAAGGTTTTTCTGGAGCTAACATTCTAAGAAGAAGCATGACCGTGCTGTGCTTCCAATTTTACTGAAAAAGAAGATGCTTAAGTTGCAAATGAGACCCATGGTAGGTCTGGGTTGAACACTGGGACTGAGTCCTGCCAGGAGGCTCTCACCTCTTCATCACAGCCTCCAACCCTCACATCACTGTGTCAGTACTTAACCTTATCATCTTGGCTTTTCCCCTGCCAAGCCTTTGCTTTTTATCTTGCAATATCCCCCCCACAGACACTGAGGCATTGCTCACATTTCTGGGCCATAGGATGTGGGGTGCAAACATGAGGGCAAGGTTGTGGGCAGACATCTTGTTCTTGTCCTGCTTCTTGGCGGTCTGGTAGAGCAAGTCCAGGAGCAGCTTGAGCAGACTGCGGTTGGGAGCGGGAAGGATCAGAAACAGCAGCTGGAGGGCCTCAATTTGCCGCTCTTTGTCTGGAGTGCTGGTCTTATTCCCCTTCTCATCAAACAGCGTCAAATCTGCCGAATCACAAGGCAGAACGTGAAGGACATACATTACTTTCCCTCAGAGCAGTCTGTTGCAACTGCTTATCCTTTCCTCTTCATATGCAGATCTCCTACAAACCCCTGCATAGTTCTTGGCCCTTCATATCTCTTCCCCCCAGCTCCCAAGCTCCCCACTTGATGTGTTAATCTATGCTACTCCTCCCACAGAACAACAGAGCTGCTAAGAGCTGTGATGGCTTGAAGGCAAGATGGAAGTTCACATAAGGTAGTTCAATAACAGTTATTAAATACATAGAAACCACAACTTGTTCAGGACCCTGGACATAAAACAGATGGAGACCCAGGTTATCACTGTGGGCTTTACCGCTGTGGTATCTGAGAGAAGAATGGTCTAGACAGACTTGGTCTGATTTGTTAATCAGCTCTGGTCTTTCCATCACCAGGCTGAGGTGGCAGGAAGATTCTTTCTTATGCTGCCTTTAAGGAATACACTTCACAGCCTAGTGTGCTTTCTAGGAGGTCAATTCCAGTCCTTCTGCCCATCACTGCCTCTTGCTGCCCACTCACCTGCAATTTTGAGGTGGGCATGGAAGTGCTTGTGTGTCAGCAGTGGCTCTGGTAATTCACCCAGGAACATCTTAAGTAGGGTGGCCACATCATTGGAATGAAACTCCCCAGAGTCCAGGTCAATATCTGTACCACTGTTCAGAGCATCCTTTAGGATCTGTTGCCTGATGCTGTTGCCGGGCACTCGAAACAAGCCTTCTGCTCTTAGATCTGCTCAGCAGAGGGGAGAAAAAAGAGCACTGAATAATGAGGCTGATTTCCCACCTTCTTACTAAAGCAGTTCCCTCCTCTTTCCAGAGCTTGACGGCAAACTTCAGTGAACTGCATTCAGAGACATGACTTCAAGCTGTCTCCCATCAGTAGAGAAAGTCCTTGTACAGAGGGAATAAGACCAACATGTTTGCTAGGCAATTCTGGGGAACAGTTGCCCAGTGCAGTCCCAAACTCCTACTGCTGGAGAGCTCAGAGTTTGTCACTGTCTGCACCAGAGACCTGAGGTGGGACAGACAGATACCCATTGGGATAGGAAGACAGCAAACAAAGCCACTTACTTTTGTGTAGATACTCAATTAGCTGGGAAACCTGTGCAATGCCTTCTTCTGTCAGTGGTGAGCCAAAGACCACCCCTTTCTCTGCAGAACAGAAGACAACATGTTCAGGCAGCTCAGAACCCAACAGCCACAGAAATTAATGCTCTCCAAAGCACAGGATTTCAACATGCAAAGACCAGTGCCCCAATGAAGGTCACAAGGACCCTCACAGATGTGAGATATCACAAACACTCCAAAATAAGTCACTTCATCTCACCATGCTTTACTCACATGGACTTCATCATCCTGCTTCTTACCTCACTTTAATTACAGCTTTTATCATCTAAAGAAAATATTCTCTAGCCCTTGAAGAGAAAACAACACCAGAACAGATGCTTCCTTTTAAAATGGCATAGCATCTGCAAGCCTAGACCTTATGAAAAGAACAAATTGGGAAAGGCTGGGAAAAGATGTAAGAGCCTGGACAGCCTTGGTGCCTGCCACATTGACACACTCCACACCATAAAAGAAATATCCAGATTAATCCTCACTGTGGCTTGACATGAAGTGGAAAGAAGAGTTGCAGCTATGAGTTTACAGGAGAAGCAAATAAGCACTACTGGCAAGAGTAGACATAATCTGACTGGCTCACACTAGCTTACTTTACAGGCATGGGTAAAACATAAAGTAGCAAAGCAATAAGCTGGACTCCTCTCACTCTTGGAGTCTGTTCCCATCTCATGGGATTGAGATGGGGAATGAGCTACCAGCTTCAGATCTTCAGTAAATAACTCAGGCTATAGTCCCAAAAGGTGGAAGCAACTGAGCTGAAAGGAAGGGAATATTGGATGCAGGGAAGGAAATATTAGATGAGAAGTCCATTTGTTGGGCTGAAGGGCATTTGTTGAACCAATGTAGAATACTCTTCTTGTCCACAGAGGAACTTCCTAGGTGAGACAGTGATTATCCAGAAGGCCAGTGTTTTCTAATAAATGCAATCTTGCTACTGAATGGATTTTTCTGTCAAACGCACACAGCCAGTATGATCTGTCCCTCAGAAAGTGGAGACAACTCCCAGAGACTTTCCTGGATGCAACCAGAACTCTGGGCACCACACTTCTTCCCTCAGATGCATATAGGTTTGGACTGGAGCCAAGATACTGGATAGACTGTACCACAGCATGCTGACTGGGACTGAGAACTGGAACCAGGTACAGAGCTGGTTTGTCCTGCCCTTGTACTTAGGCTTCAAAGAGACAACAGATGTAAGAAAAGAATATACCTCCCTTCTCCATGACCAGACTGCCAGGAACATGGGTCACTTCTGAAGGCAGGCTGGACTTTTGCACCATTTGCACTGAAGGTTTCTCTCCTTACTGATTGCTGATAGCCCAGCAATCCAAGCAATGCATTGGCTAGTCTGACAAAAGTTATCTCCCCCACAAGCTTTCTCTTGCCTTTTTTTCTTCCCCTCATATCTCATTTTGATTTTACTTGCTTTTGGTCTCTTGTACTACAGATCTTACGACTCTGTGGTGTTGATGCTCACAGCATGTGGGAGAGACCTGGTTAACCCTATGCACTTCTCTAGCAGCCATCCTGTGTAACTAAATTTATTCCGCCTGAGGAATGTTCTGCTTTCTTCCAGGACTTCTGAAATACATGGTAAACCACCAGGAACTCCAGCCTCCTGTTAAATCAGGAACTTTCTGACCTCGCTCTGATAAAGCGCATGCTTCAGTCTTGCAAGAGAAAGGAGGGCAGTGCGAGCTCTTGATCCACACGAAAGATCTGAAAGGTTTGAGTGCAAAGGGAGAGAATGATTGGCAAAAGATTCTTGTCCTTGAAGAAAACTAAACTCATTAGACATTCAACAGATAGAATCAACAGTGGCCAGGAATAGAAGAGGAAAATACATCTTCTTGAGACATGCAGGGCCTGACAAATTCGATTTAGTTTTGAAGTCAGAAGCTGGTATCTGAATGCGAATTTGATTCTGAAAGAAACTTGAAAGGCGTATCTGGAGAATGGATGCTGCATTACAAAGGCTTAGATGTTTTTGTACTATTGCTTCTGAAACTAAGCAGCAGCATGAGATTGAGTTTCCTGATGCTCAAAGAAGTTGAAAGTATTTGCAGTTTGATCAGCTCTGAGCTCCATGGTCCTTGGCCTCTGGCTTTGAAGAAATAAAACTTGTTTGTTCTAGCTGGTCTATAACATGAAGAAAAACAAATGATGGCTCCAAGATGAAACACACAGTACATGAAACTGATTTTCTCTGTAGGCACAAAGTTCTTTTGCTCAGAGTTTGGCCAAGGAGTTCACAGACAGTGCCTGTCAATGCTGGGAGACACTGCCGTTGCAGCCTGGGAGTGCAGCCAGCAGACTTGGAAACATCTGCTAGCTGTAGTGACACATGGCCATGGAGACATCTGAATGGGGGAAGGCAGAGCTCTTGGGGAAGAGAGTTAGCAGGAGACGTCAGGTCTGATAAAAGCAGTGCTCCAACAGAGTACAGATAATTTAATAAATAATTGAGCTGGAGAAGGCTCACCAGCTCCTGCTGGGAGGTTTTGACAAGAACATGGGTGTTTCCATACACAATAAGAAAACACTTTCAGTTTGGTTACTCACTCACTTCTGTTTGTCAAGTGGCAAGTGCTTGAATTTAAGGTATTCTGCTCCTCTCTGGGAAGAGGCAGAAGCAATAACAGATACGAGCACAGTCTAGCTGCAGTTTAGGAGCAGCACAAAGATCTGTTATTATGGAGCAGCAAAGTAAGTCATGGCAATATTAAGTAATTCTCATCTAAGGATGCTAAAAGACTTGATTTGCAGTCTTTTATTTTCCTAGGGTGAGTGTATGTACCAGGATTCTTGCTGGGTCAGACAGAAGTGGAGGGCTGAAGCTGCCACCAGAAAATTCTGCCTGATCAGTGGGGCTGCAAAGCTTGTCCTTATGAAACACAATGGAGGAATAGGCTTGGTAGAATCAGAAGCACTTAGAGAAATTATATAATGGTTGAAGACAGAAAAAAGCTGTAGTCAAACTATGCCATAGCAATAGCTCACTTCTCTGATATACAATAGCAGAACTGCTCAAAGGAAGGGGAAGACTAATCAGAAGTGTTCAACCTCAGGCTGCCAACATCTGAAGGCAGCTCACAGCTTCTCTGCCAGCAGCCAGCCAGTCTAAGCTGGGAAACCAGAGCTGAGGAGGAATGTGAGAGGCCCAGATGGAGGCTGCTTCTGCCTAGATGAGTGAGAAGGTTTAACTGAACTTACCAGGAGAACCAGGCTCCCCTTGAGTGTGGGCAAAGGTGGGAGAAGACACACACACACCTAGAACACCCTTTTAGTTTCAACAAAACAGAGTGGTAAATGCCAGCCATTGAAGAGAAAAGGATCTGAACACAACCATGCTCAAAAGAAGAATCCTGTGAAGGGCCTGGGGCTAATGTTTCACAACCAAGGCAGCTGAAGTTGAGAGAAGATAAGAACAGTCAGTTTAGTAGAGGAAAACTCCAGTGGAATGCTTGTGTGAGAGAGAAAGAGCAATATATCACCTCCCAGAGTTGGAACTGGGCTTCATCAGTCAGTCTGGAGAGCTTTGTCACTGACTCACTGGATTGGGATGTGGATCAGAGCAGCACTAGCATTTGGATGGAAGATGCTTACAGATTTCTGAGCTGTACAGTGGGCAGCTGACCCACTGAAGCCACCCTGACATACACCACAGCAATAATCTTAGATGAAGGGTATTTTCAAAGTGCAGGGAATTTCCGGGATCAATTTCCTGGCCCAATTTCCTGGCCTGTTTTGCTCCTTTCTAGAAGTGGCAGCCCCAGAGATTACGAAACGGTTGTATTAAGCATTCCACATGAGCTCAAAACTACAGGCTGAAAGTTTTGTAAACTAAGTGTAACAAATGATGACAGCATCACTCTAAAGGTGGGCACCAGACTCCATGGCATCCATACTCACCCTTGCGCTTCAGAGACATCAGAGAACGAAAAAATCCAGAAGCTGTGCTGTTTGCCCCAGGCAGCTTTGGGTCCTCCTCTCCCATTAGCTGGGCCAGCTCTGCCCCAGGCAAATCAATGAGCCTGGTAATGTTGCTGACAACCAGCTCTGTGAACACCTCTGGTTTTTCGTGGCGCAGCTTTTCCACAAAGAAGTCAGGATTGAAGATGATGGGCTGGCTGCGGAGGGAGGAGTCATTGCAGATGACAAAATTGCAGATGGCATCACTGAAAAAAGGGAGAGAGGAAAAAAAATACAGTAACTCCTCATCACTTTGGTTTTTACAGCCAGCTGGTCTGCCCTGAAGGAGACATCTGCTGACACAGGAGCTACCAGTCTACACCAACAGCACTGTCTGGCTTTGGTGAGTGTTCAGCACAGCACAGTTACATTTCCCTATGGAGCAAAATAATTTCTGGACTGTTTGTACAACACAGCCTAAGACTAGCACTCCACAGCCTGTTGATGATGTAGGCAACACATGACAACACCCAAGGAAACCTTTCACTACATCTACATCTCTATTACTTGTTTCACTGTATCTATATCATAATAACTCTGGCAGAGATGACACCCAATGTTTTACATTAACTTATTGCTTTAAGTCATAAATAAGTTTGGTTTTATCTCCCTTCCTCCCCAGAAATTCACTCCCAGTGGCCCAAAAGTCTGGCAAACAATCTAAATTTTTTCATGGCCAGCTTAGACACATCAGCTCCCATTGCCATTCTACCATACCACTTTTCTATCAACAAATAGATAGTTCCCATGTCCTGGGACTTTGTTTTTAAGGTCATAAATGTGTGTGACACTGAACCCTCAGTTTTGCTGTGGGTGTGGTCAAATGCTCCCAGGTGACATGCTGCCAACCCTTCGGTTACTGCTCTCTGCCAGCTCCCCAGTCTGAGTCTGGAGCAAGTGAGAACTCATTGTCATAAGCCATGCAAGATCAGTCCTTGAGGAACCCCTACTAACTTTTTACCTAGATCATCTCTTTTCAGTTCATCCAGTTCTTACCTCTGTGTCATCCCTTCATGCCCTTCATCTGACCTCCCTACTCTCTACTCTCTACTGACACCTACTTTCTTCATTTCATAACTTCTCATGTGGCATGGGAAAAGGGATGCACCCGAGACACTGCTCTGCTAAGAGTTCTCTCAAACAGGTACATAACCCTACCAGAGGATAGGTACATTTACCATGTTGAAAATCAAATCAAAGAGTTATCAAAGAGATATCTCAGGTTAATCAGCACTCTTAATGCTCATACTTAACTTTTATCCCAATTTCCATCTACTTCTAGGTCTTCCATTATCATCCTCCCACCACTGTTTCAAACATTTTCATGTTTCTTAAGTTAAGCTCACAGGCTAGAGCTGCCCAGCTTGCTTCTCCTGCCACTCTTTTTCTTAAAGGTGAGGATTAGTGTCATCATTTCCAGTCATGAGCTACTGTCTTGATTTCATACTCAGCTGTAAACTGACAGCCTGGCTCTGAGAATGGATGTGCCAGTTCTTCTAGGACTCTGGGAGGAGGATGCCTACCCACTCAGCCTGCACATACTGTGTGTGTTCACCCTCTGACATTCCCCAATCTTTTAATCATTCTGTAGCTCTTATATAATACTTTCCACTCTTTCTACATCCATCCTCAACTGAGAGCTCTCACTAGATCCCATTTTCCAACAGCAGCTGACAAGTGCACAGTTAATAGGGTTGCTGTGCTTATGTACCAGGGATCACATCAGTCCCTTAGGTGCAGATGTGGGGCAGCAAGTGCTCTGCTGAACACCTCCAAGCCCATAAAGGCTTTCCCTTCAACACAGGATTTTCTATAGAAGACTGGAGCACCTTGTTCTTCCTCTCCTCACTGCTGAAGGGTGGAGGCCATGCCACCGTGTTCAGACCATGCTGGGCATCCCTGCTCACCGCTCAACACAGCTGCCACTGAAAGCGTTTGCAGCCCACTGAACCTCACATCCACTGGCCCAAGAAACAGAACACTTCACTACTAGTTCAGAGACCTCAGCAACTTCCTGTTCTGATGTAAACTGACAGTAGCTCGGGGCAAGAGGACATCAAAGCACATACTGGCAAGTCACCTGAACTCCAGCCCACCTCCACGCATTACCTGTGGACCTAACAGTTATCTGAGCTACTGCTGTACATTTTTGACCTGAAAGACTATCCCTAGGATTTCCAGGATGTGTGATCAGAATAACAGAACAGAAGCTGGAACTCAGGCTCCACAAGAAGAAAGGTACTTGCTGAAACAAGGGGAAATGAGGCTCTCAGCAACTCTTGCATCGTGAGAATCCATACCAGACCCCCTCCCCTTTACTCTGCTCTCCACAGATGCCAAAGATGCCTTCAAGAGGATGGAGAGGAAGAAGGTCTGCAAGGCAGACTGCAAGGCAATCTGCCAAGTCATCTAAAATTTTAGAAAGCTCTTAAAGGCTCCCAGATCCCTGGCTCAGTGGCCTAGCAAGCACACTGCTGACTCCAAATGTGGGCCGTATTTTGCTGAGCACCTCCCAGCCTGTTTTTCAGCAGTTTGTTATCTGCAATAAATCAAGACCAAAATGCAACAGTTTGGTATCAGCTGCCAAAAATCAACTGCCAATTGATCTGATCATATTCGCATTTCATCGCGTAGGGCTACAATGGACAAACAAATGCCAGCTCTGCCCATAATGTGGAGCAAGCCCTTTGCCTGAAATCCATGACAACTCATTCTGTGGCAATACAGATCCTGAGAAGGGTTAATAGCAAGTGTATAGGCCCAGTGACCTTGCCTGCAATGATCTGTGCACTGTTATTCACTCACTAGCAGTTTTGTTTCCCCACAGAGAAGATATGCAAATACTTTGCAGCAGTTACATCAAGCATCACAGATTATCTCTTCCCTCTGACAATTAGATATCTCGATTCACAGAAAGAAAATTAAACAATTTTGTAAACTAGCACTGACTGATATGACTTCTCTGCACAGCCTGTGTTACAAGTCACATAAAGTCCAACAACATTTAATACAAAAATAAATAGAAAAAAGTAAATTTCTTACATGAGTGCTGAGAGCTTTTGAAGAGGCATTAGGAAGCAGAGACAGGGAAAAGAACTTGCTCCTTGTTTCCAGCAACAAAAGAAACCTGCCTGTCCCAGCACAGCCTATGCAAATTCCACGCATGCTACGAGACACAAGGGCGCATTATTGGGTCTGAAAGGCCCCCTTGGCACACACTGGGCATCAGCCTTCACACAGGGACAAAACAGAAAAGAAAAGCTGGACAAATTGATTCATGTCTCTTGCCAAAGGCTGCGTAGCTGGAGTTTAACTGCAAATAATTCCTACATAGAAACCAGCGTTTTGAATTAGGACCAGCATGGTATCAAGTGCTTTCCACCTGTATCCAAGAGGAATCCACAAAATAGTTCCAAGTCTACCCTGTGTTCACCATGAGTAAAGCCATGCAAACACATTCCCAACAGCATCCAAGCACTACCAGTGTTACAGCACTGGCAGGACAATAGCCAAGTCCCTTAACTGCACAACCCCATGCCCAGAAACCTTGCTGGAAACACTCTCTGCGCCTGCCTTTCACACTTTCAGATCCTTTCAAAGACGAAGCATGTAGATCGGCCTCTCAGAGCTGGAAACAGCACCTGGCCATTGCTCCTTGTTACCATTACTGTGCCACCATGTGCTGTTCATCCACTTCACTATTCCTGTTCCACGTTTCTCTGGATTCCCGTCCAGTTTCCCAGCCTGCTGCAGCTGGGACCAGCCTTGTATACGTTTATTGTGATATGGCACTTCAATGAGCTACTTAATTTTGAAAGGTCACTTTATTAGCAGCTCTTCCTTGCACAGAAAATTTGCTTTTGTATCGTTATTGCTAATCAAAATGGAAATGTGAAGCAAACCCCTATTTCTGAGCAAAGATAAAGCCCCCACTGGCTTTACACACAATAACCCTGCCAATCCTCACTGCTGCACACACCATAACCTTCAGAAAGAGCCATGTGCCCCATCTGCTGTTTTCATGTTAAAAAAGAGAGATGGATGTACTCTACCTACACTCACAGTTTATATAACAGCGGCAAAGGGGAGACAAACATGTATTCATGGAGTTTATTGCCCTTTTTTTTTGCCTTGCTTGCAATTACAGAGTTATAGTTTCTGTGTGCTGTGATCTCAGATTGCTTTACGACACGTCAAAAGACAATAAAAAAAAGGAATAAATAGCTTCCTCTCCAGTCTCATGAATATAATCAAATCCCAATGAATAATAAAATCTTGTTCTAATAGGGTTGTGATTAAGACAGCAGATTAAAAAAAATGGGTCCTATATTGTGCTGAGATTCTTGCCATTCTGGTATCCTTCAGAGGCAAAGCCTGTGATCCCAGCCAAGTCACAAAGAAAGCTGTCTGTCACACACAGCGCTTTTGCTTCAGGCATGACAGCCCCATCATTTCATGGGGAGTGGATGGTGCAGGAGGTCAAAATCATGATGGATCAATTAATCCCTAAGGTAACTAGATCCAGGCCAGGGAAATGCCTTGGAAACTAGGACAAAAATGAGACTTTAACTGCCAAAACCTGGTGATCAAACCTGTGGTGCAAGAGCTCTGCAAGTAGGCAGATTACTTCACGTGGCAGCAAGCTTGCATTTGGATAGGTGAGATGGAGCTGGTTTAGTGGCTTTCACAGATTTCATACTGTTCTAAGTCCACACGTGACAGAAGAAAGGTTCAAGAAACATGAAATAGAGCATAAGGAGAACAGAAGGCAAGAAAGCAAAGGAAGAGGTACCTTTGGGGCAAGGCATCAGCTATGTTTGTCTAACTGGGAAAGTGAATACATTGAAAGCTAAAGATTTCAGGGGAGCCTGATGTGTCTAATTCAGTGGGAAAAATCCGTGTCCAGTGCCATTTTGCACACTTGGTATGTCATCACTTAGGCCCTATGCTTCATACACACCACAGTAGACAAGTTTTACCATATAGGAGCAAAAGGATTAAAGAGCTTTTGAAAATAAGGCAGATAATAGGAGAAAATCTCCCTCTATAATAACAAAATCTTTAGATTGTAAGAAAGAGCCAGGCTGCTACCAAATAGTAAGAGCAGGGTGATAAGCAGGCAGTGCTGAAGAACACAAAACATGAACAATTCTCTGCCTGGCTAAGCACAAAGGGGCATGGGACAGATGCACAGAGGCTCGGATTTCCCAAGGGAGGGAGAAGTAGCATTGTTTCCTATGTTGTGCCAGAGTATGGAATCAATTAATGAGGATGTCTGAAGACTGTGTTTCCAGAGCCAGATAGGAGCCATCCCGGATTTTGCAAAGAGATGAAAGAACCGTAGTGGAATTTTATGGAATCATTTTAAGTACAAAAGGACTAGAAGACAAATTATTTCCTAGATTAAAAAAGAATAAAAAATTAAAATAGTCTAATGGGAATGGACTGCAGAGACATTAGAAGTGACTCCACAGTTAAAGTTGCTTTGAGGGCTGTACTTCAGACTGACATTCTTGTAAGATGGTGTAACAAAGATCACATTCAGGCCTCAGACTTGGCACCCTAACTCTTCATAGGATGACTGATAAGCCTCTGAAAAATGTCAAGAAAAACATGCAGTAATTTTGGCCCAGGGTTATACTCATAAGGTCTTCAGGGGCAGAGTCCTTTTGTGATGAGTACACAGTGCACAGTATAGTGGGAGCCAATCCTTGCCTACTGTCTTGAGCCTTGACACAAGTAAGCCTTATGAGATAACACTGCCTTTTTAATTTTTGCTTTGCTTTCTTCACATTTAAATAGCTTACACAGAGTGATTCAGCCTTTTGGCTATGAGAACCAGATAACAATATACAATTTAAACAGCAAGAAGCTGGCTAGGAAAGCTGCTGTTATGTGATGGTGGCCTGTGCTCAACAACCTGGAACTACTGCAACTCCTGGCCACCTTTTGGAAACCAGGTATATTGGTTATCCATGTCACTGCTATCATCTATGAATTCTGTGTCAGTAAAGGACTCAGAGTAGATCTTGGGAACATTGGCTACACATCTGTGATGTGAACCTGGAGGAGATGGACCTATCTGAAAAGATAAAAGGGTTGGGAGGACTCAGAGTAGATCTTGGGAACATTGGCTACACATCTGTGATGTGAACCTGGAGGAGATGGACCTATCTGAAAAGATAAAAGGGTTGGGAGGACTCAGAGTAGATCTTGGGAACATTGGCTACACATCTGTGATGTGAACCTGGAGGAGATGGACCTATCTGAAAAGATAAAAGGGTTGGGAGGGGTGGGGGTCTGTGCTTTGGAAGAAAATAAAAATGCAATATATTACCAGCGTCAAAGAAAACAGCAGTAGCAAGACAGCTTGATATATGTGAAACATCAAGAAATTTGCATTTCAGCATGAAATTTCTCAAGTTTGACCTGAGTGAATTCTTTGTGATATTTTTAATAATAGCCACTGGAATATTTTAAAGTCAATCAAGCAGTACTTCAATCAGCCATCACAACATCAGAGCATCTAGATGCCTTTTAGTGCTAGGGGGGAAAGAACCAAGGGGTGCCATAGAGAGGAACTGCACCTTCACTGCGCTGCTCCTCATCAAGTCTCCTTCCCAGTGCCACCACCCCAGGTCCAGGTGTTCCCACACTCTCTGACGGCTCAGCTGACTACCCAAGACCCTGTAAAAAATGCAGAAAGGCCACTACCACCAGAAATCCAATAATTTTACATTAAAGATCTGCAGGCTCATATGTCTGCCTTAAGATCAGATTAACACAGTTGAACAGTGTTAAATAGGAATGCTGCTCTGATTCTCATGACTGTCAATGCATTTGTGTCTCTATTTTAATATAAACTCCTACCGGGAGCAGCAATAGAAGAACAGCCTTAGATCCAATCCTGATTTCACTGAAACCAGCACCAAAACTGAATTTTTTTACATGGCAGCAGCTGCCTCTTCTCGTTACTGATCTGCTCACTTTTATCACTGTGACATTGGGAACCTCGGTCACAGCTGGGGACTCCGCTGTGCTCTGTGCTGTACAAACAGAACAAAGGCAATACCCTGTCTTTAGAGGGCTGATAGCTAAATCTGAAATGAATGCTGGAGGGACAGAAAAGAGAAGGAATCCCAAGAGAAGAGGCAGCACTATCAGTCAGCATGACTGATATAACTGAACTCTGCCAGCTTTTCTGCAGACACTATTAAAAAGGAGGGCGAGGAAGGACAGGAAAAATAATCAGGTCACACTACAGACATTTAGAAGAAATCCAGCTTTTGTGCAAGGGGTGACATGGGACTGAGCATAAAGGAGTTGGTTTGAAAGCTATCAGGCAGGGACGGCTGGGACAGGGGGCTGAGGAGGCAAGAGCTGAGCTCCATGCACTGGAGCTGCTGGTGAGGCAGAGACAAGCCAGCAGTGCCAGGGAGCTGGAGAAGCTTGGCAGTGACACAGGGCACCGTGTGGCACATTCAGACCCCCACTGCAGCGTGGGACACAGCCTGAGGAAGCTCCTTGGCCATTTCCCACCAAACATCTGTCTGCCGTATCCCCAGTGTGCTGGTGGGTACTTTCCAGTAGCCAATAATGACAGCATTCCCTTGCTTTTCTCATTTTAAAATGTCTTTATCCTCTTTATTTCCCCATGTTGAATGCACTGGATGGAAGTCAATAACAGGCCCGCTCCTACCTATACCTACTTGGCCTCTAGCAGTCCAAAATTGCTGCATGCACCTCTGATTCTCACCCTTACTTTTGAAGGTAAGAATCCAAGGGCTTCCTTCAGAGGCAGGATGAAATAGAGTTGAGGCAAGCAAAGACACACCATCTGGATGCTTCACAGTGGAGCTCCAAGTAGCTCCAAGCGAGTGTCCAGGTCAGAGCAGAACTACCATCTATAAACAGCAACCCATAACAATCCGGTTTACTTCTGACGTGAAAAATCAAGCAATTACACAAAAATAACACAGCGAAGTTAACAAGCTATTGTAGCAACCAGTCTGGGAACTCAGAGCAACCCAGCAAGGCAGGACGGATGTTTTCCTCCAGCCCTCCCACAGGATGATACCCAAAACTGGTAGCACCAGCTGGTGCCCAGAACACATTTGGGAATCCCATCCCACCCTCAGCTGGTAGAATGGTAGACAATTTGAGTACAGTGTGCTGCAGCACTCACAGGTTTGCTTGACTGCAGTTGCTTTTTCTGGACTGAGAAGATACTGAGACCGGGGTCAGGACCCACAGCCAGCTCCTCACAGTACTGTTAGTGAGGTTTTGTAGACACAGCCTGGCAAATACAGAGGACAAAGGTATCCAGGAATCACAGCTCTTGGTTTTTGTTCACTACACTTCTGTAATTCCACAACGTTCCAGAGCTGCAGTGAACAAGCTGAATCCTTGCATCTGTGTTTTGTATCACAGTGGTGTTTGCAAAGGATGCTAGCACATCAAATCCCTGCTCATCAGCAATCCTCTGTAGACACCACTGAGTATGTCAGAGGCCACATCCCTTGTTCCAGATGTGTAAACTCTTACAAGCTGGAATCGTGATGAGGAACACCTGGATGCATGCCAGCATTTAAATAAGCTGGTGACATCTGGTCAGGGCTGCCGAGGCACACAGATAAACAGGCTGGGACCGCCACAGAGCAGCACAGCATGCGGCACCAGAGAGACAGAGACACACAAAGCAGCCCAATTAACTCACCAAACTGAGCAGTATGGGGGCCTAGGGCTTTTGAAGGGGATCTGGGCAGGCTAGGATGTCAAAAACTGGAATACTGTACACAGATACCAGAATTCATATGACAATAACCCATAGTGTCACTTTATGCAACTCTGGTGAGATACAGCTTCTCTTCCCATCCTGCCTGACAGTTCATCTCTGTCTGGATCAACTCTGTTTCACTGCAGAGCCCAGGGAACTGCGATATATTTATACATGCTCCAGGGGCCACTCAAGAGAATGCAGAGTGGCATGTGCGTGAGGAGAGTTCCAGAAACCCCCAAGACCTTGTGAGAATGTTCCATAAAAGTCTTCCTGCTCTCCAAGGCACAGAGAGCCACAGCATGCTTGTCTCCTGCTATAAGACAGCTTGCAAGCAGGGCCGTAGGAATGCCCATATGGAAGTCCCAAAAAATAGAGCTATGTTTCAACCTTGAGTATGAGCTCCAGAAAAACAAAAAGGAAAACTAATGCCATTTCCCCTGAGAAATTCCTGCCTCTGAAAATCAGAGCTGCCACATTACCGCTCAAGAAGAAAGGATGTTTTGGCTGGAGTCCAAATTATTAAAGCTTTATAGGCCAAAAGCAAACACATTAAAAGTTCCTGTCAGCCAGCTGGCAGGCAATTATTAAGCAGCTTATCATATTCCCTGCTATCTATAGTTTCTGAAAATAAAATTTATGAGGAAATTCTAGATGGCTTAATTGCAATTACCTAGTGTAGAGGTGAGAAAGGCCAGGAGCCAAGGAATGAGGGTTTTGCACTTTGGAGCAAAGGGCCCAATGCTCTTGTCAGACACCATGGTAAGTGTAATGCATTACCAGGATGAGAGACCAGGGACACACCAGACCTGTAAAGCTTTGAAAAACTTCAGCCTTTATCCCATGAAGCAGCCACATTTCCTCCCATTTCTCTGCCCATGCTGACTCCAAGACCCCTGTGCCTTGGGAACACAGGAAACCATGGTGTCAGTCCCTAGGATCACAGTGCAGGTGTGGCAACAGCCTGCACAGCAGCAGCACAGCAGGGCTGTGCCTGAAGCCAGCAGAGCGTAGGGCAAGGAAAGGGCCTTCGCTCCCTGCTCCTGCCTCCAGCTGAAGGGCAAGTGAAAATGAGATCCTACAGAATGAGGGAGGTCCAAAACAACTGGAAAATATAAGGCCTCAGTTGTGACCAGGAGCCCAACCAGAGGCAGAGGGACAGTATTTCCAAGATGGACTTGACTTCAGTGCAACCATTTGACATTAGCCAGCATTTCCATGCTGCCCCATCTCCTTCCCATCTGTTCATGTCACTTATTAAAGCAACACACACTGAGGACTTTTGACCTTTAGGACAAGGCGTTTGATTTCCCAGCAGTGTCTAGCACCCAGTGCTTCAGTTTCAGACTGAACTAAATGTCCAGGCACCTTTAAAGGAGTGATAACGAAGCTCTGTGACATTTTCATAGGCATGTAAATGTGCACACATCAGCAAGGCAATGACCAGGCTGGCAAGGAGACCCAGACACTGCTTTGGGCTATGTGGGAAGCAATGCTCCCCCTTCATGCAAACAGACAATAAACTGAAGTGTAGGAGAACAAGGATCCTGTTGTCAAAGCCATCCCACCCTGGATGGGAACAGGACAGGGTGTTACATGCAAACATATAAAAATACTGCAAATACAACATGGCCTTGAGTTTGGTTCAGATGTGTACCTCACAGGACTTGGACTGAGTACAGGGTCAAACACAAGTCTAGGTCTCAAAGGTTCTCATGAGGGCTGTGGAAAAGGGAATGTGTGAATAAGACTGTCACCAGCTCCCAGGCTATCTTCAGGGAAAAGTAGCCATGTGTTCAGACTTGGCTTTAACTCTGAAATCAACCATTTTTTTCTGCCTGACCCTCAGCAAGTCACTTTGATTTTTTGCCATCAAGTCATGTTTACAGAGAACATTTTCCTATTTCCAGTAAAACACAGATGACAACTGTGCCTCCTTTCATAACTTGTTTAGGATGTGAGCTCTTTATGTCCAGCTGTGCAGTGCCACTCTATCAACCCATTTTAGCAAGATGCTTTATGGCTTTTACCAGCTTCTTCCAGACCCATTGCTTTTTCCCTCCCGCTCATCCTACCCCTGCCATATCAAATGGCCGACATGAGTGCCTGGCAAGGCATTTAGGCGCTGCTTGAGTCGGACATTAAATGCATTCATTAAACAGATAGATGTTTCTCTTTTGAAATGGAGCACTCTGGCACACTGCAATTTCATTCTCAGTTATGAAGAACCAGGCAGAGGCTAGAGAGACCACAAACAGAAGAGAGAGACCCAGACAAATCATCTTTTGTTATGTTCAGTAACATTTGGTAAGGAGTTTAGGACAATCAGCTTTTAATTCCAGTCCGTAAGTCAGCATGCCATAAGACCACACACACAGCATGCAAACTTTACTCGCTAACTTGCACTTCTCTCCAGGTGAGAGGAAACAGGGGCAAAAGCACAAAAAAAGCAAGCTTTGTGGTCTGTGTGGTGACAGACCAGCAAAGCACGAGATCGATTTTCTAGCGCTACCTGTGGGCGACAGGCGGTGCTGGAGGAAAACTTGTACTTCAGGCTTTGCATTAACATAATCGTTTGCGGAGGGTGGGGGATAAAGAGCTGGGGAATACATCCTAAGGACAACTGCCAACAAAGAAAAAAATCTAGTCATTTAGGCTGATCCTGGCCGTGTTAAAAATGCTTTATCCAAAAGGGCATTTTAAGTATCAGCTGTACTGAGCATACACATCCCTTTACTAGGTCCAGCACTTTAAGTACTCCCCGCCCAAATACACTGCAATGAGCACCAGCTCTTCATCCCTCCTTCCAGGGCAGTGCTCTGCCCCAACGCACTGGGGCAACGGGATGGGTCCCACTCAGCAGTGAAGAGGACAGCATCACTGTGAATCAGGCTTGAGTATGAGCCATCAGCCCTCAACTCTATTTATTTATCCACAAGAATTACCATTCAGAGGATACTCAGTTTGCAGCTACACACTACACATACGGGGGAGGAAAAAAAAAGAGGGAGAAAAAAGATACTGCAGCCTTTTAACAGTCATCCGATACAAGAGTGTTCTAGCGAGGTGCTCATGCAGTCCTTGCTATTTTATTGCAGCAGTAACAGAATGGTGATGCATTCAGAAGTATGAGCTAAAGGTGAATTCTGTGAAGCTGACATGGCTTGTGTGTTTGGAAAGCCAGAATAACGCGCGTAGAGCGCACAAAGCAAAGGAGAAGGAGGGCTGGATGCGAAGCAAGTCTATACAGTGCCATCACCCTACCAAACCCCGCAACTGCCAAGCGCTCGGCGCCGGCTCTGCGGCTGCAGGAAGAGCGAGCCAGCCCGGCCGCAGCCCGGCGGGGCCTCCGCAGCAGCGGAGCCGGGCAGAGCTACACGGCGGGCACGGTGCCTTGTCAGCTCTCGGGAACACCCCCTGCCCGGGGCGGGCGGCTGGGGCGGGATCTCTCCCCTTGCAGAGGAGCGGGCAGCGCTTCCCCGCAATGCAGCACCGGGATGCTGCGGGGAGCGCTCTCCGCTGCACAGCCCGCGGGGACACCGGCTCCGCGGGGACACGGGGTCTTACCGCGACCCCCGCGGGACAGCGCGACGGCTCGGCTGAGCTCCGGAGCCGCCGGAACACTGAGCGCGACAGCTCCGTTAAGGTGCCGGGGCACCGGCGGGAGGCGCGCCAGAGGGGACGGAGCGGCTCGCACGGGCAGCGCCGCAGTGGGCGGGCCGAAGCGCACAGACCGGCGCCTGCCCACCGGCTGGTGCGGGCTGCTCGACCCGTAAAACGGCGGCGAGGGGCCAAGGAGAGCGCGCCGCCGGGACGGGGCGAGGGGGGTGCCTCGGATCCCGTTCCTACCTGCCGCCGCCGGACGCCGGTGCTCCCGCCGCCATCTCATACCTGCCGCTCCGCCTGCCCATTGGCTCGCTGCACCACCCCCTCGGCCCCGCCCCTACGCGCTGCGCGATGCCATTGGCTGCGGCCGGCACCGCCCCGCCGCTATTGGCCGGTTCGAACGGGCAACGGCCGATCGGCGCGCACGAGGGGGCGGTGAGGGGGAACGGCCACCCGTGCGGCGCGCGGCGCGCTGGGAGCTGTAGGCCGGCGGCGCAGGCCTTCGGCGGTGCCTCCCGCGGTGCTGGGCACCGCGACACCGCGAGCCTCGGCCCTCGGCAGCAGAGCGGGTGCCGTACACACTTCATTGCAAGGAAACTCACACTGTGCATGATGGACCCCGAGCCTGCAGAGGCCGCACAAAATGCTCCAAGAAGCATGAGTTACACCATAAACTGCAATTTCCATCTTGGCTTGAGTGTTTTTTATCACTGCTCTCCATCAAGGACAAATAGAGAACATTGTTCTTCCAGTGTCTATTTTATTCCCTTCTTTTTCCCCTTTGTGGGTGAAATCACCTGCTGTGCTCAGAGCCAGAATCGCCGTAGCCCTGCACACTTGCTGCACCCGCAGTGCTCAGGTAGCAATTACAGAAAGACAACTTAGAAACAATTGAAACTCTAGATTGGAGTGTTGAGGGGACTAGGAACTAATGTAATATTTTTTTAATTGACTATGTTTCAGCTGGAGTGGTCCCTTGGCATTTTAAAACTTCACACTTAATTATCTTGCTGCCAATCATTTCAGCTTAAACACCAAAGCTCCTCTTATACTGCTGTCCCCAGGAGGGTTTTCCCATCCCTGCACCAGGTGTGTGAGGAATCCCAACCCTGAACAGGGGAATCCTGAAAGGTGCTGCAGTGTGCTTGGAGGATGGGGTGGTCCATCTGGATGTTGGGTGGGCACAACCCTATGGGGCACATCTGTCCCTGATTTTAATCTTTAAGAATTAGGGTGGGCATTTGCAACTGTCCCAGCCAGCACTGGGGGCAACTTGTTAGTCCTGCCAGCCTCTCCTCAAGCTGCTATCAGCAAGGGTTAAGACCCCTTTGTGACAATGTCATGCACAAGTGTAGCTCAATACTAGTACTGTGGGAAAAAATTGCATGGTTTAAGAGCCCACTGGGTGAAGAAATAGCCTTCAAGCCACCGCCCAGCTTGAGCTGCAAAAGCCAAGCGTGTCTCCAGGTCCCCAGCTTGTGCCTCTCCATGCGTAACTGCAAAATTGTTGTGGCAGGTAGCAGCAGGAGGCACAACCCCCACCACCCCTCACCCTGCCCCATGTCAGAGAGATGGGCTCAGGCTCCTGAGGGGCCCCAAGCCACAGCTCTGCTCCCTGCCAGGGGCCGCTGCTGGTGGAGAGCAGGCTTGACTCACAGCCAGCCTTCTCAGGCAGGATGACATCTCCTCGCAAAGGGTTTCCATTGCATTACATGATTAATTAGCTGATTAACAAGATGATGTTGCAGTGGAATCTGTTCTCTGGACTCCAGCTCAGGCGAACACCATCCTCTGTGCTAATAAAACTCTTCTGTTCCATACAGGCATGCATTAATTTAAGCAACAACATGCAAATGAAGAACTATAGAGTGAGTAAGCTGGAGCTCCCAAATTAATTAGCTACAGCCTTCTCCAGGCCCTGTCTCCAAGGAGAGAAGGGACACCAGGAAGACACATAGCTCTGCTGGACCTAGAGCCACAGGTTACAGGTGTTGGTGTCTCAGAAGGTGACTGCTGCCTGTCTCCCCCTATCCTGCTCCCAGGGGAGGGAGGGCATCAGGCCCAGACTGCAGGCAGCAGAGGAAGATGGATGTAGCTCCTGGTCACAAGGTGCTGCTGGAGAAGCCTGTCCCATATGCCAGGCTGTGAGCTCCCTTCTGGCAGGATGAGCAGCAGCACCTCAACATGGTCCTGGGGCTCAAGGGTCCCTCTGAGAGCCCTGGGTGGGAAAGCACAAAGGGAATAGCATTCTTGACAGGACCAGTATCAGTACAAGAGCTCCTCCTCCATCCCAGGCTTTTAAAAGGATCTTGGAAAAAAAAAAAAAATAAAAAAGAGAAAAACCAAACAAGCATAAGAAAGCCACAAAACTGGATTTGCCTCCAGAGAGAAGCCTGCAGTAAGAGACTGAACAAGAACAATCCCTTTAGCTTATTAGAGAACTGAGAAGCGTTGCAATTCCAGCATGAAAGCTGCTACAATAGGAAATTACAAAGGGCTGAAGGCTTTTTAATATGGAAGAGGAAGGGAAAGCCAGCTACATTCATCAACACGTGTTCTTTGCAGTGTGAGCAATGGGACCTGTATCCACTACCCTCAGCCCCACTCTCTTCAGCACGCTTTGGCCAAACACCATCTTCTGCGCTCAGCATAGAAGTAGCTGGGCAAAACCTGATGCTCAGGCCAATGTGACAGGGCTGAACAGCTAAAAAGGTTCAGGATTACTCGTGCTGCTCAGGTCTAACTGGCAGGAAGTGACCAGAGCAAAGGGGTTCTCTCAGCTCTCAAAGATAACAGAAATGGCAAGGCACAGAGGTTTGCTGTAGCAGTTTTCCAGCCACTTTGAAGAAATTTGCAGCCAATTGTTCCTGCCCCGCCATCAGGCATGGCTGATATGGGAAAAGTGTCCAGTGGCAGACACTTTCCGCATAGCACAGATTCCCTGGCCGCGGTTTTGGGCAGAAGAGCCTGGCAAGGAGTTTGTTAAAGAAAGATGGTTATAAGGACTTCATCCTCTCTGGTTTTGTTTTATGGCCAGCTCCACGCCTCAGCCCTATTGCACATGTGCCCCACAGATCTGGGCCACAGTGCTGCTTCTAGCAGCCTCCAGGCAAGCCCAGTGTGGGAGAGAGAGCTCTGGCTCCAGGTCCAGGCTGATGCTGGTGTGAGCCCTGCGGGATGCAGCCCTGCAGCGACAGAAGGACCCACTGCACATGGACAGGAGGTACAGCACAGTTATGCAAGATCTGAAGGGAAGGAGAGGAAGAATCTGGGCTGGGTAAGAACAGAGGGTATTTATCAATATACAGAATTCTTTACATATTACTTGCTCTCACACATGCACATCCATGCCTGTCCAGGCAATCCAGCATCTTTCTCCAGCCACAGAAGGGCCATCAGTCAAAGTGGCTTCCCAGAGAGTCTCAAACAAACAGAGGTCACTTTCAAGAGGACCCCCAGCTGTTCCACTAACACGATGCTGTGTCCTTGGGTAGTAGCAGGTCGAGCACCTGAGTGTCCTTTAGGAGCGCTGGGACTTCAGACGGTTCCTGCGGCCGGCCTTGGCCCCACGCTGGGCTCCCTTCATCAGGCCTTTGAACTGGCCCTGCATTTTCGCCCGCTTCCTGGAGGGAGCAAGGAGAAGGAAGTGGTTTGGTGCAGGCACTGGGCACACCTAATGCATGGGGATGCTGCTCCAGACTCCACAAGGAGTGCCACAGCAGATGACAGGGAGTTCCCAAACCCACCAAAAAACCCAAAAATAAAAAGCAGGATCAAACCTGTCCCCACCCCTGTGCGCTTCTGGTTAGCCTCACCTTCTGTTGAGTTTAGCTCTGTTCAGGGGAATGTAGGCATAGGGGTCGAGTTGGCCCTTCTTCTTCACGTCACCTTTACCTTTCTGTGGGAGACAGTGACATGGGAGAAGATGCAGCACCAGGGAACATGCATCCTATTCCAGTGCAACCCTGCCACCCAGCTATCCCAAAGACTGTGTTGCAGTGGGGTGCCAGCTGAGTACACTGCCCTGGGAGCTGATTTCCCATCAACATGATGCTACAGACACCTGCTTTGAGCAGTGAGCAGGAACTGTCCATGGCAAGGATAAGTCAGGAACTTTGAAACGGGCTGGCAGTGTTCAGAGATACTGAGCATTCGGCAACTCCTCTTGGAGCAGAGATCCCCTCCAACCTTGGTGCTACTGGACCAGACTCCCAACACAAATGGTGGTTCCTGCCCCAGCAAAGTCTAAGCATCCCTGCACACGAACCCTGCAACCCCATGGGTCCCCCACCTTGGATCTATACTCTGCACCAAAGGCTGGCTCCTTGTTCAGCGGCCGATGGATCCCAGAGCCTCCAGCTGGAAAAGAGAATGCATGTTGGAAGGGGGTCTTAGGCCTCCCCCTGCTCAGTTCTAGGCTGTGGAAGCCGTTTCTGTCTCCAGCTCTTGGTGACAGGACAGCAGAGGGGTGGCCATTTCCCACAAGTAAAATCTCTGGAGAGATGTGTAGAGAACTGTCTGAAATTAATGATGGCAAGTGCACCTGGGGAGGAATAACCCCAGGCACCAGTTCAGACTGGGGGCGAACCTACTGGAAATCAGCTCTGCAGAGAAGGACCTGAGGATCCTAGTGGAAAACAAGTTGTTCGTGAACCAGCAGTGCCCTCGCGGCTAAGAAGGCCAATGGTGTCCTGAGGTGCATTACGAAGAGCATTGCCAGCAGGTCAAGGGAAGTGATCCTGCCCAACTCAGCCCTAGTGAGGATGCACCTGGAATGTTGTATCCAGTTCTGGGCTCCTCAGTACAAGAGACACATGGAGCTCATAGAGCTGGTCCAGTGAATGATCAAGGGACTGGAGCATCTCTCTTATGAGGAAAGGCCGAGAGCTGGGCCTGTTCAGCCCAGAAAAGAGGCAACTAAAAGGGGACCTCATCAATGTGTGTAAGTATCTGAAGAGAGGGTGTCAAGAGGATGGCGCCAGGCTCTCCTCAGTGCTGTTGGCCAATAGGACAAGAGACAATGGCAGAAACTGATGCACAGGAAGTTCCACCTGAACATGAGAAGAACTTCTTTGCTGTGTGCATGACTGTACACTGGAAGAGACTGCCTAGAGAGGCATTCTGGAGCCTCCCACAATGGAGATATTCAGGAACCATCTGCATGCAATTGTGTGCCATGCGCTCTGGGATGACACTGTTTGACCAGGGAGGCTGGACCAGATGACACACTAATCCCTTCTAATCTTACTCAGTCTGTGATCCTGTGATCTTTGCTTCAGCTGCACTGCAGCAGCACAGCAAGAAGGGTACACGGTTCTGGGGAGCCCCAGACTGGGCACAGGCAGAGGACTTACCTCTATACTGAGAACAGGTTCCGGCCTCAGCTTCCTCATCGTCTGGCTCCTCTCTGAACCGACGCTTCTGACTTTTCTTCTGCAGAAAAAAGCAGTGGAAACCCTGCAGCTGGCTTGTCCTTACAGCTCTGCCCTCCCATCAACCTCCAACCTCCTGCTTCCTCCCATGGGCACCCAGAGACTTTCCAGACAGCACATCCCTATCCCAGACAACCTCCTGCACACCTCCAAGCAGCTGGCAATTGCTTGGTGTCCCCACCAGCCTCTTGGGCAGAGCTGCAGCTGCCATGGCACAGGTAGTGGTTTGGCAAGTTCCCCCAGCATCTCCTCAGGACTACAAGCCCCATACTCACACTGCGGAGCCCCACATCTTGCAGCACATCTGCCATCTCCTCATCTGCTCCTATGGTACAGGATAAGAAGGTCAGTGTGTGATGAGAGACCATGGTACTGTTCTAGCCCCTAGAGGGGGTTGCAGTAGCAGGGTGCCTCTGCTGAACCAGCAGCCTCCTGATGATGTAGGTGACTGCTGCCCCTGGGTAGCAGCCCAGAAGGTGTGACACAAGGCCATACCAACTAGGTGTGACACAAGGCCATACCAACTCCCCACTTCCACCCACATTCCCCCAAGATCCCACATGCAGGTGGCAGGATGAAAACGATTCAGAGATCCAGAGCAAGTCTGGAGCGGCCCAGGCAGTACCTTTGGCTTCATCATCATCCAGCTCCTCTTCCTCTTCATGGATGATCAGGCGTCCATCCTCAGACATCTGGAAATCATGGCTCACTCCTCTGGACCGCTTGGGGCCTGGCTTGGTGGCTGCTCACAGAGAAATGGGTCAGGGCCTGGAGAAGGATCCAATTCTGGGAGCAGCTGTACCCCTAGAGCCCCTGTGCATTGCAGACATCCCACCCTAGCCCCATCTGAAGCTCCACTCCTTACCCAGCACCCGCTGGGATACATTGGGGTCCAGGAAGTTGAGGGGCTCGTCATCTTCCCCTTCCTTGAGCCATGCCTGGCCCTTCTGACGTGCTTGCTTCCTCCACTCCTTGCTCCGATGCCGTTCCTCCTCTTCCTCCTCCTCATCCTCTGAGTCAGCCAGGATCTCCTCCATACTGGTCAAAAGATGGAAAGCACGATGGAAAATGGAGTAAGCCCAGGGGTGCAGCCTGCCCCACAATGCAGAACAACCCTGGAGATGTTTCCAGCATCTCTAGAAGCACCAGCTGAACAGATCCAGTGCCAAGCCCCCTGTGGGGGTTGCTCCTTCTTCACCCCGAGCCTGTCTTCACCTGTCTCCTCTGGGCTGTGGTGGTGGTGCCTCCTCGTCCTCATCCATATCCGCAGCTGCCTTCTTCAGGGCGCGCTGCTTGCGGCTCCGGGATTCTGCCTTGCGGATGTTCACCAGCACCTTATGGTACTCAGCTGGCAGCAGCCCCTTCACCAGCTCAAAACTGAGGAAACACACAGAGAGCAGTCAGCACCCACCTTCTCCTGCACTGCTTCCCAGAGAGCTCCCTCACCACCCCAGGAGACCCTGGCTTACCCAAACTTGCGGATGAACTTGATGAAGAGGTTTCGCAGCTTCATACGGAAGTGGCGTCTCATGTCATCTGAAAGGTTCCCCACAGCCTCCAGCTGTCAGGACAGAGACCCTCAAGACCAAAGCACTCCTGCCTTGGGGACCCAGCCTCCCAACCTTTATCTGCGGGGCCACCTTCTTCACCCTGCTGCTATCTCTTACTGCCTGCCCCAGGTAAGGCCATGGGGAGGTCTCCATGCTTGGCAGTGCTAGTTCATGGGGCTTTTCTGGCACATCTGTGCCAGGATTCAGGAAGAGGGGCCTCCTCACTGCCGTCTCAGCCACTGAGATCAAGGTTGTTTCCTTGGCTCCCAGGCAGAGTACAGCAGGAGATGCTCCTGGTGGCCCGAGTCAGACACAGCTCTGCCCCACCACCCTCCTCAAGGCACGCTGTGCATGATCTCACCATTGTCTGGACATGCTTGGCCAGGAGCTTGGTGTCCACCAGCAGGAGTGTGACCTTCAAGAATCCCAGGGCTGCCTTGACCACATCCCGCGTGCGGGAGGCCAGCAACAGGCAGATGTTCTGCAGGAGCTGCTCCACCACACTGAACTCCAGGTGATCTGCAATTGTGGTGGGACTCAGCCACAGATGGCTTCCTCCTAGCACCCACCTTCACTGAAGGGCTCTGCCTCATCCCCTCAGCCCTCCTGCTTCTGCTCACCTTTGAACTCGAAGAACAGGCGGGTCAGTGCCAGCACAGTGCAGCTGATCATGGTGACTGAGCCCGTGAGCCCCACGTAGATCAGGAGCAGGAACCGCTGCATAGCCTCTGCAAGAGGGGGATGACTCAGGCCCTGAGTCCCTGAGTCACTCTGTGTCCAGCAGCACCCCCGGACCATTTCAGCAGAATGCTCAGCATAGGTCTGACCTCCCTGGGGCCAGAGTGGCTGTGGAGCTGAGCAAGCAGAACAGAAGCTTACCTTCGGGGGTGGGTCCAAAGCGAATGAAAGCATGCCCCATCTCCACAAGCAGCATGAAGGCGTTCTTGCGAGCCCCCACTGACACCTCCTTGGTGCATAGGACGACCTGGAGGAACAGAGGCATGTCACCACTGCTGCCACTACCACAGTGAGAACCAACCAGTTACTCCCAGGGACAGTGCTCACCTCTGGGACCAGGGCAGTGACAAAAGGCTCATGCTCTGCAGATAGCTGCTTCACAATGTGGAACAGGCATTTCAGCCGGGGCTGGGGAAAGAAACAGACTAGCACTGGTACACCCAGGGACACACACGTGGTTACCTCTGCTGCCCAGCCCACCCCTTCCAGCAATGGCTGATCACCACCACCACAGCCCTTGCTCTCACCCTCTTGGCTGGGGATGCTGCGCTCTTGAGCGAGTCCAGCAGTGCTGCCTGCAGGTCCTGGAGGTGGGAGCGGACAAAGGCCTGGCAGGGAGCGTGGGGAGCGGCACACACCTCCTCCAGCACGCGGTATGCCTTCTTCTGCATGCTGCGCTCTTTGCTCTGCAGGGACAGCCAACATGCTCCCACTGTCAGGGCAGCCCCTCACTATGGTGTCTGGAGGGACACCAGGACCCCACACCACCCAGCAGAGACCTATCCGCTATGGCAGCTGCTCAGTCCCTAGAGTGTGGGTCCAAGCTGACAGCAAGCAGCAGGTGCTCCACTGCAGCCCCTGCACCTCTCAGGGCTGGAGACCAACTCACCTGGAGAGAAGGCTGGATGGTACAGTACAGGGAGTCCAGGGACTGCTCATCAGCATAGGGTGCCATTGCCACTACCAGGTCCAGGATGGAGAGTCTGCAGCAGAGAAGGACACACAGCTGCAGCTGTTAACTGTGGCATTACATCCTGACCAAGCTGGGACACCAGCTGTGAGTCACATCAAGTCCACAAAGGTGGCAAAGCCCACACAGGACAATGCCGTAGTACTGCTCACCAGGAGCAAGCCAGGAGTTTTACCCATTAGCACCAGCTCCCACGTGTTACCTAGTAAACTCAGAACTCTCAGGACTGGTCAGCTTTGCACTGGCTTTCTCCAGGAATCCGCACACCATCTGCAGGGCAGGCACAGAGAGTAGGATTAGAACTGATTGAAGCGAGTGCTTTTACAAGAGTTTGCAACCCACCTGGCAAACACCTTGCCAGAACGCTTTGTGGAGACCAGAAGCACCAGTGAGTCCAAAAACACTTGGACAAATTCACAAAGAGCTTGTGCATGACAGGCCTGATGTGACTGCAAGATTGGGAAATCCTAGACTGTGGGCTGGAAAGGTCTCCCTGCCCATGACGGCAAGGAAGGGCTGCTCTCTGGTCAGAGCCTTTCTTCCTGTCCTCTTCCATCAGGCCTGCACCAAAGCCCCTTCAGACTGGGTCTGGCTGGGAGATGCTGGCCTGAGCCAGGATAGCTTGCCCCAGTGCCCCACAGGCCCCTCACCTGAGGATCTGTGATGGTCAGGTAAGCACGGACAGTGTCCAGCACAGAGCGGCGCTGAGCACTTGTGCCCCCATCCTCCTCAGGTTGGCTGTACACGTTGAACAGGATGGGCAGGAAATTTTTGGCAAAGCGACCCACTTCTGCCCGCTCTGCATCTAGGGAAAGGATGACAGAGGGCTATGTATCAGCATTTCCCCTCCCACAGGTGACAGGAACCCACCACAAGGATCTGTTTCCCCCTCAACCTGTCTCGCAGCCTTTGTGGATGAGGGTGCGCAAGGCCTGGCACACAGTGGGGCGGAGATCTGGGCGCTCACTGATGGCCATGCCCAGGGTGCGGGCCAGCCCCTTGAAGGCCCCCAGCACATCTGTGGGATGGGTGCAGAAGCCAGGCAGCAGAGTCCAGACCTAGAAGGCAAAGGAAAAGGTGGGAGGCCACAGTCTTTGCCCAGTCACTGCTCCCCAGCCTGGTACCAGGGGTACAATATGGCAGGGCTCCCAGGCACTACTTGTTACCTGCCACTGCAGCGTGTCGTAGATCTTGGCCTCCACACTCTTCCCAGCCTGGGTAAATTCCAGGGCTGCAGAAGAGAAAGAGGAGATAAGCGGAGCAGAAGATGTTGCAAAGCCTTGCTCCACCCCAGGGCAGAGAAGGGAGGTCCCACAGAACACCCTGGACTACTGAGACCCCCAACATGCTGCTCTCCTCACCTCTGCTTTTCAGGGTGGCCGCCAAAGGCAAGAAGTAGCTGGTGAAGAAGCCCAGCCGTGCACCCTGCACGTTGTCCCGCAGCACTGGCAAGAGCCAGCTGCGGGGGAAATCCAGCGTCTCCCTGGGGAGGAAAGGCATGGGTGAGGAGGGTGTGGGGCACTGCCAGCATCAGCCCCTGGGCACAGGGTACTTTCACCCAGCCCCAAAGCTGGGCACAGGTAGGCTTAGCAGCCACACCTGCAGCACTGCATGGGGACTGAACAGGAACACAACAGCTGCAAAGCTGCTACCCCATGACTGTACTCACTCCTTGCCATTGATCTCCAGGGGCACAACTTCCAGCAGCACCTCGGGACCCATGGTGCTCACAGCAGCCCCCACTGCCTGGTCCACTTCAGCAGTGTAGGGAAAGTGGGGGGAGAGACGCAGGTCACACAAGGACTGGAGACACTGTAGGGACAGGGCAGGACAGTCACAGAAGAGCCACGTGCACAGGTCGGGCACATATCACTCTCCCCCTTCAGGGATGCCAGCTGCCCTACATGTCCCTGTGCTGAGTGTCCTAGAGCTGTGCACACTCTGGCCACACACGGACAACAGAGCAGAGCAAACAGCATGGCCCTGCTCCACAGCTGGAGGGGGCAACATAGCCCAGACAGCAACACAGCCACCCCACCAGCCTCTATGGATGAATCTGTGCCCTCTCAGCCTGAATCACCTTCCGCATGATGGGATGGCACTGCTTCCCACATGTCTCAAAGAAGATCTCCAACACTCGTAGAACTTCATCCCATGCTGCATGGAAACGGTATGTCAGCCCTTCCTCCACTGATCTGGGGAGGAGAAAGAAGATGGTCACGCTGGCAGTATTCAGGGTACCCACCAGGCCTGCCAGACCCCACTGAGGACTGGGCAGAGGCTGATCAGAGCTCAGCCAGGCCCATGGGGCCAGCCCCTCTCACATCACTGCTCCTCACCTGAACATCTTGCACAGGTAGGCAGCAGGGGCTGGGGCAGATGTAGACACAGTGCCCATGTCCTCCATGTGGGGAGCAATGCACTCATTCAGAAGGGTCTGCAAGGGCAAACAAGATGGCACAGCTGTTGGACCACAGAACCCCCAGCTTCACGGGCACAGAGGGGCATACCACTCCCTGGCAAGCCCCACCTCCATGGCAGAGCCCCCCACAAGGCCCAGGGCATCCAAGTGGGGAGAGGTGTCTGGGTGCAGTACCTCCAGGGTCTGCGCTGCTGCTGACACCACCTGGGAGTGTGGGGAGAGGAAGCAGTTCATGGCAGCAGAGAAGAGCCGTGGCAGGTGAGCCCAGCACAGGTCCTTCTGCAGCCTGGAGAGGAAGGAAAGGCCAGATTAGAGATCAAGAAGTCACCTCTCCCCTTGCCCAGCTGTGGCCCCTGTCCGCACCTGCCCAGGTTGATGTGCGCCCGCTCCATGGTGGACAACCAGGTCAGCAGCGGTTGCAAGTCACTCGTGCTGGGCACGTAATCATAGAGAGCCTGCAGAAGCAGAAGGTTGGGTAGGTAGGTGGGTGCTGTGCAGCTGCTAGCTCTGTCCCTCCCAACACTGGTACCCCACACTCACAGTGATGATCTGGGCATTGAGCTCAGCTGGCAGGCAGGCCACGCTGGCCTGGGCGCTGAAGAGGCTGTGGAAAGCTTGCATGGCACATGCTGTCACCAGCTGCAAAGGACAGGGTGTCAGGAGAGGGAGCTCTGCTTTGAACTCACTGTCCCCGTACCCCAAAGCAGGCTCTGCCCTGGAAAACCCAGCACTATTGCAACTATGCCCCACCCGCATAGCCTCCCTCTTCCACAGCAGTCAGGCCAGCCAGCTGTCCTGGGTTCTTCTCCATTTGCATCCTGCACTTCCAGGCTCTCAGTTGACAGTTGGGAGAATTTGATCCCTTTCAGAGTGTAGCCCATGGGGAAAGGGTCTGCCCTTGTAATCCCTGGGGTGCGAACACTCACCACATGGCTGAGGGTCATGACTCGGAGCAAGGTCTCACAGCAGGTCTTCACCAGAGCTGCAGGGAAGCAGGACAGCACGTCCCGCAGCAAGGCAAGGACATGCAGGGTGGTGGTGGCCTCCTTGGCACCTACAGAAGCAGAGCAACCTCTGAGCCTGTAGCACACTACAGCAATGCCCTGCCCAAGGCAAAGACCCCATGACAGCAGTGGGGCTGACACACGGAACCAGGGTGAACACTCCCCTGACTCCTGGAAACAGGAAAGCTGAGGAAACAGGAATGGCTGAGGAGGCTTCAAAACACCACAGGTGCCCCAAAGATATCTCATACTCTCCCCAGCAATCCAGTGTGCTGCAAGCTCCCCTCTTCCCTCCAAGTCCTTACTCTCCCACAGTGGCAGAGTCCCCCACACTCAGCTACAGACCCCATGCTCCAGTGCCCCACACCTCCAGCTTTTTCAATCTCCTGCACACAGAACTTGGCAGTGGAGGGTGCTGCAGGGTGATGCGCAGGGGCTGAATCGCCAAACATGAACTCACTGCCCCTCAGGACAGAGCACACGCCATATTGCGCTGCTTTCCGCACCTGGGGGAAGAAGAACCCAGGTGAGTAGAAACTACAGATCCGGGGGTACAGCCATCCCCAGACACAAACCCCAAAAGCAGCATCATCTCCTGCCAGAAGCACTGGGCTCTTACCTTGGGCTTGGTATGAACACAAAAGCTCAGCAAGCCATGATAGACCTGCAGGGTGACGGGGTAGCTCCAGGCTGCCAAGTCTTGCTTCCGTAGCAGTGTGGCCAGGCAAGAGAGAACCTGTGACAAGGGAGCAGCAGGGGCATTAGCATCACCTCACAGACACATTTCCCTTTCACTGCAAGGGCCTCAGGCCGAGCATCCAGCACCACCCTACAGCAGCAGCCTTGACCCCAGCACTCAGCAGACCCTGGGCAGACCTGACCTGGCTGGCTGTGTCTTGGCTACTCACCCATCGCAGGGCAGAGGTGGAGCTGCTGCAGGCCTGTGAGGACACAATACTCATGAAGGCTTTTGAGGCATCTGAGAACTTTTTAATAAGAACAGGGCTCGGGACCCTGCCAAGAAAAGAGGACATATCAGTGGGGTGAGAAGCAGACAGCTGGTGGCAGTCACAAAGAGGACTGCATCCCCAGCTCACCCCAGCTGAGATCCCAGCTGGGTCTCTTCCCCAGCCTGGGGAGGGAGAATAGCACCAATCCCTTTTCCATGATGGGGTCTGATAGCTCTCTCTGCTTATCTGCAAACCACTCACCGCTTTAGGACAAGGTTAAGCAGGTAGGCAACAGCAGACAGCGACTCAGGGGACTCCACTGCCTCCAGCGTGGTCATCTGGGAACAGAAGGTGGGTAAACGATGGGGCACAGGGGTTCACACTAGGCCAGCCCTTACCCCACCTTGAGGGGGAAAAGAAACAAGGAGCACCCCAACAGCACCTCTGCTGAACAAAGACACTCAGGCTACAAGCACAGTACCTTTATCCCTTCTCAGAGCCTCTTCCACACAACCAGCACTCACCAGTGCAGCAAAGTATTCCGTCTCACTCTCCTTGCCCCCCTGGGAGCGGATCACCTCTGTCACAGCTGCCAGCACGGCACAGATCTGTGAGCAGCCAGCAAAGCAGGTTCAGCATCTCTAAGTCTCACAGCCAAGGGGCCAACCCCACCAGACACCTCCCTTCCCCAGCCCTGCTCCTGTCCATACCTCTTTGTGAGCAGCAGAGTTGGATTCCCAGAAGCGCTGCACTTTGCTGAACGTGATGTTAGTGCAGTCGCTCAGCCCACTCAGGAAGGTGCCGGAGGACTTCTCTGTGGCAGCCTCTTCAGCATTGTCCTCCTCCATACGGAACCGAGCACTGTCACTTGCCCGCTCCAGATGCAGGGACCCCGACTGCAGCTCATTGTGCAGCTTCACTGCATCCACCGTCAAGTTACTTTTCTCTGTGGGGATGAGAGCTGTGTCAGATCTGAGAAGTCACATTGCTCCACCATTCACCCTGAAATCCCCCATGCTCCCCTCCCCTACCAGCCAGACTGGTTTGGCTGGAGCTCATATCCAGCATGTGGAATACAGGTGCTGCGTCACCCCAATGGGCAAAAGCACTTGAATAACTGTAAAGAGCTCCTCATTCCTATGCAAAGAAATCAGAGCACAGTCCAGTCATCTCTGACGTTAAAGAGCATCATGTCTACACAAACGTGTGCCGATGTGCCAAGGCTTTAACACTGAGGTGCTTCTTGTACTCTGCCCAGGAGCAGCCAGTGCTCTCGCAGTACCCGGCACACTTTCGTTTACCTTCCCCATCATGTATGGCTGAATGTTAGTTTGTCAAGTTCCTCACCACATCAGACACCACAGGAGCCTTGCATGGCGACAGACACTGCAGCATGCGGTGCCCCATTCCACTTCTGAGGCCCAGTGTCACCATGAGGTTAACTCGTTACTCCGTGGCCTCAGCTGTCCTTCCCGGTTTGCTGCCTCCGCCTACCCTGGAACTGTCAGCGGCTCCGGTCTCCCTCCTGCTCCAGCCCCAGCTAGCTGGGGACCGAAGGTTCGCTAGCTGGGAACCTAGCTGGGACCCGAAGGTTCGCCCAGCAGCCCTCCGCGCGCCTGCACCCCTCCGGGAAGCCCTGGACACAGGTCAGGAGCTGCCCGCCCTGGCACACTACCGCCCCGCCCGCCCCTGTCCTTACCCGCCGGCCGGCTGCAGAAGCGGCTGCGGGCAGCCAGACGATGCTGACGGGTCTCGGGGTTGGAGTCGCTGCTGTGGCCCTTCCGCCAGCGCTTCAGCTTGGCCGCGGCTCCCGAACGAAGCCTCCCGCTCCGCGCCATGCTGGACCCGGCTCCACGTGCGGCCGCGCCCAGCGCCCCCTTTCCGCTTCCGGCGCCAGCCGCCATCTTGAGTGAGGGCAGCCGTCAGGGAAGTCCGCATCCCGGCCGAGCGGGCGGGAAGCGGTGTCGGGGAAGCCTAGCGAGGTCGTGCCCAATCGGGGCTGAGATGGGAGACCTAAAGGGCCCACGGAAAGCCACCAGCAAGAGTCCACCAGACAACCCCGTCGCCAAGCTGCGGCCCTGTGAAACTGTTGAGACCAAGGCCGTAGCCACGGGCGAGGAGCCACGCGTTACGTATCACTGTGTGTCATGACGTCACGGTGACAGCACGCCCTGAAGGTCGCACCGCCCTTCGCGGCCGCGCCATGTGCTACGTGCGCCTCCGCCTGGCGCGCGTTCAGCGCATGCGCTTCCCCCCCACCGGCGGGGCGCGGGGCGGGGCGGGGCCGAGCGGGGGCGTCAGTCTCGCGCGCGGCAGCGGCGTGAGAAGCAGCGCACGCCTGTCCCGCAGCCCGCTATGGCCGCCGCGTACCGGCTCGTCCTCGTCCGCCACGGCGAGAGCGCCTGGAACCTCGAGAACCGCTTCAGCGGATGGTACGACGCTGACCTCAGCCCTGCCGGACAGCAGGAAGCGCGACGCGGTGGCGAGGCCCTCCGAGGTACCGGTGGACGAGGGAGGGGGTGTCGGCCAAGAGGCGGGTCGCGGGGGACGGGGGGGAAGGGATGTGGCCTAGTGCGGCCACGTCGATCCTAACGGGTGCTGATTTGGGGCTCTCCGATGCCGGGTGAGAGCCTCCAGTGCCAGGTCGGGAGTTCAGTGCTGCTGGGAGGGTCGTATGTACCGCAGCGTGTTTGTTGTCCGGTATCGGTCGTGTCCTGGCCACCGCCGCCGCTTTCTGTAAGGTCGAGGACGCGACCAGTACTGGTGTGGTGAGGCGGCCGCCCTTGCCCTTTCACCGGTTGCATAAGGCCCGGCACTCACCTTCTTGGTCTTCCTCCGCCTCCCCCTTTCCCTGTATCTTCTAGATGCCGGCTACGAGTTCGACATCTGCTTCACCTCGGTGCAAAAACGGGCGATCCGTACTCTCTGGACCGTCCTGGATGCCATTGATCAGATGTGGTTACCTGTTATCCGGACCTGGCGCCTAAATGAGAGGCACTATGGGGCTCTCACGGGTTTGAACAAGGCTGAGACAGCAGCGAAACACGGTGAGGCGCAGGTCAAGATCTGGAGGCGCTCCTATGACATTCCTCCGCCTCCCATGCAGTCTGACCACCCCTTCTACAGCACTATTGCAAAGGTAAGACTCACTGCTCTTTGACTGCCTTGCTAAGGGTCTCTTAAAAGTCACCTGCAGTGTGGCCTGGCTTTCTCTGTAAGGGCTCCTGTGTCTCTGTTGCATTATCTGGGGCTATTGTGTGTGGTGCTCCTAGACTTTAGGCTGAGTTTATCCTGCTTCCTCCCTATGGAGTTGAACTCTTGGGCATTGCACAAATAGATCCAAAGCAGAGGGCACAATACCTCTGTTAATCATTAGTGCCATGATCCATTCATGGATGTTTGATCTGGTTTCTTTGCCCGGATAGGCAATGGATGACTGTTTGACTGTTCCCAGGAGGGCTCACAGCCCTGGCTGGGGCTCATTGCAGCCCCAAACCTCAAAGGCACTTCCTTGCTTCCAAGCCTGGCTTTGCTTACATGTAGTGGGTCCTCAGGAAGAGAATTTAGGGCAGAGACAAAATCTTGCCACCATCTTCCTGCACTGGATGGGGGGGCTGCTGTGTGAGCATAGTCATTCTCCTAGGATCGTCGCTATGCCGACCTGACAGAGGACCAGCTGCCGACTTGCGAGAGCTTGAAGGACACCATTGCCCGGGCTCTGCCTTTCTGGAATGAGGAAATCGTCCCACAGATCAAAGAGGGCAAACGAGTCCTTATTGCTGCTCACGGCAATAGCCTGCGTGGAATTGTGAAGCACCTAGAAGGTAGGTCACCCCTGCAGGAACATCCCAGGGACCCCTTCCTTCCCCAGCTGCCACTGTGGGAAGGTCCAAGGGTGACAGCACTGCTGTGCTTGCAGGCATGTCAGAAGAGGCCATCATGGAGCTGAACCTGCCCACTGGCATCCCCATTGTCTATGAGCTGGACAAGAACCTGAAACCTGTCAAGCCCATGCAGTTCCTGGGGGATGAGGAGACTGTGCGCAAGGCCATGGAGGCTGTTGCTGCTCAGGGCAAGGTCAAGAAGTGAGGGCAGGCAGCAGACCAGCACGTAGTAGAGCCCCCTGCCATCCCCCACCCCTCTGTTCACACCCCCACAGTTTTAGGAACTCGGAGCTGTGGAGCTGGAGCCGCTCCCCATGGTTAGGCTCATTCCCTCAGACTAGGCTCCCCTCTGCAGATAGCCTGTGGGCCCCGGGGTGAGGGCTGGACACAGAGGTCTGGTGTGAAAGGGAGCCCTGGCTCTGTCAGGCAGCGACCACACACATGTCCATGCTGTGATCCCAACCCTCAGACCCTGTCTGCAGATGGACAGGCCAAGCAATCCCTTGCCATGCCAGGCTCCTCTTTGCTTAGTGTCCCTGGCAGCTCTCATCACCTGTTTACTGTAGTTTTGTCACTTGATTTAGTCCTCCTGGGAGCAGTGAGGCAAGTGCAGTGCAAGTAGCAACCAAGGTGGGTACGCCATCCCCTCATGGGTGTGTGGCACAGTGACTGGGATGCTACTGGAAGGGTTGTGTTTTCATGCACGTGGTGCAGCACCCCAGGGCTGTATGACTTTGAGCCCAGCTCTGCCAGCCCCTGCTTTAACTATACTGCCTTCAGTATAGTTAAAGCAGACAAGGGCGAGGGAGAGAGCCTATTGCCTGGAGATCTGTGTCTGCCACATGCTTCCCGCAGCTGATGCCCATCCTCATCCTGCTGGTGAAGCAGGTGCTGTCCCTCACGCGTGTATGTGGCCTGTCACTGTGGCCTCCCCTCTGCCAGTGTCGTGAGCCTGGGCTTGTACAGGGTCAGTGTAACTGTCCAACCATAGCAGCTGTCTTGTTCCAGTTCAATAAAGGAGTAATGCGCAATAAGGAGGTGTCTATGTGTCTCTGGGCCATGTGGGGCTCCCTGGTGCCAGCATCTGCACAAGGCAGCAGTCACTGCTGGGCACAGACATGAGAGTGCAGAAGCTGTGCCAGGCTCAAGCAGCAAAGCTCAGCTCTGCAATCCCTGCCTGAGAGGGTGACACCCTGCCATGCTGTGGTTTTTGGGCTCCACGTGTACCACACCCTCACCCCAAAGGGCAGGGCACACACGTGTGGCCCAAGGAGATGAGATATGTCCCCAGGCTGTTCTCAGCCACAGCCCACCCACACTGATTAGTGGTGTGCTGAGACAGGCTGTGCTCCAGGCTTGACTCCAGCATGGGGAATCCAGCGTGGGGAGACGAGTGCCCAGTACAGCCGCAACCCAGGGCTCTGTGCTGTTGGGCTCACTGCGGCAAAGTCACTCCATTACTCCCCTTCACCAGCAGTGAAAATGTGCTTCCTTCTGCCACTGGTGCTGTGGAAGCTGCTACCTCACCTGCTGTGCTGCAGGAGCCAGACCAAAGTGCCACAGGCAGCCCTGGCTCCGACACCAACTGTAAAGAATAAAGCATGGAGCTCTCAAAAAATATTTATTATCCACAAGTAGCAAACCTGTCCTGCCAGTGGAGGCCTGGCTGAACCTATGAAGGAGGTGGGAGCCCAGGGGCTGCTCTGGCTCCACAGGCCCCAGTCCTGCAGCCCCCTGCCACCCTCAAACCCTCAGGCGTTACGTCTGCAGGAACTGGGGCTGCACCCGGGCCACCTTGCGGAACTCCTTGGTGTGTGTCCGTGGGCACTGCATCTCACACCAGCTGATGGGCACCATCTGCACCCCTGGGGACACAGTATGTCAGGGTTACTCCTTCCCAAACTTGCATTCCTCCATGTGGAGAGGGAAGCAGCGCATCAGTTGCCCCTAAGGCACGGATGAGGCAGAACTGTTTCAGCCCAGATCCTGTCTCTGTCCCTACCTGCCTCACTCCGTGCCACCACCACGCCCAGCTCGTTCTCTGCTGTGCTCAGCAGGTAGTTGGACTGCGCGTCCCCCAGGGAGATCTGGTTGGACAGGGTTAAGTGAAAGACTTCCACAAGGGAGCTCAAGCCAACCCACTGTCCCTGAGGGGGAAGGATACAACTTTGGCCAGGACGATGTCACTGGGGCGGAAGCTCTTGTACACTTCTACCTGCACAGGAGAGAGCAGGCAATGCCACACGGCACCAGGGTGCTGTCAGTGGGGGCACAGGTCCCCCACAAGCAGAAACCGGGGGCAACGGGTGTAGAACAGTTACTGGCAGTGGATCACTGACCTTATCCTTCTCCGTGGCTCGGATATCTTCTCTCCTGAAAAAGGAGATGGAGGAGTCTGAGTGCCAGTGAGCAAAGACGAGTCAACAGCTTGTGGCAGAAGCTGCCCCCAGCCTCCCTGGGTGCTTGCCAGGACCTGCTGGACACCAGCCCTGTGCTCAGGGCAGCCAGCTGCACTGCCCACAACAGCCTTCCTCCCCCTGAAGGGTGGGGGATCCTAACCTTTTCCCTACCGTATGGTGCCTCGGAAGGTAGATTTCAGTGGTGTGGAGCCAACATACAGAATGTGCACCTTGGCAAAGCGAGAGTTAATACTGCAGACCTGCATGTAGGAAAAGGGGAATTAGTGCTTCAGGCAGGGAAAGGGCAGGGAGCAGGCCAGGTTGCATGGGGAGCTCAGGTCTCACTTGGCCTCCTCCTCTCTGTGACCAAGCAATGGTGGGACACCTGGCAGCAAGCCAGGTGAGGAAGATTATACTTGTGCAATTCGAGGCACCAGAATAACGCTGAAATCTGCAGTGATCCCAGTCCCTCTCCCTCCACCAGGAATGTAGGAAACTACTTCCTAGTCTTTGCCATCCTTTCTCTAAGCTGCTTGAGGCACTGACCTGCACACTCCCTGCACCACAAAGATTGATGGAAGGAAAGCAAAGAAAATCCTCCTCTCAAGCCCACCTGGCTCTCAGGGCATGCCAATATACACTTTTTTTGTGAGTGAAGGACTCAAGGGAGCCCCTGGGCTGCCCCTGCCCTGGTGGGAGTTGTACAGAGGGGACTAAGAAGCCTAGGGTCTCCTCACCCCACCCTATCCGTGTGCACGAACAAAGCTCAGTGGGAGACAGAGCCGAGGCCTTGCAGCTTGTCAACGCAGCGCTCCAGCACCCCACCTTGCATGTCACCACAGCCCCCACGTTGGGCAGGAGCTGGGACTCGCTGTCTCTCACCACCGACACCACGGGCAGCTGCAGGGCAAGACACGAGGGTCAGCACAGGGCACAATTCGTGCACAGGGATCACCAGCCGAACCCCGTCGGAGCCCCATTCCCCGTCGCAGCCTAGTCTCCAGGGAGGCTGTGCAGCTTGGGCGCGCGGCACTCAGCCCTGGGGAGGAGTAGCCGTACCGCAGCCGGGCTCACCTCGTTGTCCTCACTCTTCCTCTCCAGGCAGCCAGCCAGCGAGGAGAAGATGAAGCCATGTCGAGTGTATGTCCCGCTGCCAGCCGTGGCCTCCTCCGTGCTGCACAGCCGCTCACCTGCGACACAGGGGCTCAGGGGCTGCCGGGGCATCCCGCTCCGGGGACCCGGGCCCCGGACGCTCCGGGCACAGCGCTCGCTCCCAGCCGGCCCAGTGCGGGACATCCCCGGGGCAAGCCCCTCCGCGCTGCCTCGTCCCGTACTCCTGTCCTAGGCCACCGCGTCCCCTTTGTGGGCAGTAGGAGCCGTAGCCCCAGTCCCAGGAGCCCCAGACCGCCCCAGGCCGCACTCACCAGGGACGCAGTAGCGTGCGGGAGGCGCCATGCTCGCTGCCGACAAGGCGTCACCAGAAAGTCCTCACCCTATTGGTTCCAGACGTCAATGCTGCGGTGTAAGCCTCGCGGCTATTGGTTCACTCCTACCTGGCGTGAGGCCTGCTGGGAGCTGTAGTCCAATGACGGCAGACGGTGCTCCCGGCATGCCGTGCGCGGGCGCTGCCCGTGGGCCGGCGGGGCCCGGGCATGGAGGCGGCGGGCCCAGGTCGGCGGCGCCGGGCGGGGGTGTCAGGGCCTTCCGAGAGGCTGTGGGCTTGTAGGCTGTTGTAGCTGCCGTGGGGCTGGGCGGGCTGGGCGGCGATACAGAGGTGCTCCGGGTGGGGAGCGCGGGGGCCGGGAGGCGATGGGGGATGCTTCGTGTGCTGTAGAGCAGGAGGTGCTGGTGTGGACCCGGGAGGCAGTGGGAGTCTATCGACTTGGGGGTACCCTTGAGATGAGAGGCAGTGGGGAGAATGCTGCTGGTCTGGAGGGGCCGGGATGCTGCGGGGCTGGATGCTGTGGGGCTGTTGGCGTGGGCAGCCTTTGAGGATGGGGCTAAATACCGGAAAGTGTCTTGGCGCTGTGGGACTGGGTGCTACTAAACCGGGGGAACCGGGCGCTGTAGAGCCACTGGAGGGTGCCACAGGGCTGCACCTGGGTGCCTGGACCTGGCAGAGGAAGGCCTCGTTTTGCCGGGGTGGGGCCAAATCCAAGGTGTCCCACCCCTCGGCTGTGATGTTGCCAGTGCTCTTGTCTGTGCTGGTGGTTGCTCTCCCATTTCCATGGACTCGGTGCCCCGCTGGGACCTGGGGACGGCCATGGGCAGGGTGAGAGCCGGATCCCAGAGCCCAGCTGGGCAGGAGAAAGTTGCGTGGCTCTGCTGGAGCCTCATCTCTCTGGTTGTGCTGCTGTCTTCAGGCAGGTGCTTAGGGACAGTGGGTCTTGCTCTGGAGCAGGCTGGCTGCCTCCCCTGTGGGTTCCCTGCCCAACAACTGCTGCTATTGTAGGTGAGGAATATTCTCCGGGGGGCAGGAAGGTGCTGTGTCTTTGGAGGAAAGGGCTGACCTCAACGCCTGTTTCTGGCTGCAGTGTTTGTCTTTTACCACACTGACAACACATGGATGTGTGCCACCCAAAGGCTGCACGACAGGAACTTGTTGCTCCACTTTGCACCTGCTAAGTTTCAAGGAAAAGCTCTTGTCAAGCCAAAGGGGAAATGTGGAGAAGAGGACGATGCAGGCATTAGCATATCCTACCTCTCCCATACCACGGTATAGAAAGTCTGGGCAGGAGCCATGCCTATGACCTGGAATGGGCTGCTGGGTTTGGGGTCCTCATATCCAGCAGATCCCAACCTTGGGGTCAACCCCATGTTCCTCAGACAGGGTGGAGGAGAGCCCTGGCTCCTTTGGGCAGCCCATCTGGGTGCTGCAGCTTCTGCCCTCACCCTCCCTGCTGCTCCCCAGGGGCTGTGTTAGTGGGCACAGCAGCACAGAGAGATGATCCCTGCTGGAGGGACTCTGAGCTCTGGCACCAGTGCCTGGCACCAGATCAAAGCGAATGCTTGGCCCAGGCTCAGAACGTGCCTTGGCAGGACCCTGGGGCAGCCTCGCTGCTTAATATTGATGGGTATTGCCTGCACGAAGGCCTGGGGGCCCCAACCCTGCAGATCGTTTTCCCATGTGCTGGGCCAGATCGGGTTCCTCATCACTCCCAGTAAAGCTCTCGGGCAGGGCAAGGGGCTCAGCACGCAGGGGAGCACTGGCCCGGGGCTGTCCCTGGGCCTCTCATTTGCTGGTGTGTGGCACTGTTCAAGAATCCAGGCAAGGAGAAGGAGGAAATGCTGGGACTCTTGGAGTGAGGCTGTGAAGTTGGGAGGGTGGCTTCTGCAACTTGGTCCAGGAGTTGAGGTGAAGGGAAGTAGCATCCTCCTTTTTGGGGTTAAGGAGGGACTAGAGGAGGAGGGGTAATACTGTACTGGCTCCTCCACATATTCCTTGTGTGGATTCCCCTGTTCCTGAACATGTTGGGAAGGGCTGAAATCATCCCTGGAAATGGCCCAGCATCCTGGATGCTCATGCCTTCTCTGGTTTCCTCTGAGTCAGACTCTCCGTGTCACTCCCCCGGCCCCCTCCCCGCTGGGAAAGACGAGATGGGACCAGAGAGCACCTGAGCCCAGATGCTGAGGGGCCTGTGCCCCCTGCTCCATGCAAAGAGACATCTTGGCAACAGTGGCCCCCAAGCCTCCAAGAGCCTGGGCTCAGCTTCTCCAGCTCGGCATCCTTTTCGGTTCAGGGAGCTGCAGTACCGGCATCAGCACATCAGGGAGGGGAAACCCTTCCCGAGGGACAGCCAGGCAGCAGGGTGGCCTGCCCACGCCGAGCTCCTATCCCCCCAGGCGTGGTGTGGCAGGGATGAGGAGCCGGCAGCGGATGTTTGCCGCGGTGATGCGCCTGCTCCTCAAGTGCCTGCGGCTGGGCCGGCGGCGGCGGTTCAAGCTGGTGCGGCACGTGGAGCAGCTGTGGCACTACGGACACCTCTGCCTCCGCTCCCTGCTCTACAACTCCTTTACCAACGGCGATGTGGTGCTCGACTCTCTCTTCGAGCCGGTCTACTGGCTGGTGGACCATGTCACCCGTTGGTTTGGTGTGGTGAGTCCTCCTCATGGGGCAGGGTACACGTGGTGCTGAGGCAAGTGTGCTGCTGGGGTAGTGGGTTCAGGGCTGCCTGTGCTTTGGGCAGGAAGTGAGCTGGGACCTCAGTGTGTGATTCAGATTAGTTTCCTCTGCCTCTGTCCTGGCCATACCTCTCCCCAGGCAGGAAGGGGCAGCTGCTGCCCACTCCAGTGACCCAGACTCCTCTCCTGCTGTAGGTGTTTGTGGCACTGGTGATTGGGCTGACAAGCTCTATTGTGGCCATTGTGTACATCTGCCTGCTGCCCCTCATCCTGCAGACCTACACACCTGCCTGGATATGCTGGCACCTTGCCTATGGACACTGGAACCTCATCATGATTGTCTTCCACTACTACATGGCTATCACCACTTCACCTGGGCACCCACCACAGGTGAGGCACCAAGCAGCAACTCAACTTCTCCCAGCTGGACACTGGGCACCAGCTACAGATGGTCACTGGGAACAGCCTGGTGATGTTGCAGGATGCCTCTGAACTGGGGAAGCTAGGCTGGGCAGTATAGAGTGGGGAGGCAGCAGGGCAGCACAGGGAAGAGCAAGAGTGTGAGATGCAGGTTTAAGGTGCACAAATCTCTTCTGACCTGTGCACAGGCCAAGAACGACCTCACTGGTGTGTCCATCTGCAGGAAATGCATTGCCCCTAAGCCAGCTCGTACCCACCACTGCAGCATCTGCAACAGGTAAGGCACCCTCCCTCTGCCTGGGGCAGCCTTTGGAACCCCACTCCTCACCCCCTGCCCCAGTGTGAGACAGGGGCCCTTCTCCCCTGCTCTGCCACTTCCTTGCCCTGTTGCTTGTAGCCTGCAGGGTTGGGGGGTGCCTGTCCCCTCCCAAACACACCACTTGCACTGGCTCTGACACTGGCACTATCCTCTCTCCCAGGTGTGTGCTGAAGATGGACCACCACTGCCGTATCCTTCTGCTGTACTAACCGGTGGCACACTCCCGGGGGGGAACCAGCCCTGCTTCCCCCTTCTCTCCCAGTCCCTTCTCTCGAGGAGACAGCCAACATACGAACAGGTGATGGGAGCAGGGCCCAGAACTGCCCTGGTCCCTGGGTTGGGTTTGGACCCATGGTCTGTCACAGTTATGTACCTTTGACCCCAGAGGCAGCCTGGCTAAACAACTGTGTGGGACACTACAACCACCGCTACTTCTTCTCCTTCTGCTTGTTCATGACCATGGGCTGCATTTACTGCAGCATCAGTGGCTGGGAGATGTTCCGGGATGCCTACGCAGCCATTGAGGTGAGTGGCCTCTCTTGCCATGTGCCGAGATTGCCTGGCTTCCCCAGGCTGAGCTTGCAGAGCGAGGCTGGGCCAGGCCTGGCCATATAGTGACTTTGTTTCCCCTCTTCCTTCTCCTGTGAGGCCCCCAGCTGCTCTGGTCCTGTGTGGGTGTGAGGGGAAGGGTCCCTGCCCCGCTCCTCTGAGACACATAATTGGTGCCCTGTTTTCCGTCCCCCTAGAGAATGAAACTGCTTGAGAAGGAGAGACTGCAGGTGGCTGCCAACCAGGTGGGAGATCCCTGCCCCCCAGCTGCTCCAGGCAGTGTGGAGCAGAGCTGCTCTGCAGGCTGGGTCCTGCTTGGGGCTCTGCTCTCAAGGAGCACCCCACATCAGAATCAGCCCCCATGTTCATCTCACGTGTCAGAGCTGGGGCTGGTCAGGCAGCTCTGCTATGGACAGTGCCTCCAGCAGCTTGGGGTCTGCCTCTGTGCACCCAGCTTCCAGGGGCTTGGGCTGGTGAGAGCTTCTTGGCATGTGCTGTTCAGGCCATGGTCTCCTGGTGAAGCTGCAGCACTGCATACACATCTCTCCCTGACCACCAGCTGCAGTATCCTGACCAGTCCCATGGCTGCTCCCTGCCCCCTTACCTCCAGCCCACTGTTCCTCACATCTGTGCCAGCTCTAGGTGTCTGTCTGTCTGTTTCATGGCTGTCCCAGGCTGCCTCCCCCTGGCTGTTGCATTAGTTCCAGCTGCAATCCTTTTTTGGTGTCCAAGCTCTGCAGCAGGGAGGGGTGCAGCAATCCCTGTCTGGCTTCAAGCTGTAAAGCAGTTTGGGTAATCCTCCCCATCTGGTCCTTTTTCCAGACATACTACCAGACCCCACCACCCACCTTCTCCTTTCGCCAGCGAGCTTTCCACAAGAGCGTGGTCTACCTCTGGGTCCTGTGCAGGTGAGGGGGCCCAGGGGCTGGGGAAAAACAGAGTGAAGCCTGTGACATTGCTCACTATCTATGTGCCTGTAGCTGGGCTTGCTTACTCTAGCACAGATGTCACTGCCCTGCCAGCCTTTGGGCTACAGAGGAGAGATTTTGTCTCTGTCACAGGAGATTAGACAAGCCGACCCACTTAGGCGGTTGTGGGTGCGGGGAGGCAGCCTCAGCCCCCACCAGCTCCACCACCAGGGAAAGAAGGCCTGTGTTCCACCTGCTGTCCCTTGTCATACCTAGCTCGGTTGCACTGGCCCTGGGTGCCCTCACGCTGTGGCACGCTGCCCTCATTACCCGCGGAGAAACGAGCATCGAACGCCACATCAACAGAAAGGAGAGGCAGAGACTGCAGAAGAAAGGCAAGGTGAGCATAGCCCACGGGATGGGGGCTGGCTGGGGCAGAGCCAGACATGATGCACCTCTCCCTGTCCTGCAGGTCTTCAAGAACCCCTACAGTTACGGCAGCTGGGATAACTGGAAGGTGTTCCTGGGTGTGGATGTGCCAAGGTAAAATCCTGGGGAAGCTCCTGCCTGAGAATGTGGTGGCTCAGCAGCTCTTGGGGTTGTAGGGACAACAGCAGTTCTCCTTGGGCTGCTGGGGGAGAGGACGACAGTGAACATTGATCCCACACTCTGCACTGCACTGGGCTTTGTAAGGCATGGAAGACCTGGATATCATTGGCCTTGTGCCTCAGGAGCCCTGTCTGGTGACAAGGTGGCCTGCCCAGCATACCTTTGCGAGGAGAATCTCAGCTGAGGAGCTCAGGATATGGTTCCTCAGAGCTGAGAAGCACCAAGACTTCACCTTTTGGCTGTGGCCTCACTTTCCCCACAGGCACTGGCTCACCCGTGTCCTGCTGCCCTCTCCTCACCTGCCCCATGGGACAGGCCTGAGCTGGGACCTGCCTCCCTGTGTGATGGAGCAACGCACGCCACTCCTGGCAATCTGAGGCCCTGTGCTCTGGACATCCCTTCCCACAGGCAAGGGAGCACATGGGGGACCTGCTCCGCTGCTGCAGCCTCCTTTGGTCAAAGTGCCTGGCAGGAGGCTGGCACATATCGCTGACTGGAGCCAGAGCCATGGGAAACTCTATGGACAGTTTAGGAGCCTGGACGCCTGCTCTCTTGGCACCTGGTGGCTGCAGGCAGCCCAGGGGCAAGGTGGCAGAGCTGCTGCTCCCTGTTCCAGCTGACAGTGCTGCCCTTATTAGCACAGGTACGGGCCAGCATTGGCCCAGCTCAGCTCTCTGAAGGGCTGGGCACAGAGGATGGCATCCCATCCCCCAAGTGCTCCCTGGGGAGTCTTTTTAAGACCATCTACTAAATACTGTTTTTTTTTTTAAGGTAGTCTGGTTTTGTTGTCTTGTGGGGAACATGGACTTGTGGGGATGGGAGAAGAGGCACCACAGTGTTAAGAGAGGAGGAAGGGCCTATAACTAGCAGCATCTTAAGCTGTTCAACATACAGAAGAGCACAGAGGATCCAGCCTGAGCTGCATGGAGACCCTCAGAGCATTATCAAAACAGATATATTTATTCTTCTGGCACATGGGTTGTCACACACCACACATGTGCACCTGTCCTCTCCACTCACATGTGGTAGGGGCTGTCCATCACTGTCCCTGGCTGCAGCAGAGGGTGGGCAAGCCACAAGCAGCACAGCTCCTTCCCTGCTGTGGGTGTGCTGGGAAGGGATTGCAGTAAGTCTGCTGGCCTGCAACCTAGGCTCCAGCCCTAGGACTTGGGGCTGTCCTGGGCTCTGAGGATCCAGAGGGTCCGTAGCATTGGTCAGATGACTTGGTGGCTTAGCGAGGTGCTGGTCAGACTGTTGGTCAGCACAGGGAGGGGACACAGGGCGCTCACCTGCCTGGGCTCCCAAGCAGGAACCTGCAGGGATAGAGATAGTGCCATCAGCCATGTCCCCTACATGCTGGCACCCCTGCATCAGCTACTTCCACACACTCACCATTCTCCGCGTGCTGCCACTGCTTCCTTCCGCACCAGCCTCTTTTTGTCGTCCAAAGGCTTGGCCAGTGCCCGGATAACTCGGCCCTTGTATGGGAGCAGCTGTCCTGCAGAAGGGGCTCTTCATGAGAGAAATGGATGCTGGCTGCCCCCCAAGAGGTTTGGGACCCCCTTTCCCCTCTACATGCAGGAGCAGGCAGCAGAGTGCTGCAGAAACACTTACCACTGTTGTGGGCAGACTGGTGAGGGCATGGGCACAGCGCAGGGCGGCGATGCGGACAGCCTGGAACAGACAGGGATGAGGGCAGCATAAAGGGCAGGAGAGAGGGGCTTAGCAGGGAGGAAGGGGGAGGTGCACACACCATGGTGGGGCTGGAGGTGAGGTTGAGGAACTTGGTGACCAGTGTGTCGACATGCAGGCTCATGACCTGGGGAGCTTCGAGCAGCAGTGGGTGGAGACAGCTTAGTGTGGAGAGCTGTACTACACGATCTGAGCAGGACAAGGCCTCAAGCAGGAGGGACAGCAGCTGCAGAGACAGGAACACAGGAGTCACGAGTAACCCCAAACTATGCACTCCACAATGTCACAGCTCACCCTGCCTGCCACCCAGGCTGGCTCTTACTGTAGGCAGCTCTGTCACCAGCACAGGTTTGGGGAGGTGGTTGAGCACATGGGACAGGCCCTTCAGGTAGTTGGCCTTCACGTCTGTGGAGAGCAGAGATGGTTACAAGCAGCCTACAGAAGGAGGGGATGCTGGCTCAGGGCCCCTGATTAAAGGCTCAGGAGTGCTGAGGCTGGGCTGGGCGTGGCCACTCACCAGGGCCTGCCCCATGGAAGCCCTGCACCAGCTTGGGGACATTGTCAGTGAAGAAGCGCTGGCGGAACATGATGCGCACGTCAGCATGGCAGCCCTTGTGCAGCACGTCTGGGGACTCAGCCATGAGCAGGGAGAAGCCATCGGCTGTGGCAGGGCCCAGCTCCGTGTCACCCAGCAGGCCCAGCAGCTGCGAGGGAGAGAGCCCTGAGACAGAGAGCCCTGCTGCTGGGGGTCCCCACCCAGCCATGGGGGAACAAGGCAGGTTTCTTAGACATCACCCAGCCGCCATCACCACCTACCTTGTCTGTCAGGCAGGAGCTCAGGGGGTGGTAGCGCAGCACCAGGGCTTTGGTCACCTGTGCAGGCAAAACAGTGAGTACCAGGCATGGTCCCCCAGCCCCCCTCATCCAGGGCAGGCCTTACCCAGAGCAGCAGCGTGAGTGCCTGCATTCGGCGGGGCCCCTCCGCAAGGCTGGGCTCCATCCTGTTCATTGCAAGCTGCAGGATTTCATCCAGCTGCTGCCCTGGGGATGGAAGGGACAAACTGACCCCATTCCTCCTGTTGACAGTGGGCAGGGACACCTGGCATCTGCCCCAGCCCCCTTACCTGCTGGGTGCTTGTTCACCAGCCCTGCAAAGCACTTGGCAGCTGTGGTGGCCGTGAAGGGACAGTTGCAGGAACAGCTCAATGCCAGCAGCTCCCGCAGCAGCCATTCCTGCTGAGGGATTGCCACCTGGAAAAGACACAGAACATGCGTTATGGTGTCTTGGTGTTACGGTCCAGGGCTGCAGCTACTCTGTCTATCTGTCCCTGGTGTGGACAGAGGCTGAAGGGTGCTTGGGCAGGGCTCCTCTCCACCCTGCTCCCCATCAACATACATCACGGGGCAAGGAGCAGACGAAGGCCATGAGGAGGGCGACCAGGCGTCTCTGTGCCTCCAAGCACTCCCCATCCTGCAAGGGAAGAACAGTGTCCATGTCATCACAGTCCTTACTGCCAGCCTGTGCCAACATCCTCATTCCTGGCCCATGCTGGTGCCCCAGCCCCAATCACTAAACATACCCCGAAAGGCTGGAAGGAGCAGGGAAAACTGTTTTGGGGTAGGAAGGAGACCTCTCCATCCAGAAAGAGAGGCACCACATGAGACACACTCTGGGCAGCCAGCCTAGGAGAAAAAAGACACTGTAATGTGCTGCTCTGGAAGGGTCACTGGAGACCTCCCAGGAGGCACAGGGTCACCCTGTACAGATAGCAGCAGGGGACATGCAGCCTGCTCCCTCCCCACAATGGAGCACCCAGTCTCCTGCCCCAGCTTCACTCACTCAGGGCTCAGGTGAGTGGTGGCAGCACTGATGACTGGGATCATGGCAGCCAGCACCTCTTCCTCGAGCAGTGCCTTGCCTGGCAGTCTATGGGTGCTCTCTGCAGGTAGTGGGAGGAATGGAACTTGCTGGAGCCTGCTGTTCAGAGGGAGGAGGCAGGCACAGCCCCCTGAATCCACACCAGAGTGGGGCAAGGCTCTGGGACAGGGGCAGGGAGCAGTGGAACACACTCTTGGCGGTCAAGGGTGCCAAAAGGCAGCAACAGCAACACTGACTGCAGGATCAGGGACCCCTGAGAGCTCAGGATTTGCCTGCTCTCCCCTCTGCCACTCCAGTCCTGCACTTACCTTGCATGGCTGCCTGCACAGCCATGGCCAGCAGGCATGGCACCACTGTCTGGTGGAAGTACCAGCAGCCCTCGGCATCCTGTTGGCACTGCAGGGCCACACGGTGCAGGCTCTGGCACACAGCGACCACATCTTGCGTGTTCCTGGCCTCGGTCCCTGCAGGGCACAGTCACCACCAAGTCAAACAGCCTCAAGACCCAACCCCCTTCTCTGCACCAGGATCCTGGGACAATGCAGCTCTTCTGATTCCCACTCCACCAGTGGGATTCACAGCCCAGGTGTGGTATCCTTGTAGCACTGCCATTCCATCTCTCTCCCAGCCATCACCAGTAACAGAGGGAGCTCCTGCCCAGACACGCTCTGTGGAGCTGCCTGCATCAGCTCCATTACCTTTCTGCACCTTCTGGAGATGCTGTAGCAGGACAGGGACAGTCTCCCTCACGATGCTTGTGTGGGTGGACACAGATGCCAGGGCCTGCAGGCAGCGCTGCTGCAAGGAGCGGTGGTTGTGGTAGCTCTCCTCCCGCTCTGAGGAGGAAACACACCTCAGAGGGGGATCTGGGGACGCCCCACCCAAGGGCAGTCAGAGCCCAGACCGTGCCAGGGTGGATGCAGTGAAGCAGCACAGCAGACCCAGCCCATGCCAGGATCAAGGCACTCTGCCTGCTCTGCAGCTGGGCAGCTCCTTCCCACAAGGGTGATCCTGGCCACACATAGGCTGGCTACCAGACCAACCACAGCCTTTCCTCTGCCAGCACATAATGCCTGTTCTGGGAATCCCCCAGGGACAGTCACTGACCTACACCACATAACACAGCCCCACTGCCCAGCAGGAGCCCAATGGGGATGGAAAAGGCTTTACCCCAAAATCAGTCACCACTCCTTTCCCAGTCCTACCTGACTGCAGCTCCTCTTCAAGCCTGGGTACCATGCGTCCAGAGAAAACTTTTGGGTAGGTGGGGGCCAGGGACCCAGCTGCCTCCATCGCTGCTTCACTGCCAAGGGGAAAGTGGAAAAGGTGATGCAAGGATTGCAAATGCAGGGCTGCTTGTACACCAGCTGCATAGACCTGGCCAGAAGGTGTCTCCAGAACCCCATTTCTCAGCAACTTGCCTTTTTCATCCTTTAGGTAGGCACTGCAGAACTCCCTGCTTTGATAGGCTCAGGCTTTCTTATTTCCAGCCCATGAATTGTCTGGTTTATCCCACACAGTCATCTTGTTCAGAGAGTTCCTGTGCCTTCCCTCAGACTACAGCCCCTCTCTGCAGCAAAGCCAGGCTTTGTTCCTCCTCTCAGAATGTGGGTGACTGCCGTGATGCCAGCCCACCCCTTACCTGCTCTGGGAATCCTCCTCATGCAAAGCAAGACGGATGAGGTGATCCACAACCAGCTCCAGATCAGAGGAAGACAGGAAGCCTGGAACAAGAGCCATAGAGGAATCCTACCCTTGGCCAAAGGGAAAGATACTGGTGTGCTGGACAGGATCTTTCCCCCTCATCCAGGCCAACAGCAAGGCAGCAGCACACCAAATGCCAGAGATACAAGGTGCTCAAACAGGCAAGAGAGAGACCAAATGTTCCTGGACCTCATGGCTTGGGTAGAACATGCTGCCGCTACTCCTCTGCACTTACAGGCAGCAGACAAGGATGTCCCAGTAGCCACTGTGTCTCTTAGAAGAGAATGACACCTCCCTCTGTCTCAAGTGAAAAAAGGTACCAACCTTGCAGGGAGCCCAGGACAGTCAGTGCCTTGATCCCAACCAGCTGCAGCTGCACACTGGGATCCACCAGCGCTGAGAACACCACAGAGCAAACTGGGGCTTGGAGCGACAGCAGAATGCTCTCATCTGGACAAAGAGGCACGGAATCACTGCCTGTCTCTGGCTGTCACCGCACAGCCACCATCACAGCACCTGACAGACCCTTTCTGGGTGCTGCATTTGATACCCAGTCATGCAGGGTCCCTGGGACATGGCAGAGGCTCACACATGCAGTACACTGGCCAGTGAGTTTTCCTTGTCTGTCAGCACTCAGGAAAGTGAGGTCAGAGCCAGCAGCCCTTGGGACACAGGTGCCTCCAGAGGGACCAGCCCTCCTCACCTTCTTCCACATGTCCCCACTTCTGCTGTAACTCCAGGAAGCCTAGCAGCATTTCCAGGATTGTCCTCCTCTGGCTGCTCTGCAGGGACACAAAGGTAACCCAGATCACCGTCACTGCTGGGACAGAGCAGCACCTCAGTCCAGCACTGCGAGGCCACAAGGTGCCCATGGGGTCTCTATCCACAACCAGGGAAGAATCCTCTCAGACAGTCTGCTGCCCCCAGGCCCTGTGGAGCCAGTGGGTGCCCCTCACCTGTGTGTGCTTGGTGTACTGCTCCAGCAGCAGGGGCAGGACGCTGTGGGTGATGCGGTGGTAGGTGCGGAGGGAGGCACCTGCTGCTGCCTGCAGGAGTTTGGCACTGGGCCACACCAGCTTCATGTCGGGCTCGCACAGATGGTGCCTGCAATCTGAGATAGGCTGGGTGTCAACTGCACCGGCACAGAGCTCCTCTGCCTCGCATGTGGGGACACAGCTGATAGCGGGGCTGGGACGTGCTGCCAGGGCGCAGCTCTGAGCTGCTGCAGAGCCTCCCCAATTGGGCAGCTTCCCACAGCTCCAAGCACACAGAGAGTGCAGTTCCAGCAGAGACGGAAGCAGCTCAATCCCCTTGTCCCCCCTTCCTGCAGCCAATTACCTTGGAGAAGGCAAAAGTTGCTGTGAGGACTAGAAAGAGAAGAGGCTTGAAAGAGAAGAGGAAGGCACATCTCTACCTAGGAGGATGCTTTCAGGCCTGGCTGCATGGGGCAAGTCTCTGTTAGCTACCTTGCAGGATGCTGCTGAGGAAGGAATCCAGCACATCCTCAGAATCAGAGCTGAGCACGGAGCGGGAGAGGCAGGCAGAGAGAGCATGCAATGCAGCCAGGCATTCCGTCTCAATCTTCTCACTTGCTGTCTGGAACACCTGGAGGAAAGGCCACAAGATGAGCTGAACTACATGCTGACAACAAACCGCAGGCCTCAGGCTCCTGCCATTTCCCCACGTGATTTGAACACGCAGCATGGCACATTCAAGCCACACGGACATGCTGATAGGGCTGGCCTGTCCCCTCCACTTTTCAGCTGGGGCAGTCTAAGGTCACAGGTGTGGGCTGCTGGGAGATATGGGGCCCACCCGGTCTGGTTGAGAACTCCTGCTCAGAAGAAGCCCAGCCATGGTGGAGCCCTGCAGTACTTACCTCTCTGCGCAGGGATGACCAGAGGCTGGGAAGGAATTCCTGCAGCTCCTTCTGCCCGTAGATGGCACAGCAGGCAGTCTGCAAGAGGGAGCCAGGAGAAAGCATCACAGAGAAGCCAGTACCAGGAGGACACAGTGCCAGGACACTGCCCGAACTGGCAGGCTCATGCTGAGCTGCACAAATCACTCAAAAAAAACCAAAACAGGAACGAGTGATGCAGGCCAAACTAGGACTCTGGAAATTGTTGCTCTGCAAGGGAGAGTCTCTGGCTGGCAAGAAGAAGGGATCATAAGTGGCTGGCAGCTGCTACTGCCACAGATCAGCTGTAGGCTGAAGGGAGTAGGGGATCTCTCCTTACCAGAGTCTGCAGCGAGTCAAGCTTGGCACTTTGCAGTTCTGAGTCCAACTTCTCAATAAGCAGAGGGAGAAGGAACTGTGGAGAGAAGCACTTTAATTCAGCCCATCCCTTGCACCACCTTGTCCATGGCCCTGCAAGGCTTCAAGTTCAGCCTCTGCCAGGAGAGCAGAGCTGAAGAGGTACCTGCAATAGGCACCCCCTTCTTCCCAGGGTGTCAGCCAGCACCCTGCCTATGACCAGCTCCAGCAGGAGACAGGGCTGCCCAAGTGCAAGCTCCTGGTCCCAGTTGTTCCCGTCCCAGAGTCACAGCAGGAGCTGCAGCACTATAGCACTATGAAAGGCAGCCTGTGCTCAGGGAACAGTGAGGCGCTCAAGAATCCCCAAGGAGCTTTTTACCTCAGCAAATTGGGGCGTAGAAGCCAGTACGGCCCGGAGGCTCAGGATCAGGTCTTCCCTCTGGATGCCATGAGGATCATTGGGGGGCTGGAAAGGAAGCAGAGAGCAGGTCACCCACCGTTGAGGAAACATCCCAACCCAGCCGTCAGCTGAGGCTGTATCACTTCATCTCCAGCAAGGCAGCAGCAGTGCCAGTCACTGCAGCTAGCTTGGCACCAGCCTGTCAGCCTGTTCACAGCTGAACACTGCTCAGCCAAGATCCTTGCCCACCCTCTCATCCCGTTCCCTGGAGGGGGGACAACCCCCTAAGAAAACACCAGCAAGACATAAAGAATAGGCTGTGGCATATGGCAGACTCACTCACTGGAGTAAAATCAACAGGGAAGTAGCAGGATGTAACTTCAAACAGCTCCTCCACAAAGGGACCTGCAGACAGAGGAGAGAGGGGGTGAGCAAAGATGTTGAGCAAAAAAGGCACAGCAACTATGTTTAGCATCCACAACAGGCCAGCTCTGCAGCTTTTAAAGTGTGTTAGGGTCCACCCCAGGCCCGGTCAGACGCAAGAGCCATCACTCCAACAGCTCAAAGAAAAGGCACATATCTACCAGTCAGCTCTGCATGGCAGGTTTAGGCTCACCCAGGGAATAGTCCTTGGCAATGAGATCACGCACAATCTGGAAGGCCACCAGCAGATTGCGGGGATCCTTCTCCCCATCCATGACCTGGATGAAGCCGAAGGTGAAGTTGGCACCCAGGCCTTTCAGCTCTGCAGAAAGGAGGAGCGTGAGCAGGTGCAGGACATCAGACCTCACAACACAGCATTAAATCAGCCGAGTTGTCTCAGCCCTTTTCCAGGTCTCCCAGGCAGAGCCACAGAATCCTTGGAGAAGGTGAAAGTGAGTCATTTACCCAGCCTCAACAATCCCAAGAGTGGCTCTGGCATCTGCCCCCTCACCTTCCTCCCTGGTGTTCATGAAGTTGGTGATGATGCTGTAGACTGTGTGGCGGTCCAGCTGCAGCAAGGACTGGAGGGAGGAGCAGACCAATCAAAACCATCCTCTACACATGGCAGCACAGCTATCTACTACCCCATGGGCAGCACATGCCCTCGAGAGAGAGCAGGACCCCCAGCAGCTCAGCTGCTGCTTCCTGGCACAGAGATCCCATTTATCACATGCAAAGTGTGCACATGCCTATGCAATGCCACATAAACATGACTGTGTCCCATCACTGCATAAATGCACTATCAGTCACACCAGGGCCACACATACTGCCCAAGGCACTGCCAGCAAAAACAATCTTAAACGTGAGGAGAATTGGACTGGGGGCACTTAAACACAGCCTGGAAAATGAAGCAAAAGGAAATAATTCCCCTAGGGCTGAGAAAAGAGAGGACAAGGGCCAAACAGGATTCTTGGCTACTGTCTGTCTCTCTTGCAGTGAGCCAAGCTGTCTCTAAGCTCTGCAGAAGCACTGCACTGTGCTGAATGTGGCCAGTCCTCAGGGCAGGCAGGCCATCCCCAGACACACAGGGAGCAGAGATCAAGGACAGAAGGATAGGAAATCACATTGCTCACCTGCACATGTACCTCCTGGAAGATGGCTTTGAGCACAGACACTGCTAGCCCTGGGGACAGCATCTCACACATGCTCTGGGGACAGGAAGAGAAAAGCAAGAATAGAATACCATGATGGCAGCCACATAACAGAGCTCCTGCCTCCATGCAGCAGCTGCCTGCAGGATCCTCTTCCACAACAGGGAGAGCTCACCATCCTCTCCCCAAACAGAACAGGACAAGATGCCCATCGTCTGTGCTGCTCCCCAGGGTGGCCAGGGAATCCTTGCCCCAGTACCAACACAGGGCAGGAAATCAAGGCAGTCTCCTGTCCCCGGCTCCTCCGCAGGACGCACAGCAGGAGAAGAGAGGAGACAGGGCAATGCTGCCAGATGGGCTGACAGCCCAGCCAGGCCCTGCTTGACACAGTGCTCCAGCCCATACCCAGGTGTTGCACCTCCCTGACACTGCTCTGGAATGCATCCCAGCACTGCAGGCTGCGGGTGAAAGCTCACCAGTGCTCGGAGTCCCTGGAGCACCGAGGGAATCACCAGGTGATGATCTTGCAGCCGGCTCTCATAGAACAGGACCAGATGCAGCACTGTCAGAAACAGACACCAATGTGTATTAGCCCTAGGAAACGCAGCTGCTGGGTGCTGGCCCCAGCTCAACCACAAGCTGATGGATTAAGAGTGAGCACATCTTGCACTGGTGAATGGGACAAACTGCTGCTGTTGGGTGCACCCACCTGGCTCCAACACCTTTGCCCTCTCCTCATAAGCAGCCTAACTGCAGCAGGGCAGCAGCCACATCTGGCTGCTGCAGAAGCGCTGGAGCTACCCAAGAGGCATTTGCCCTGACCTGTCCAGACATGTGGATGCAGACACCAGCAGTAGAGTGGCAGTCTGCTCAGTGGAGACTGGAGGATGTCATGGGGTGGGGCACAGGGCTGGGGCAGGAGTTCTGGCTTCCTTGCACTTGGCTCCACAACACGTTCCTGGACCCTGAGTCACGGCCACGGGCGCCTGCACACCCCAGCCCTGGGGAGTGGTAGCAGGAAGCAGACTGGAAGAGCCGGCTAGCAGCATCCTGTGCCCACAGCTGCTGCAGAAACTCAGCCCCCCAGGAGGCAGCTTGACGCAGCACTTGAGAAATTACCTGTGTGAGCAGGGACACGAGGCTCTAACACAGTTCACTCCCCTTCATCACCTGCCCTGAGTCTCTTTTCTCCTCAAGTATGCCCACTGAACTTCCCCACTTCTGGCTGCCCCTCCAGAACACCCCAATTCCCATTAGTCATCACACCTGACTCCAGCTACTGCAGTAGATAAGGTTCTATACACAGCTGCTCTCAGGCCTGCCTGGCTCCAGTCAAAGAGAGCCAAATTCCAAGGACTAAGCATCTTTTACTTCCATCCTCCCGCTTCTCCACCTTACCTACTAGCTAGGCCCCCTGTCTAGCCAGCCTGCTGGCATAAATTCAGCTTCCCATCTGCAAGGTCCCCAAGCCCAAGCCAAAGCTTGTTAGCACTTACTGGCTTTCCCTGCTGCTAGCCAGCTGCTATGGGGCATTTAACAGAGGCAGACCTTCTCCTTGCCTCCATGAACAGGGCATCTTCCCCTCCCCACTTCAGTCTCCCACTCCATTCTCATCCTGGCACTGATCTCCCCTCCTCCCCAGGCCTCAGGGTTCCTCCTGAGTTAACCTGGTCAGGCTGCAGGGCTGCAGTATGACTTGGTGCGTGAAGAACAGTCTTCCTGCTCTGAATCATAACCTAAGGATTCTGACATACAGATTTATCCCCAACATGTCCCATGCGGCACTGAGCACATCTGGGTGTGCAACACTCACACACTGTCAGGGGCCTCACCTGTCCAGGAGTTTGGTGTGTTCAGACAGTGACCTGAATTGTGTGGTGAGGTTGGCAAAAAGGCTGCAGCCCAAAGCCTCCTGCCCTCCCTGGACTTTGACTCTTAGAGACACGTACAGAGTTGTCACAGTGTTAAATAAATCCCTTTGCCAATTGCAGGACAGACACTTTAATGGCACAGGCTTTGTCCCCAGCCAGACACTCAAGGGCCATAAAAGCCCTTACCTTCCTTCTCCTGGAGCAGGGAGTAACACTGGAGCAGGACTTCTGACAACAGCTGGATGCCTCGCCCTCGCATCCGAGGATCTGTGTTCTCCAGGCAAAACCTAAGCCAAGAGGGGAGAAAGCCCAAGAAGCCTGTTGTGAGCAGGTACATCCAAGCAGGAAGCCCATCCTGAGCAGGCACATTACAAAAACAAAGAGGTGTTGCTCTGTGGGCCCAATTGTGCCTGACGTGCTGTCAGAGTGGAAACAGAGTGGAATTTTCTCCCCCTGTCTGCGCTGCATGTGTGCACTCAGCCCCAGAACCATGCACAAGAAATCCAAGTTCTCAAGTCAGACCAAAGAAATTGCTCTTGCACCATGTTCCCAAGATCACAAGGGTCAAGCCTCTTACAGTGAGGCAAACCCAGCCCCTAGCTTCAAAGAAATGGGCCTAGGCCATGACAGTTTGGAGACAAAAGCAGAAGCTGAGTGCCAGCCAACTTGTGACATGGTGTTGTGCATCTGTGTGCTCAGGCAGCTCCTGCTGCAGACAGCCCCAACTGAAAAGTGCCCTGCAGCTTGCTGCCTGCCACAACATGTCTCCTCTGTCCTGGGAGAGCATCAAGAGCTGCTCCAGCCTTGCTCTTTCCCAAAGAACTCCCATGTTCAGGCAGGGCAAAGCACTGCTCAAGTCCTATCCTGTGAGCTGACAACATCCTGCCCGCTGCTATGTCATCTCATGCTGAAGCTCATCCTGGATGAGCACACTTGTCCTTCTAACTAGGCCTCCTTGTGGGCACTTCCCTTGCAAGGCCCTTACCCAATGCATAAGGCTTTTCTTACCCCAGGGCTTCCACAAGCTGCAGCACTGTCCACCTTCCATCTTTCACCCCTGGAGAAAGGAAGTAAAGAGAGTGAACCAGAGAGATTATGCAGGCATGTTATTGGAGATGGATGCTGGGAAGCACCCCAGCACCATAGTGGGAAGGCTGATTGGTGCTGACTCCTCACCAAGCACCAAAGGAGCCATGTGTACTTAACTGGTGGAGCTGCCTCCAGCCCTGCCTGCAAAACACCTCTGAGACTGAGAGCTGAGAGGAGACAGCTAGGGCAGAACTTGCCTGCACTTTGCCTCACCCTCTTCCTGCAGCATGGCTGTACGTGTGGCTCCTAAGAGAAGTCTTACTGTGCTCCACTCCACTGAGACACTAAATCCCTGTCTCTAATGTGAGCACGCTGTGAGGAGACAGAGGGCAGGTGCTTCCTGAGGGAGAACTGGCTGAACAAGCAGCCCAGACACTAGTGATCACTCAGCTTCCCACCTTGACTCCATTACCTCCACGCTGTGCTGAGTAAGAACTGCACAAACTTCTTCCAAGATGGAGGGCAGGAAGAAAAGCAGTTCTGTGATCAGAGGAAGATAAAATGCTGGGATTCCTGGAGTCTTTTTCCAACTCTAACTCAGATTTCTTGCCAGGTTGCCTCATTCACCTCCTGCCTCCATATTCTTGCAACTTAGCTGGGGGAAGAGTCACTCCTCAGGAGGCTTTGGTAAGGACCTGCTTGCTGCACCTTACAAGAACCTTGGCAGAAGGGCAGGTTCTCCATTCCTGCCACGCATTGTCCACAGGGCACCTTCCCGGAAGGAAAGGTCTGTGTATGCCCTCTGCTCAGACAGGGGTGGCAGGCAAGAGACTGCCTTACCTTCAGATCCCTAACCTGCAGCTCAGGTGTCAAGTGACATTGCTGGAAAACAAGCAGCACTCCTCATTCTCCCCCTGGACAAAACAGCATTCCTCCACCAAAAAACCCAAATCACTTGGCAGTCACTGAGACTAACTGTCTTTGTCCAGGGGCACTTCTGGGCACTCTGGAGGGACCTGCTCACCTCTCTGCCCTGCTAAACCTACATGACTGACAGGGCACTCACCCTCTCAGAAGCCCAAAGGTTTCATTATGGGCTTTCCCAGGCCTTGTTCCAGCTAATATCTCCTGCTGCTGCAAGCACTGTCTCTTCCTAAGCAGTTAATTCCAGTATTAAAGACACACTGTTCATCATAGAGCTGTCTCTAGGGATGGGATGACAGTGTTTTCTGACAGTGTGTTCTGACAGCAGGCAGTCCTGATTCCACAGGCAGAGCTTTCAATTCTGCCTGGCACAGCAGGGAGAGGGAGCCTGAACTGAGAAACAGAACAGATAAGGGGAGCTGTGTGGAAAAAGAGCCCAGCAGGTCTTGGAATTGACAGGCACAGATGAACAGGGGGTGCCCTTAGAGACAGTCATAATGTGCTGGCAAAATTTCTTGTAGGATAACAACAGCAAAACAGCAAGCAGATGCTGTGCACCAGCCAAAGCAGAATCGGCTGCAGAAAGAGCTTGGATGGCCCCTCCAGCATCCCAATATCTCGCTCTGCGAGCTCATGAAGAGCTCTTGTGCCTCTGCACCATCACAGAAAAAGTCTGAGACAAATGCCATCTCTGTGGCCAGGTGCTCTGCCTCTCTGTGTCTGCAGAGACCAAAAGCAGCTCTACACAAAGCTTCTGGTTCCCTACTCAACAGGTAAGAGCTGCAGTGTGATGTCCAAGCCACAGTCAGGGTGCTGACACTCCCTGTGGTCAGCAGCAGCGAGGTCAGCAGCTCCTTTGCTCAGCCCAGCGAGGGAGCTCCCTCTGTTCTCAGGGACCCAGGTGTGACCAGCTTTGCCTCACATGGTGTGGCCACCCCTCCCAGGCACAGCCTGTGAGCATGGTGTACTCGTGACCTGCACCACACAGGCCGCAGTGTGAACGCCAGCACAGCTAATTGGACCTGCCTCATCAGCATGGCAGGCACAGTGGTGAGCCCCTGAAACTGCTGCCTCCACATCTGCCAGCAGCACACATGCCCGAAGGTTAATTAGGCACTTTGAATCCCTTTACCAGGAGGGGCTGCCTTCCTATTCTGAGATTCCTGTAGTTCCCAGAGACTTAACAGAAGCAAGTCACTCACCCTGTGCTGGATTGCTACTCTGAACCCACCTCCTCTCTTTCCTGACAGGTCTGTCCCCTTTCAGTGTCCTTCTAGGTATTAGTCACTTCTGGAAGCTTTCCATCCTTATTTCCCCCATACCCTCAAAATGTGAGCACAACATTCACAGGGAATGTGTAATGGATTCTGTAACAGCAGTATCCTTCTCTCCCAATTTTTTCAGAAAGATGAATTCAACCTCCTCCTGCCACCCACTGACCTGTGCAGCCCAACCTGCCTGTGACAGCACCAAGGGCTTTCTGCCACTTGCCAAGTTACACTCATTTAGTCCTCAGCAACAAATTGGGGAAGCTCAATGTGTTTGTTACAGCAATTGCACAATGGCCATGAGCTTAGAAAAGACCTCCCCTTTTGCTCAAGGATACACAATGCAATTTAATCCTTTCTGATGTGTAGTTCTGTACGAGGTCAGAGGGGCTCAAGGACATTTGCCAGCCGCACTGTTTGTGAAGGCAGGTTTGTCACAAGAGCCACATGGCTGAAAAGAGCTGGGGGAGCAATTCTCTTTGTATGTCTTCCAAGAGACAAAGCTTTCTCCAAGCACTTCCGTAACATGACATCAGCATGACACCAGGTGAGAACAGCAGTTGTAAGGTTATCCTTCCCCACCTCTACCCCAAATATGTCAGAGATGGTGCAACCCTTCTGCAACATCTTTAACGTCACATAGTTTAGTGAATTCCTCCAAATTTTCTTATTTTCTTCTCTCTGTGTTACATGGGCCACCGGGTTACCTTCCTATTTTGCCATCCCATCGCATCACCAAGACACAACAGAGCCGTTCACAAGCCATCAGGCCTTGGGAAAGGTCTATAAGCTACCCATCTGTCCAACGTAATATATAGAGATAGCCCTTCTCGGCTCTCCAAGCTCCTTCCCGAAACATGCTGAAGTCACTGCCTACAAAAACAAAAATATCACCTCATCCTTAGAAAGCCACGTTCCTGAAGCTATAACTTCCCTAATACAACAAAGTCACCCAATTGCTGTTCCAAGCAGAAGGATAAATTATCCGATGAAAGCAAATGCCTCAAGCCCTGCTAGGAAAGGGGAAGAAACTACAGTGAAGGCAGTCTGCAACGGTCACCTCCCATGGTCTCTCAGCAAGGCCATGAGCTCTCTAACCACTGTCCATTTCTCTGCCACCCACATCTGCCTCGCTCCTGGAGCCCCTCACCCTCGCGGCTGTCCCACTCCTACCGCACATCTCCTTGGCAGCTCCGAGCTGCAGGCCCTACCCTACCCATTCCCACGTGCCCTGCCCCGCACGGCAGTCTCATAACTGACAGACACTCTCCACCCCGCGNCGCGGTGCCGGCGCGGCCCCGATGCCGAGCGCCGCCGGTCGGCCCCGCCATGGGCGGCTGCGTGGGGCGGCAGCGGCGGGAGCGGCCCACTGCCGGCGGCAACACCCGCAAGCGAGCAGGTGAGCGGGGGTCGTCCTGGCTGGGCACCCCCGCGATCGCGGGCACTGGGGCGGGGGGTCCCGTGTCTCCCTGAGGGTGGCGTGGGAGGGGGTGCGGGAGGAACGTGGGCACCAGAGGAGTGCAGTCCGCCATGGGACAACTCCCCCCTCGCACACCCCCAGGAGCCGCTCCGTGCCCTCGGGGTTCCCGGACCCCGGAGATCCCGGTTCGGTGCGCGGCCTCGGGAGTGGACAGGAACCGCGGCTGCCGTCCTGGCGCCCCGGAGGCTTTGCGGGGTCAGGGCTGGGGTGCGCAACGCGTCCAGCCGAGCCCTGCCAGTTCCCGGCTCATCCCGGGAAGTGCTGTCCGGGGAGGACTGCAGGGTGCCGGATGCCCCCGGTCTGGGATAGGCAGCGTCCCCCGGCACGGCGCGTCCTGCGAACGGCAGGGTACTGCCTGCTCGGGGTCAGTGCTGTCCCGTACACTTGGCTGCTGCCGGCGGGCGCGACCCCGTCCCCTCTGCCCCGGGGTATCGGGAGGTGCGGGTAGGATAAGGAGCGGCTGCGCCGGTCCAGAGAGCAGGGGCAGTGCAGCGGGGCTGGTGCAGCCCGCGGCCCCCCGGAGTTACCGGTAGCCGAACACCCGGGTGCCATGAGGCACTTCCCCGTGATGCCATGCCAGAGGGTCCCGGAGGCCGCGGGGATGGGTACAGTGGACTTTCGGCGGAGAAGCCGTGGGCTGGTAGGATGAATCACGCCTTTCCCTNTGCCCTGCCCCGCACGGCAGTCTCATAACTGACAGACACTCTCCACCCCGCGCCTCCACTCCATTCCATTCCATTCCACTCCACTCCACTCCACTCCATTCCACTCCACTCCTCGCCCCGCCCCGCCTCGCAGCCCCACGCTTCGTCCCAAACCCCTCCCCACATCGCCACGACCCGCCCGTGCCCACACCCGCCCCAGGCCCAGCCCGGCCCCGCCGCCGTGCCCACGCCCAGTTCCGCCCCTGCGCGGTACCTGCCGCCACCTCCGCGGCGCGGCCGTCCTGCTGCCCGGACACGAAGTCCCGGACGGATGCGGCAAGAACCTCCGTCCCGGCCGCCGCCATGACACCCGCGCGCAGNGTACACTTGGCTGCTGCCGGCGGGCGCGACCCCGTCCCCTCTGCCCCGGGGTATCGGGAGGTGCGGGTAGGACAAGGAGCGGCTGCGCCGGTCCAGAGAGCAGGGGCAGTGCAGCGGGGCTGGTGCAGCCCGCGGCCCCCCGGAGTTACCGGTAGCCGAACACCCGGGTGCCATGAGGCACTTCCCCGTGATGCCATGCCAGAGGGTCCCGGAGGCCGCGGGGATGGGTACAGTGGACTTTCGGCGGAGAAGCCGTGGGCTGGTAGGATGAATCACGCCTTTCCCTTGCCGCCTCCCCGGTCGGTGCCGTCGCAGCCGGTAATTACCGTGTTTATGGCAGAGCTGTAGTGGGCGGTGGGAGAGGAGGGGCAGGAAGCGTGTGCCCGGGACGGGACGCCCCGGCCCTCGCCTGCAGCTGGGATGAGGGAGGGAAGGGCGTTTTCCGTGGGACGGTGCCCGACACTTCGGCAGCACGTGCAGGGTGCCGTGGCTGCTGGGCCAGGCTGTGCCCCTGCCTGTGCTGTGGGCAGCCGCCCCCACCGCGCAGGGCTCCAGGTGTGCCAGCCCGCCCCGGGGATGCCCTGCTGGTATGGATTGGGGTGATAGCCTCACCCACCCCGACACACTTAGCCCCCCAAGAGTGACTTCTTGCAGGTATTGGTGAGGCCTGGGATCCCTGGGTGACTGTTCCCTCAGCTTGGTGGGGCCATTGCCTTATAGCTCAGGCTGCTGTGACAGGGATGGGGTCAGATCCCAACATCTGCGTCTGTGTGATCCCCTCCTGTGACAGGTAACAGCTGGCTGCAGAGCCTGTGTCTCCATCCCTGCTTGCTCTTCTGGGATGGGTCATGGTCCCTTCCTGGTATACTGCTGGCAGTTGCTGCTGCTGCTGCTTTCTTGCAGTGTGTCCCTTCCCGGGAGAGCAGGGCTGTCCCTTGTGCCAGATGCCCTGGCTGCTTCCTGCCTTTGCTTGCATGGTGCCACCAGCCCATGGGAGCTGCTCAGCAGGTGGTGGAGGATGAAGCAAGGCTACAGATGCCCTCACCAGCAGTATGGGGACACTGCCCTGGACCAGCAGGTCCCAGGACACAAGGACCCACCCTCAGCGGGTGGGAGGACTCTGCCTGTCCACCTCTGCTGCCACAGGGGCCCTACTAAGCAGCCCACCTGCCTGGCCAGCTCCTGCCCTGGCTGGGGCTTGCTGTGACCTCCCCATGCAGGGGTCCTTCGAGGGCTCCCGGCAGCAGGTGTAAGCACTGTCCCTCGTGTGGCCAGTTTACTGCAGCAGGAGCTGGGGATGCCCATGGCATGCAGCATCCCAACCTTGCCTGGCTCAGGAGTGGACCAGCCAGCACTGCTGGAAGCAGTGGTGTGTGCCATCTGGCTGACATCTTCTCCAGGCCCTCCAGGACCTGTCAGTTGTGGCTGCCTAAGGCTCCTGCCAGCAGGGAGCAAGCCCAGGGCAGGGAAGCCTTCGGGTCATATCCTGCTGCCTGGGGGTCCCTCGCAATGGCACCGCGGGGGGCTAAGCCACAGGCAGGGTGCTGCAGGCACAGAGCAAAAGGCAGCAGGCTGCCAGCCAGATCCTGTTGGCTTGAATCTGGGCACCGTGAGCGGATGGACCTGTCTGGTGGTGCTGCTGTGGAGAATTGCACAAGGGGCCAGGAATAGAGCAGCAGGAGGTGATTAGAAGGTGCAGGCCCGGCTGGGCGGTAGCAATAAATAGACGAGGCTTAAGCCCCTGCCTACCTGGGCAAGGCTGCTGGGCATGCCTGTACACACGAGGCAGCCACAGCCTGTCCCTGCTCTCTGCCACAGCCGACCCCCACAGCTCCAATCCTGCTGCCTCTCCTGGGCCAGCCTCTTCCCTTTGTTGCAAGCAGAGCTGGGGGAATGGTGCTGACTGGGAGTGCTGGCTGGGAGTCCTGGCTGTGAGGACATGTGCCCCAGCCCTGTAGCCACAGCAGTGTAGGGACATGATCCCAGACGTGTCCTTCAGGTTGGCTGTGGACACTTCTCCACTGCCCTCCTGGGGCAAGTGTTGCCTCTGACCTTGCTATGTCCTGTGGTGCTGCAAATCTCTCTGGCCCAGCACCGTGACTGCTGAATCGACAGCACTGGCTGCAGCTGGCTGCCCTTGCTCCTCCAGGGATGTGGGAAGGATGCTGCCTACCAGGGATGCTTGGTGCCCAGCCCTGGGGTAGCTGAGCACCTGTGTCCCTTGGGGACCCTTGAGGTGGATGCTTGCTGGGAAGCAGATGCCTTGCTATGCTGGCTCCAATGGTCTTGGGTAGGGTGAGGCAAGGCTGCTAAAATCGAAAAAGTCATGTAGTGCCTTGTGTCACCACACACTTGCTCAGGAGCAGCTGCCTGGGGAGCTTGGCTCAGCCCACAGCTGGCAGTGGTGGCTGTCTCCAGTGGCTGGGGTGTGTGGCTTCACCTTGCCGCTCAGGTTGCTGTGTGGGCACAGGCAACCACATCTTCCTGTCCAGCTGGAGCCCCACTTTCCCCTCATCCTGTCCCCACAGGAGGGGTGCTGCCTGGCCAGCTCAGGGAGAGGGGTGACGGGAAGGAGCTGTTATTATTCATTGTCCCCAGCTCAGCTGGGAGTGACAACAACTCCTTCCTTTGCCACGTGTCTGGCCTAGCCATGGGGCTGATGGGACAGGGCTGTTCCCACAGGGCCATAGCCGAGTGTAGTGAGGGCATGGTGATCTGGGACTGGCATTGGGGTGGCTCAGATCCCTGGGCAATGCTGGCTGCTGAAGGTCTGTAGGCCTGTGGCTAGGGGCTGTTTTGTGGAGAGCCAGCTCAGTTCAGCCCATTGCTGGGGCAGCTGCAGTCTGGCAGCAATGCCCTCTGTCCTTCTGATGCCCAGGACACTGTGTGCCTGCTGTCTTGCCTGCAGCTGGTCCCTGTCATCCCGGGGTGGGCAGAGGGACAGTGAAGTCCTGACCCCCCTTTGCTGCAGCTCAGCCTTTGTAATCTCCTTCTCATTCCGACTCACCAGCTTATTTCCTGGCTAATTCCCCAAGCTATAAATACTGCTCTGCCTCAAAGGGCCCTGAGGCCCTGTGGCCACCCTACGGGGCAGTGACTGGCTCCCCAAACAAGGAAGCAAGAGCCCTTGTCCCCGCTGAGGGCAAAGGGTGTCACTTGGAGGAGCAACTGCTGTGGGGCCAGTGGGATCTTGGGCTGGGCTAGCTTTAGCCCAGTTACCCCCAGCTATACTGGGGGCTGTTCTTCACTGGACAGGGTGATCCCTCAGGCCCTTGCTGGGGTTCAGGAGGTCCCTAGGAAGAACCTGTGGGTATGGGGAGGTGTGCGACTCAGGACCCAAGGGGAAACCCTGTCCTTAGGCTGAGTATCCCCCGCTCTGCAGGCCGCAATGAGCCCCTGAAGAAGGAGTGTCCCAAGTGGAAGAGTGACTACCCCATGACAGATGGACAGCTGCGCAGCAAGCGGGACGAGTTTTGGGACACGGCACCCGCCTTTGAAGGCCGCAAGGAGATCTGGGATGCCCTGAAGGCAGCTGCCTATGCTGTAGAAGCCAATGATCACAGCCTGGCCCAGGCCATCCTCGATGGAGCCAGCATCACCCTGCCCCATGGTGAGGGTCAGCACTAGGGGTTTGGGTGGGATGTGTGCTGAATGCCCCATATCTGCACATGGGGGTCCCAGGCTGGAGTCCCACCTGCCATCCAGAGCTCAGCCCAGCCAAGGGGAGTAAGGCAGGCTGTGCCATGCTGCTTGGGGTGGCCCTGTTCCCAGTTGGGTGGTCGACGGGGATGCCCACCCTTAGCATCTTACCCTGCTGTCCCCAGGGTCCCTGACGGAGTGCTATGATGAGCTGGGCAACCGGTACCAGCTGCCCGTCTACTGCCTTGCACCCCCTGTCAACCTCATCCTGGAGCGGAGCGAGGAGGAGGCAGTGGAACCGGCTGAACCTCTGCCCAATGCCCGGCGGGAGTTCACCCTCAAGGTGCGCCTCTCCACCGGCAAGGACCTGCGGCTCAGCGCCAGTATGAGCGACACCATTGGGCAGCTGAAGAAGCAGCTGCAGGCACAGGAGGGCATTGACCTGGCCTGGCAGCGGTGGTTCTTCTCAGGCAAGCTGCTCACTGACCGCACACGACTGCAGGAGACCAAGATCCAGAAGGATTTTGTTGTGCAAGTGATTGTCAACCAGCCCCTTCCACCCAGGAACTGAGCCACCCCCTACTGGTTGAGGGGAGAGGGCAGGGGGCTGGGGAACATTGGCACCTCTGGGGATTCCCTGTGCTGTGTTCCTGCCTGGAGCAGCTCCTGCTCCCCCCTGAGGCTGCCCTCCACACAGGTGACCACCCAGGAAGGTCTGCATGGGGCTGTGCCACCACGGTGGCTCCCCTTGGCTGGGGACACGGGCAGGCGCCGTGTTTGCTGAAGGCGGTTCGAGACCAAATGTCTCTTGAGGCTGGGGCTCCTCTGCCAGGCTGTGCCGGCAGGGAGAGGCTGTGACCCACTGGGCTCTGGCTTCCCCCTGGCCAGGAGACCCGTGGGGTGCTGGGCTGGGTGGAGATGTCTCCCCTCTGTACATAGTCTGTATTTATCAATAAAGCCTTTTCATGGCTTATGGGGCTGTAACCCATAGCCATGGGAGGTCCCTGTGCCTGTCCTGTATCTGCTCCCGTGTCAGAATGGGCACAGGGTGGTCAAGGGTAGCCTGGGCACCCCAGCCCTATTCCCTAGTGCCACCCTGACCCTGTCCTGCCAGCCCCGGCTGTTTGCCTGTCAGGACCCTTCCCCAGCATTGTCCCATTGTCATCCCAGTTGCTTCTCAGTGTGGGGTCACCACCTCCCTTTCCTGGTGCTTTTCCTCTGGAGATTTAAGCTTGTGTCTGCCCTTGAGCTAGGTGGGACAGTCCATGGAAGGGAACAGTCCCAAGACTACCTTCATGGCCACCAGGCCTGCCCTGGTGAAAATAGTGTCTTTCTGCTGTGGGAGGCTCTCACACGCATGGGCAGGGCACCCAAGGATGGCCCTGGGAACTGCCCAGGAGCGTAACAGTGACGTGTAGCTGTCCATCCCTCCCCCAGGTCCTGTGCTGGTGGATGGTGCCCAGCGCATTAACTGTCCTGGCACAAGGCAGTGTTGGCCTCATCTTACAAGGGGGGAGTGCTCAGGAGGGTTGAACAATGTTTCTGCTGCCGGGAATAGCTGCCGGCTCTGCCTGTTGGCCCCACGTGAGGCCAGCCTCCTGCTGCCTGTGCTGTGGGGAAGGCCAGGCAGCCTCAGGGACCCTGGCAGGGCTGCTCGGAATGTTCCACACCTGAGGTCATCCTCTAAAGCAGCACAGAGGGGCCATGACTCCTGGCATCCCATGCTGCCTGCTGCTGGGTGAGAGGCTTGAGAGGACCCATTGCCTCCCTTTGGGGTGGGCAGCCCCCCACCCAAGGTGCCAGGGAGCCTCGGGCAATGTTGGTGGCTGCTGCAGCATCTGATTGCACAGAGATGGGGTGATGGGAGCCATGGGAGCATCTTGCTTGGCCAGGGTGGGTGGCACAGGCATAGGTGCCATGCCTATGGGATGACCCTGGACCATGTCCCTGGTCTGCTGACCCTCTTTTGACTGGCTGTCACAGGTTCTGCACACTGCAGCCCCCATAACAAGCACAGGTGTCCTGGTAAACCCAGGGTGTGGGGGGGTCTCTTTAAGAGGATGTGGGGCTGGAGAGGTGAGTCACAGGCAACAGAAAGCAGGAGGGTGAGCTCATGGCAAAGCTGCCCCAGTCATGTGAAGCAGCCACAGCTGTTGGTGCCCTTGGGCTGTGGGACAGAGGGGCCAGCAGCATAAAGCCCCACGGCCAGCGAAGCCATCGGCAGCACCAGGAGCCAGGACTGGGAACTCCTTGCCTGTGGTAGCAAGAAGAGGACACGTCCTGCACAGGACTGTGCGCTGCAGGCAGACATGGAGCTGGATGTGGAACGGGCCAAGGAGCTCATTGAGCAGAAGCTGGCAGAGGAGGAGAAGGAGGAGGTGGGTCCATAGGGCAGGGAACCTTCCTGGGCTGTAGTAGGTACCCCTATTGTACTCTGTCCATCCTTAGGGACGTGAAGAGTCTGGCACCAACCTTGCCATCCTGGGGGATACATGAGGGTGTCCAAGGGCTTTCGGGGATCAAGTTCCCAACCCGGCAGCTCTAGCTCGTGGGGCAGAACTGAGCAGCCTACAGGTGCCCAGCTTACCAAGCAGGGTGGGCAAGCAAGCGCAAGCCCAAGGGCTGCCAAGCACCCTGCAGACCTCAGTGGCAAGTGGAGCCATGCCCAGAGCCACCTTCCCTGGCAGGCTGAGGATGGAGGCAGTGGGGCTGCTCTATGCCCAGACAAGACTATACAGCACCCACTGTGCCTGTGCAGAAACTCAAAGGGGATGGTGCACAAGAGCCGCCGGCTGTGGAGCGGATGAACACACCTGAGCTGGAGGAGGAGAAACGCTGTGGCCCCAGGAACTGGGGCCTTGAGGCCATCAAGGTGAGTGGGTTGGGGTGCAGGGTGGCCAGGGGTGGCTGGTGACAGACAAGTCAAACGGGGCACTGTGAAAGACACAATGTGCTCACCAGGGCCAGGAGAAGGTGCGGAGGAGTTCAGTGGATCTGAGGCGGGAGATCATTGATGTGGGGAGCATCCAACGACTCATTGAACTCCGCAAGCAGCGCCGGCAGCGCCGGGCAGAGCGGGCG